>CM077034.1:187427299-187910686 GCA_039090855.1 Macrothele yani | reverse complement strand
CTGGGGTATCTGGTACCATAATGTCAACAGCAGCTCCTCCAGTTCCAGTGCAATTCGAGTTGGTGGTGATTTCTAGCGAACAACCCGCCTTTCCAAGTCCAACCACAAATGTTCGATTAGATTCATGTCTGCTAAATTTGGAGGCCAGAGTTTTAACAGAAAGACAGAAGCTTTGGACCACTCCTTCATCATTCTGGCAGTGTGGCATGGCGGATTATCCTATTTATAACGGTCATTGCCAGGAGGTAACACAGTTGCCATGAATGTGAACTTGGTTCGCAACGATGTTCAGATTCCTGACAGTTGTCAGGCTTTGTGCTATTGGGAAAATGGGGCCCAAAATTTCCGAAGAAAACATTGCCCACAGCATAACACCGCCGCTGCCTGCCAGTTTCCACCCAACAACACATGAATGGAAAATTTTCACCCAAGAAGTACCATAGCCTCATTGGTAATATGCGTATCCTCGCTCGGCGATCTACGTAATACACCAGGTAACTTATTTCGTCAGACCAGGCTGCTTTCTTCCACCATCCACGGTTCAATCTCGATTATCATGACCCCATTTCATGTGTTGTTAGCGATAACATACAGTGAGCGTGGGGACACGGCCGGGTCTTTAGCTACGGAGGCCCATTCGCAGAAGCACGACATGAACTGTTAGGTGTAAAAGCGATGATCTGATCTCCACTGCCTTATCTGCGGGTGATTTGTCACTTTGTGGCCCTGTTGTCGCTGTGAACAATGTGCAACAGTCTCCGTTCACTCCTTACAGGGCATCAACGAGTTGCGGACGACACACGGCTGGACAACGATTCGTCGTTGGCCACCTGTTACAAATTTTCGATAGGTACTTACTACAGCTGTACGTGAAAAACCCAAAAGCAGCGCCATTTCCGAGATCGTAGTACCAAGGCGCCGTGGAATCACAATTTGTTCTTCATGAAAACTGTGATAAATCGGCAGCCTTTCCCATTCTGACTCAAAACACTGTATCAACTGAAAGTCGTTGCTCGGTTTGTATACGTACTGCTCTGTGAATTTCACCTGTGTCACCGGTTCGGTCTGTGACTCGCTCATTTCTCTAGGGTGGGGGTGTTTATGATGGAATGGTTTATCGGTGTATGGCTTCAAAAAACAGCTTATTGAGAACTTATCTTTACCAGAACATAATGATTTTATTTTATCATAACAATGTTCACATACAACAATTTAGTAAACGTTTCCACCCAGATGGCAGAATGATGTCAAACTTTGATAGTTGACCAATCGGCGAAGAAGAGTCTATTTTGAGTGCTTAATGAGACATATGTGTTGTTCTAGTCATTTAGCTCTCTTTCTGCAATCTTCCAAGAACCAGTGGCCCCAAATTAGAAATAGGCGATTTTTTTTAGCCCAAAGTGTCTCTCACAGAAGTCCTTAAATTCAGAAAAAGACAAAAAAAGAATTGAGGTTTCTCTTTTTGCAGAACATAATTTTTATTAAAGAATAACACGAGTTATCTGTATAACTTTTGCGTGATTTCCATCCCTTTCAATCAGATGCCTTACACATCCTCGTTACATTCGATATAACTTCAGGAAGTAACGGATGACAGATAACGAAAGTAATTAATTCCATTTTGAATGACATAAATTTTTTTACCGAGAGCAGTTGTCTTTGGAGCAAGGCCCCGCTTTAGGGGGCGAAGCAATTTTCAGATTTCTAAATGGATGACTACGCATGACTCACTGGGAATTCGGCACCTGTTTGTTATTAATGGCTGTTGTTTGAGATAACAATTGGATTTGTTAAGCTATGCGTATGGGGAGTAAACTTATATTTCTTATTCCGCATATTGACTTTTATGTCACACCTGGATGCAAAGTCAGTATTAAGGACTGGATGTATGGAAACTTCTTCCTGTTTCACATGTCAAGTGATAAGGGAATATACATAGATTATATTGCTGTGATAATCTATCAAAGAATGGGGTACGCTTGAAAGCAATAGTACTTGGATCACTTGAGAATGAACTTTCTCTGGTTTGTACGACGACTCTAAACAGGCTTGGCGAGAAATGTTCCTCTTTAAATTGTTGAAATTGCGCAAAATGGAAGTAACGCTGTTATAGACCTTGCATGGAGCTGCAGAGACAGCTTCACAGCTCCGTTAAAATGAAAATCATGCTCTGTCTTTCTTGTGGCTAATTCTAAAGGCAGCACATTATAAGAGCAATCGGTATTCTCGCTTACAAATAGAACGATAGAACGTAGAGAAGTATGTACACTTAAGCCAAGAACTGCTCCTCACGTAAAACAATTATTAAATTACTTCTCTCTCTCGATTTTTAAAATATCTTTCCGAAATCTAATTCTAATGAACATTGTTTCAAAAACGTTTGGATATATAGAAAATCATTATAACTACAAGACGTTTTTCCAGAGCCTACTGCTATAACATGCAAAGTTTCACTCTCTATTATGTCGTACCTTATCAGCAAATATTCCTGGCTAACCTGTTGAGTGAGTGTCTAGAACGCAGGTAGGTACATGACTCGTTCAAACTATAGGGCTAAGTGTTCGGTTCTGAATGCTTCTGTAACTGGTACAGGTTTCAGCCTGCATGAAGCATGGGGATATAAATGGTAGTTTTTTCCCCTTTCCTGGAACCAGTGGCGCAAAATTAGAAAGGGACGATTGCTTGTACGAGGGTTTCCGGAAAGTAAGTACCGCCGTTCGCGCATAACTCCCACTTAAGTACCCTATTTGATCCATGAGTCTCGCATGCGCAGTTGTCCAGCCTCACCCGTTAGTCATGCTTTTGACGCCGTTTTGTGAGGTTGTGCTTATGTTATCCCTTTAAGCTGCTTTGATGAATCTCTGATGAACTTTGCCCGAAATTCACAGGTGTTCCAAACAAAAATATTAACAGAACATTCGGGGTTTACGAAAGCTGCCGCACAACATTTTTCCCGGTCTCACCTGATCTGTATTGATAATGAACCTGTCACAATGGATAGGCTTTCCACTAATAATGTTATGATATCCCTTGATGATTTGTATCCCTCTTGTTGTTTCGTGGTGATTGGATTTTGAAGTACTTTATTAGGTGCTCCATAATCCAAGAGATGAACGGATGTATAATCGAAGAGAAATCACTGGGAAACAAAAAGGGTCTCAAACGTCTTTTCTGTCCTTTCTCAGATTCTTCGCCATTATTACATCACTTTTAAAAAGTTATCGGTCGGAAAGGATTATTAACAATAACTTTCCCCCTAAATGATGACATTTAATGACATACCTTTTAAAAAGGGAGAAGTAAAGCTTTCTCATGCGCAACTTATCTCGTTCCAACAGCCTTTGGCCACTCCTCATACAATGGGTATATCAGTGCGAGCTATTTTCAGCCTATTTTCTTAAATCCAAGTGAATTTGTTCCAGCCGAATAAGGGGTTAAAAGTTTCTGCTGTGTGTTAATGATGTTTGTGGTATTAAGATGGCTTGCTGTCTGCAAAGTCCTGTATATGATACGATTTTTTATTGCAAGAAATGTCATAACGGAAATTGATCTGCAATCCTTAATAAAATATTGAACAGCCTTTCCCCCGTTTGGTATAAACATTTTCTCAATATCACTGCTTCTAAAAGTACGGTTTACAAATTCTTTCTTTATCGGACAGGGTATCTCATCAGAACAATATACATATAAATCCAATTTTTCTGCAACGAACCCGTTTGCCACTGCAGCTCCGTTTTCCTTTTCAGCATGTGTGCACCAATGTCTACAATTCCGAAATTCCGATTTAGAAAACCCTTTCTCTGTAAGATACGACGAAATGCGATAATATATTATCTGCATTGCGTGCACATCAGAGTACATAATTTCCTCCTACGGACAGCGGTACTCAACGTGTGTTCCGCGGAGTTCTGGGGCTCCTGCAGCTGGACAAGTGCTCCGAGACGATTTCTGCGTGAAAAATTCTTTCTTGACACCGTCACAGGCCGACAAAATGCACTGAAAAAGATTCACGCGTACTTCCTTAATTTACTTATCCAATGAATGTGTATAACATACTGCTTCCTTCGAAGCATATACGAACGTTATATATCGACCGATACTGAAAGCCGTGCTTAGTTGTCTTTTATCATCGGGATGGCGTGGCAGCAGTTTCAAAACAGGTAGACAAAAATAAGCACGAACTATTGTCATCGCTTTTGAAAGGGCGAACCATTGTCACCACCTCTAAAATATTTCTATCACGCCCGCGTTCTGTCAGGCCCGATGATCGTAAAGACTCCAAGTTATGAAGCTAAGATAGAACTCGCCTTGAGCGAATTAGTTCTCAGAAGAATGATACCGGCCATGAAACAATTAACCGTCCTGTTGCGGCCTCTCCCTAGCGTTGTTTTTTTTTCTCGTTAAGCGGAATCTGCCACACCTCTGAACCACGTGACCACGACAGTGGCTCAAACTTTAATCTATCTGACTTTTCAGTTAATTTTACTTCAGTTAATTTGGTGTAATTATTGCCTCGTAATCCACGCGTTTGTGGGCGTTTTTAGAACGGGCGATGGAACGGTGGCTGAAGACTGGGACGTGAATCTTGAGAAATGAAATCAGTATATCCTCATTGTATGTACAGGCACAAACTTTTCATTGAACACGGACATTGAAAAAAATATTGCAGTTTCCGCTTCCGCGGTCTAGGGCGAAAAGGGTTGCGTAGTGTCAGAAGTTTCAGAACCGATGCGTTAGAAGATGTGAAATTTCTGTACGTGTTTCTCGTTATCTTAGTTTCTAAACGTTATATATGAAAAAAAAATTCAAAACCGGATTGCATTCAACGTGTGGAGTTATGAGTTGTTTGAGGTTCATAGATCTAGCGGAATGTAGTTTTAGTGTGCTTATGTTTCCAAGTGAATCTTCATTGCTAAGAATCACTGGAGAATTAATATTTTGATAGTTACATGCCAATGATTTTATATAATGTCCATGATTTTATTATAATTGATTTTATTATCGATTTTATTATGTGTAACAAAAAATTCGTCATAGAAGACTGCAGTGTACTAAACAAGTTCAACACAGGTAGTGACCATAGATTGGTGAGATGTAAGATGCACCTCAACCCTAAACTTGGAACATGGCAAGCTCATAAGACCAACAAAATATATTGACATAACCAACCATTAAAAAACACCATAATACCTTCAAGTTGGAACTGAAGAACAGATTTTCTGCTTTAGAAAGCCTAACATCGGAAGAAGTGGATATTTCTGAAGTTAACAAAAAAGCAAATCCAAAGTCTTGCGGAAAACAGCAAAAAAATTAGCTGGGTCTAAGAACAAAATGCATGTGAACAAATTATCAGGAAAAACCAAAATGTTGATGCAAAAAAAAAAGAGAGATCAGGACAACTAAAGAAGATATGACTTCCAAAGTGGAATACATACAGCTATGCAAGACAGAATGAAAAAGTATCATTGAAGACGTAAGAAAATTCATCTGTGAACTAGTGAGGAAAGCAATTGAAAACAACCAAAGCCTAAAGATAGCAAAGGGACATCTCAGTAAGGGAAGAAAACAGATTATGGCACTGAGAAAAGAAGATGGTTCTTTAACAAGAAATAGAGGCAAACTTTTTGACAAGAGTAAAAGATTTCTACTTCAAGTTATAAGAAAGGGATGCATGTACTCCAGAAATCATGGAAGGTACCAGTACCAGAGTTCTTCCAGTCCTCCCAGCAGAAGTTGCACATGCAATCAAGAACATGAAGCGGGGAAAAGCTCCAGGAGAAGATGGAACTACTGTAGACATCATACAAGAAGCAAGTGGAGAAATCGAAACAGTACTGGCCCAAATTTTCACTCGATGCCTCAATGAAGGGAAGATTCCTGGAGGATTGGAACAAAGCTGCAATGATCCTGCTACATAAAAAAGGTGACATTGAGGATCTCAGAAACCACAGACCTATCAGCTCCCCATCAGTATTTTATAAAACACCAAAGTTCTTTCACAACGTTAGAAGGTACCACTAGACATGGCCCAACCGAGAGAACAAGCTGGATTCAGGAGTGGCTACAGCACAATAGATCATATCCACGTACTGAGAGAACTAATTGAAAGAACGAGGGAATATGAACTTCCATTGTGCATGGCTTTTATTGATTATGAAAAAGCCTTTGATTCTGTGAAACCATCAGCAGTTACAATGGCTCTGAAATCCTGCGGTATTGAAGATGCATACATTAATATTATTAATAACATCTATGAAAATGCAAGTGCAAAGATTCGGCTGTTTGAAAATGCAACACAAATAAAAATTGGAAAGGGACTGAGACAAGGTGACACCATATCTCCGAAGCTCTTTAATGCCACATTGGAAAATGTCTTTCAATCACTGAACTGGTAAAACAAAGGGATAAAGATTAATGGAGATTATCCAACCCACCTTCGTTTTGCTGATGACATAGTCATTTTTGCAACTACCCCTATCAGAGCTGCAGATTATAGATCTAGGAACTTGCTGACAAGTCTAAAGAAGTGGAATTAAAAATAATCCTTCAGAAGACAAAAGTGATGTTCAATGCTTCTATTAGAGATTAAGATTCATCAGATTGAAGGAGATTATTGCTTTGCATTGCAGAAAAAAGCTCATCTTGGGCAGTGCTGCATTGTTTGTTCCATTGATGAAGAAATGGTCGGCGCAGTTAAAACTTGTCAGTGGAGCGTTTATTAGAAACAGCATAATTTTTAAGAGCAATATGCCATTATAAGTGTCTTAAAAAGAAAGAAGTGTTTGATCAATGCATTCTTCCAGTGCTTACGTATGGTGCAGAGACGTGGACCTTAACTAAAAGGGACATATAAAGACTGCAGACAACTCAAAGTAGCATGGAGAGGTGCATGCTTGGTGTAACCAGGAGAGATAAGAAGAGAAACTCGTGGATTCGAAAAATGACATGAATGGAATGCATCATGATCAGAGTTAAATCCACTGAAAATGGCAATGGGCTGGGCATACTGCCAGAAGAGGACAAGACCATCGATGGACAGCTGAAATTTTAGATTGGATTCCAAGGGACAGGGAAAAGACCCAGAAGAAGACCACATGGGAGATGGGTGGATGAAATTCGAAAGTATGCGGGAATGACATGGAGGATACTGGCACAAGACAGACCGTTGTAGAGGAAACTTCTGGGGAGACCTTCGTCCAGCAGTGGATTGATAATGGTGTACAATTATGATGATGATATGCTAATCGCTACAGTGAACATTATGGTCATTGTCACGTATTTAATATTAAGTTTCCCCTCTAAGAGCGTGTTATAAGGCAAAGCTTTTTTACTCTCTCTCGCTCTCCTCTGTCTCTCTCTTCAGAGAAGAGAAGACGTATTTGAAAAATCACTATTCCTTTTCATCACTTTTGCTATACAAAAAGGTATCCACATGATTTCTACTCCTTTATTACTCAGAAGATTCTGCTGCCATGGGACGTCACCGTGTGTTTCAGGTGTTAAATTCATTATTTTTTGCTTTCTAAAAAGCACATAGGGAAATTATTAGTAGGATATTCACTATGATGAGTATTTTCCACCCCAGTTTCTCCACTAAGTTACGCACAACTTTTCAGCTAGGTTGCCTACGGTTAGTATCATGTTATACCCTACAGCTGCTTTAATAATTGTTCAAATTAAATATTCCTTCGTTCCTGATATCTTTAGCTATACGGAAACTTGGGTGCACATTTAACTGATTTTGGAAACGCAGTTTTCTGCTGTTTATGGGAGTTGGTCAGATATTTGTATTTCTGTACTTGGTATATATTTTATGGGCATCCGGTTCTTTTCGCTGCGCATGATCCAGCTGACATTGTATTTTAAATTATGCGAGGTTTTCCGTAAGTTGTGTAATAGTGTTGTTCACTTTTAGGGAAATGTTTAGGTTTCTTATGAATATTCTTTGAAATATTTCTTCCGTTTCTCAAAGGATCCAAAGAACGTGCATATTACAACCGATTATGCGATGTTTTCGTTCATTTTTACGCTTTTTCGAACCTTAGGTTGAAGAAGTGTATATCCTCCAGCTTTTTATGTCCGTCCGTCTGTCGGCACAGTAACTCACGTAAAAATGGTTCGATGTCGATAAAATTTTAGTATGTGGTTGGAGGACCACCTGGAGAGGAACCCTATTCAAAATGGGACAAATGGAGTCAAAGGTCAGGACATAGGATGGGGATCCATTCCATCGCCCTTATCCCACACTATATAAGGTGGATCGTCAAGTAATTTTTGCTTCCTATATTTCCAATGAAAAAACTTTTCGACAATTTTACCTTTACAAAAAGTGTGTTCCCAAGGATGGGAATTTGTACATCGATTAATAGAACTTCATGTTATAACTTGGAATACTTAACATTTTCTAAAACATAACCATAATTATATTAAAAAAACAAATAACCTTTTCTTTGAGTGGTGTTGAAACCCGAAAAAAAGATTGCGCGATGACCTGTACTTAGATGACGTCAGTGGACAAATAAATGTTGGATTGCATAATTATGGTTATGTTTTAGAAAATATTAAGTTAATCCAGGAATTATAAAAATGAAGCTATTTTAATCGATGTTCAAATTTTCATCGCTTGGGAACGCATTAATTGTGAAGAAAATGTGTAATAGCAATTTTTCCATTGGCAGTATAGGAAGCAAAATTACTTGACGTCCACATTAAAGGAGCAATTCTTGTGCAGATCTATGAAAATTTTATTTTGAAAACGACTCTAACGATTTTGATGAAAGTCGTTAACCTACTGTGTTCTGGTACCAGAAATCGATTTAGCTTGATCTCGACTTCAGGAAATTTCGTTTAGTGGATTAAATAACCACCCCCGAATTACCACGCTTTCGGTGTGATGACGTCGTTCCATTAATGTTCTCCATACTTAGAAATCTTATGACGTCACAAGCTCGCGATTGAGATCATGACGCGCAAGGTCACGCCATCTGTCTCATTACGTCACGCGTTGTAGACGTCACGCGTTGTGGACGTCACGCGTTGTGGACGTCAGCACTCTTTCGAGCAGATGGTCGCGATCCTCATCTGACTCATTACGTCACGCGTTGTGTGCGTATGGCGTTCCGCACGATAACTCGCGTAACAATCGTTCGATTTCGATGAAATTTTTAGTATGTGGTAGGGGGACACATGGGAAGCCGAATCCTATTGAAAGTGAAAGAAATGGTGTAAAAAGTCAGGACATAGGAACGGGATCCATTCCACTGCTCTTATGCGTCATAACTAATATAAAAAAAAATGTTTGATTTCAATGAAATTTTAATATGTCGTAGGGGACAACCTGGGGATGAACCCTGTTGAAAAAGGGACGAGGAAATGGGGTCAAAGGTCAGGACATAGGAGCTGGGAGATCACTTCCATCGCCATTATGCGTCATAATTTACGTAAAATGCTTCGATTTGGATGCAATGTTAGTATGTCGTAAGGGCCTGCCTGGGGACGAAATTCTGTTGCAAATGGGGGAAATAGGGTCAAAGGTTAGGGCACAGGAGCGGGATCTATTCCATAGCCCTTATGCATCATAACTTACGTAAAATTACTTCTATCGCGACAAAACAGTATTATGTTATTTCTGAGCTATACTGAACCGGTTCTGTTGAATATCCATCGAAATGGGATCAAAGGTCCAGGGCACAGGAGCGATATTTATTCCACAGCCATTATCCTCATAACTTGAGTAATGATTTCTGGTATGTTGGAAAGCGTATTATAACATGAATGCATTGCATGATTTTACTAACTTGTTATACATCATGTTTAACATTATTACCCAGAAATGTTCACTGTAAAAAAGTTCATCTGATTTCCGGAAACTAAAATATTATTCTCAAAACAACATTTTTTCTAATTTTCCACATTTCTCTTATTATAATTTGTCTTCCACTCTCTGTTTCTGTTCAACAATAGTCGACAACAATTCGTTTGATATTCTGTGTGTTTGTTATTGTCATAACATTTGTGTTAAACTTCGCTTCAGGATGTGCTTCATATTCGCTATACGCCTGGAATACATATGTGGCGTGCTTTCCCTCAATCCGTTTCATATCATTATATTAATGAAAGGTTGAATCATTTTTGGTAAGAAGGTTATATTTTGCGGAGTTAGCTAACCAAGTAGCAGTTGTTAGGTATTCATAAATTATTTAAGTATGTTGGAATGTTCAGAATTCTGAAGAGCTGGATCATAGGAGCTCATTTTATTCAGTTTTAAGAAGTACAGAAAGATCATTGTTAGGAATTAATATTTAGTAAAACGATTATTCCGAATTCGGCTTCTTTCAAATCAGAAACATTACTAATAGTGCGCATTACATAGATGAAACCCGAGCCTTAAGAAATATTATTCCAACAATTGCCAATGAAACATTACACCTCCAAAGTTACTAACCATCATCTTATTAACATGCAGGAAGTGAAAATGTTTCCGAAGTTTATGATAAATCTATATTTGTGAAATTTAAAAGTTTCAAAATAGTTTAGCTATTTTATTCCTAATGTGTATGACTTCTCTTCCACATGAGGAAATTATACCCACCCAAAACCTACAAATGACTTTTTCAGAGAAAGAAAAGAAAGAAGAAAAGTGCCTGAAATTGTTAAACAGGTAGTGGAGTTTTGGCTCGTTCTCTATTGGGGAATGCGTGAAGTATCGCAAGAAATTTGTAAGTGCCGAAATTTTGAAATTTGAATGTTTCTTTCAAAAAAGAAAAGATAGCATTGTAGAATTTCATTATATTTTCGGCCACTACAAGAGTGTTTCAACTGAAAGAAAAAAAGTAAAGTAAAAACAATTTTGAGAAAATTTAGTTATTTCAGTAGCTTTTGAAGTTCACACCTTCCCTTTATTTGAATTTGTTTTCTTCAGAATACTTTTGCTTTCTGTATTTAATTCTAAAAATATGGAATTAAAAATTTGGCGACAACAGCGCCCTACGCGTCCTTCTATGTAGACAAACACAAGCGCCCGATGCACTAGGATTGCAAGGGCAAAGAACATAAAACTTCGCGTGAAGAACGCCAAATCTGGTTTAGATAATGTAAAACAGGCGACAACAGCGCCACCACGAGCTAGGAGATTTTGTGCTCTGCCGCAAAGCAAACATTCAGAAGCAAAATGCATTAGGCGACTACGGCAGTGGAGTTGGTAGCTTTGGCGCTGCTGGAAAGCAAACATTCAGGATCAAAAGACGTTAAGGAACTTTTCTTTGATCGATGATTACTTCCTCCGACCTGATGACTATTTGCTTAGAGCAGTTTCTGTTGTTGTTTTCTAATATCCCGCTCGTCCCTTATTTTGGTGAAACAAATATGGAATAACAATTAATATCACTATTTAGATTAAATATTAGCAGATATTATAGTTAAGTCTAAGAATCCGTACCAAATTCAGGCAATCCGTAGTATTTGGCATTTCTGAAAATTTTCTGGACAGCAAACAAAAGCTTTAACTAACCCGATTGGCGCAAGAAAACTAGAATATCCTATTTGCAAAGTTATAATGAGATGGTAACAATCACGAGCTGTGAGTTGCTCTGCTGACTGTTCTTTGCCAGAATTGAAGTCAACAAAACAACACAAACACGCATGCGAAGTGTGCTCCGGCATCAGCCTGTGTGTTAGTTTCTGTGCACTGCATCATGTATCCCAGGATATGTCGGCGCTAGTTACGTCTCGCCGAGCCTTAACTTCTTCTATTAGATATTCTTTGGCAAGGGTACGATTAACTACACACACTTTCTTTGAATTTGCACAGTGTCAGAAGCATTAGCACGAGTCACTCTCAGTCGTCATTGTCGTCGCTGAACAAAGAAGTGCACCAGGAGTTGGTTTGTCCCTGGGCTATATGATTCAGCCTTCTGGCATCGCCCAGTTGAACTCTTGCTTTGTTGGCATGTTCTCTGTTTGTGTAGGATAGTTTGCATTGTCCTAAAAGCGGAGTTTATGGCAGGAAATTTGCGGTAAAAATAATTCCGTTTTGCTCAATCTATGTAAACGAATTGGGAGCATATTTTGCACAAGAAAAACAAGAAAAATGTAGAATAATTCACTGATTGCCCCAGGGAGACATCCAAAGGTCCGTGCATGTCAAGCTTAAGAGATCGGAAGTTTTGAGTAGTGACTGAGCACTAATCCTTCTTTTGTTAGGGCAGAAGAGAGGGGCAAAGAAATTCGGAAATGAGCAACAGCTATTTTCCGGCGTTATAGTATTCCGAGCGACAAATCATTTTTCTGATCGTAGTCCTTAAAGGGTTGAAATCAAGTGGCGATGTTTTTTCTTTGTATGCCGATCACCGAAACCTTTCTTAACGCCTGTTGAAGCTCACAAGGCAAAACTAAGCCATTTCTGTGCCGATATCATCGGAAACAGGCTTGATATTTTAACTGATTTTAAAATATCTAAGCCACACACTCCGTGCCGACAAAGTGATACGTACTCTCACTGGTCACCTGTACCGCGTGAAAACTCAATAACTATGCTGTGCGATGTTGTAGGTAATGGAACGTTTCTTCTTAAGAATGATTTAAAATTATGATTCAAGGATGACGAATAACTGTGTCAAAACTAAAATTTTTGATTGGAAAATGAAGTTCAAACGCTTTTCACTTAGATAACAATGAGAGACAAATAACTAGTTATTTTTATTCCATGTGGGGTTTAAAGCGTTGTGAGTCACTATGAAAATGTTACCGCGATATCATATGTTGGATAAGATTTGGGTTTTTCATGATTTTTATTTCCAAGTTTTCCTAAAAATAACATTCTATTTTCTTTGCCTGTTGGGCATCTCATCCTTTGTGCTTGATCAATTTTATTCCGTAATTATGTGATACGTATTGGTCGATTTTTCCGTTCTTTACCTGAAGGGATGAAGGTGGTTTTTAATTAACATTATATTAATTCATAGTTACTTTTCTTCAACAAGCTTCGAGCTATGTTTAAACAGAAAAATCATCTGGAAACTGTGCGTACCCCGGGTGTTATATTTTGGGGTCGTTAATGTCTTTCGCCTACAACGCACCAAATGTGTCCATATCCGGTACTTGTATGGTGAATATTAGGCTGTGTCACTGATTCATCCTCATTTTCTGAAGTTATATAACTGTGAACTTTTTTCTACCAGGAAGTTGTGCTAAATGAAAATATCTGTGTTGTATTCTGTGAAAGTGAGAGTTTAATTTAATAATTGCAGACGAAGTGTACAGAGAACGCATCGTGCCCCTACAAAAGAATAATACTACGGTATTTTTCGGCGTAAAAGGCGAAACTTTTTTTTTCAGATGTCCGGGTCACGAATTGTACACTCCACCGAATTATTGTCATTGAAATTTGTCAATGAAAAAACAAAATGTTGTGCCTTAAATTCTATCGTGATCTGAGAGCACCTGAAACGCAGTATTACGTTAAAGCGAAGCCATTCCGAATCTGAAAAAAGTACAACATTCGGTTCACTAAGGCTCTGTTTTCAAGCATCTTAAACAGAAATCTGTTGTTAACTGCATCCTGCTGAGAAACACGCTGCAAGCATTTTTTTCCGAATTCGGCTTGCTAGGTTCGATATATTTATTACAGAGCAGCCGACATATGGCAGCACGTCAGCGCTCACACTTCTCGTTCATATAGTTTTAAGCACCACAAGAGTTGAGGAGCTGATCAAGGGAAAAAAGAAAAAGGGAAAAAATAATAGAAACAAATTATCGCTGCCAAATACTCAACAGCAGTAATCCGGCTGTTTTTTTTTTTGTTTTTTTTTATTGGAGGTTTAACGACCACCGCGAGCAACTCAATGGGCTATAAGCAGTCGCCCGTCCCTACTTTAGGGTCATTGGTTCCAGGAAGAGAGAGACCCAGTGCCGTAAGACAAACAACATCCATGCCTCACCGGAATTCGAACCCAGGCCCCTTTCGGACGAATGATCAGAGGCCCTCGCTTAGACCACTGCGCCACCGGGCGGCTAATACGGTTGTATCACATTTCTTACAAGTTGGCACGATACACACTCATCACGCATGTCTTCGAAATGACACAGCTGCAAGTGTGATAAATCCACCTGCCCAACGGCAGGTTTTCTTGTCTGGTCGGAAGCACATCGTGAACCAGCTTAAACCCAAAGTCTCGTCTACTTGAGTACAGGAATCGACCGGTATCCTTTTCTCAGTTCCCCTCATTACAAAAGTATGGTGGAACATGTAACTCCTGCATATCTACATTTTTTAAAAATATTTTTTAAATACAACACTTTTGCACTCTACATTTCCTTTGAATCAAATAAAATATTATTTCACGCCGTTGATTCCAGTAAATCATGCCGTTGAGACATCTGTCGAACCAAATCTCAAGAAACAAAGTCTCACACTAAACCCCGCCGAATTATGGAACTGCCTAAAATCCTTCGTATTTCTCACAATAGGTGATTTATGCTTACGGACGTCATGGACCCTAATTTTCAAAAGGATATGCATGTTTTGTCTCTTATGTAACAATCTATTTATTTGCGTTTTTCACATTTCGTTAAGATACCTCACCAATGGCTTGCATATGGCCAGTGAAATATTTTCTTGAAGTTACATTTTCTGAAAATTTGGTAGGAAAATTCTCTTCTAAACGAATCTAGTGCATTTTGGTGAATGATTTAGATATCTCTTTCAAATTTATGTCACGCATAGTTCTGCAACTAAGTGTAGGAAATATATATTTATTTTGTAACCTCTCGTTTAGAATTCCATCTATAATTAATTAAATTTCTGCACTTCATCCCATTTAGTATGTTTAGGTCTGAGTATTTGCAAGCTTTAAACAAATATTCAAACTGCACAAACCTTTGAACATATACGTTTTATTAGTACTGCGGTGTTCTCAGATTTTCGCGTTCAGCTTCTTAAAGCGAGGTTATTTACCTATTCAAAATTATTGTCTCGCTAAACCTTAATTATTGTATATTTAGAAAAGTTTCCAATGTTAGAGCGATCACACTGTATACATTTGAGGCTTTATATTCAATATCTTCTTATCTTCAGTGAATCCTCCCATTAGCTTCCCTTCTTTATTTATAGTCATATTATGTTCCTGGTGTTTGGGCAGAATATAATTTCACGATTAGAACATAACCACTCATTCTGCAGACGTGGCTAGTATTGCAGAAAAAAATTATCTCCACCTAACTAACAAGCTTTTGGTTCACATTACATATCGGAAGTTCAGTATATTTTCCATCCCCAGAAAAGCGAATCAAGTGCACGCACAACATTTCACTGTAAGAAAAGCACCTGCTCACAATATATAATACACGTTCGTCTCTTCAGCAGTACATAGCTTTCACTACATATGTGCTGCTTATATCACACACACTTGCATTTTTATGATTTCCAATACTCAAAGTAAGAAGTGCAATGTGATGAGTGCTGTAAATGCCTCTAAATAACAATAACTGCATTATAATTACCATCGGCATAAAATTAAAGAGATTGTTGCTTAAGAAAATAAATTTCCACAAACTTTTTTCTATGCGGATGAGTTTTTGTGCTTTAAGGAATATGCTTACTTTTCCGCAAAACTAGAATATTCAGTATCACAACTCGCTAACAAGAATTTGAATCCCTATTTTTTTTTAAATATATCCGTTACGACAGTAAAATATTTGAAAATACCTGATTGCCAAACTACATCTCAAACTTTCAGGAATTAGTATCAGTGAAACAAATTGCAGCAATACAAGAATATCCTTTTATGATATTTTTATGATGTAAGATCTTCTATGAGTTCCTGATACCTTTTAACTTCTCAGTATGTCTCCATTAGATTTAGAAATGACTAAATCTAAATAATTAAATTTAAATGAAATAAGGATAAAAAAGGAAACAAAACGGCAGAAAACATATCCATCCTTCCTCCGTGTTTATTGCCAAATTATTTCAAAATGTTTTTGTATGAAATTGGGAGAACAGTTCGATGAAAATGGATAAAACATTTTAAAAGGCAGATTATATCAAAACATCTCTCATATTAACCCAACCGTGGTTTTACAGAAGTTAGTCTTTTTTTCCTCGGTGGCAGGCATACAATTATGTCTCAGTTACAGAGGGAATTTAATTGTAATAATAATATGTTAAAAGTCCATATCATAACAGTTAATGTTTCATCTGCTAGAGGCTTAAAAGAGATCAATGAATGGCCGTTTAAAAACGCAAAAAAAAAAAAAAAAAAGAATAAATGTCCCACGGAAACGAACAGCACCTCTCACGCCATCTTAAAAAACACAATGAATACGAATTCCTTTGATTTTTTTCTTACTAATTTTGCATTTTCACTGTAAATTTAAGATGTTCAAAGTAGTCCTTTGTTCATTTATTTATGAAATGAACCGAAACGTCGGAAGCAAGTGATGGAAATTGTGATTTCTCTCTCTTCCTGTATTGAATACAATTTTTTTTTTTGCATTTGCAAACAGTCGGAAATTAGAAAAGAAGGATTTAAAAAAATCTTTGGTAATTCTTTAGGTTTCTCATACATTTGTAGAATTTAATCTGAAAGCCCTAAAGGTTCCTCGAAAACGTCAAGACAAGAAACATTCCCACTGCGGAATTGACCTGACAGAAAATGTATGCGAAATCGAGAGATTTATAATGTAAAGACATCAGCGTTGTGGATTTACAGAGTAGCAAAAAAGTGATATTTACAGAGTAGCAAAAAATGATGGATTTACAGAGCAGCAAAAAAGTGATTCATCTGCCTTGTTTTTTCGTTTTTTATTTTGGTGGTACAACAGTATTTACAGAAATTGAAAAGACCGGTGTGGTACATTTTTTTTTTTGTTAAATATTTTAGAAACCTTCTGGGCCCTTGCGTATTAATTTATTTAGAATAAAATTAAAAAGTGGATGCCTATCTCGTACATGATATGACCTGCAGACTTCCACTTCGGAATGTCTGAATGGGCTTTTGAATAAATTAATCCAGTCGATTACATATGTATCAGAAATTTCATACCTATCATCCTACCTCCATTTATTATAGGTTAAAACTCTCTCAGTGTATATCACAAAACATATATGAATATAAATTTTATATTAATAAAACTATTTTTTTTATTCCATGATATAACTTGGCCACACTTTGCGCTATTATTATTTTACTCACTTTATGCTATGGTTCCTTTGCTCATGATATTATTTGTCACCAGCTTGTGTTATGGTTCATTTACTCTCTTCCGCAATTTTACTACATGCTTACCACATGACACGGTCTTGTTAAGTGTATGAGTGATATAAATAGATAAGCATCAGTGGCGTATATTCGAGGCTAGCTCGGTTAGCTGAAAAGCCCAAAGAATGCACAAATAAAAATCAATTAGGTACCCACAAATAAAAGTCAGTTTGTCAACGGTATTAAGCTATGTCCATTCCTTTGCTGCGAGAAACACACTTGGGCGTATTTTCTTATTTTGACTAAGAGTATGAGCCTGGCAAGCAAAGACCAAAGGGTCTCCTAGTGGAAAGATAATGTCATTGTGACATAAACAGCTCTAGCAGCCTTCTCTTTGTGATTCGAAGATTTTCAATACGATAGACAGCTAGCGTTTCCATGACATCATGAAGTAGCAAGTGAATGGGCCGTTGCTTTGGGCATGGGTTTGCTCAAAGAAAGAGAAGACAGACTACATTACTCAATAATATGCTCCCGCTTGTAACAGCACGTGTTCTGTGAGAGTTGCTTCAGTTGTGTGAAGTGTCAATGAATTAAAATCAGTGACATTATATTTTAAATTCGTGGCTTTGTTGGATTCGAACAGTTTTGATAAATTTTGTGAAGGCTTTCCTCAACATCTACTGTCATAATTTAAAAAACCCTATGCTTCAAATTTTGATACAGTTCAACTAAAAAATGAACTGAAGGTGTTTTATTCATTTCATGAATACAAAACAAATAAGTCAAACACATTACTTGTTACATGAAACTGAATTTTTGGTCATTGTGTTTATTGAGGTGCACAAATTAGCAGACCTAATATTAAAGTTTCCATCAACAAATGCAACTTCCAAAAGACGTTTTTCTGCATTAAAAGATATCAAGACATATCTTAGGGCCACGCAAGGACTTGAGCAGCTAGAGCAACTTGGCTGTTTTGTCAATAGAAAAAAAAATATTTTTAATCCTGAAAAAAGTACTCGAAAGAAACATTATGTGAAAATGTAACACTCAACTTCAACAAAAGGAGAGAAGAATGGAGTTCATGTACAAATAAAGTATTCAGAAGAAGAATGCAGTTTATGTACAAATAAGTGTTAAAAATCCTAATCCACATAATAATTTGGTATTATGCTAGCAATAGCGTATACCTGTAATTCGAAATAAAAAGTTACTTCTATTACTCAACAATTCAAAAATAAACTTCGCAATTAAAAAAAAGCAGTACTGGATCCGGCCGGGTGGAGGTGGGCAGGGGGGATTACATTTGACCGGTGAGATTGCCCAGCTCTCGGACCCAAGTTATGCCACTGATAAACCACTATACCACCTGGAGAACATGTGTTAAGAATATGTACGGAAACATTTGAAAAAATGGTGTGTATGCGAATTGTTGTGTAACTGTTAAAAGTGTAAAACAGGTATGTGTGTAAAATAGTGAAAGAACTGTAAATAAAATGTGTGTTAAATATATACATATATAGCAGTGATAGCAGCATGGAAAATTAATGTTAAGAATAACATTGTGTTAAAAAAATAGTAAAAATGTATACTTTTAAAAAGGGAATTTTCTTATATATAAAAATTAAAATTGTTATCAGGATAATGTATGTTAAAGGGATGAGATGGACTGTTTAGAATTGCTGGTATTTTTTTTTCTTTTATGAATGTAATTTAAATATCAAATGTCCTCACACCCCAAAGAAATGGGTATAATGGAATCTTATTAAACTCCCGTGGGCTCTCTGAGTAGGTTGTGCATGGGTTTACTTAATATAATACAGATGTATGTAACTAATTTTGAAAATAGTTAAATTTAATAGCAGTTATGATTACCAGAAAATCACATATTCCTGCGTTGATCTAATGAGTATATGGTTACCTGGAGATGGATGAAATGATAGCACTGGATAATACATTCTTCCGGTTTTAAATAAATGTGTAAAGCCTATTAAATGATGCCAGCCAATACATTTCACCAAAATTATTCCGTGTCTAATTGTTTGAAAAGCCATTCGACTTAACGACAGTAGGTGTTTTTTCAAAGTATTTGCTTTGGAAATTATTACAGTTTAATAATTTTAAATACTAAAGATCTCCTCCACAGATTTGAAGTTAAAAACTCATACCATTATTGCATTTATTTTGATCCTGCTAAACATTCTGCAGATAAATATAAATCAATTCAACAGAAAAGATTGTTTTTGTTCCAAAATGACACCTCTAAACATTTTTAATTTCCAGGGAACTACATGAAAATTGAAAATCTCACATTTCAATTTAGTTATTGCTGAGACTTTCTCAGATTAAGACTTCATGTTGCTAGAATCAGCTTAAATTCATTACGTGTGCCATTTTACTGCCTCGTTAATGAGCAGTAGGATGATTAACTCAGGAAATAATAAGTTGTCACTCACACAGCAGATAATTAGGAACAAGTAAATCACATGTATTTTCCATTACGATGTGAGATAAATAGTACACAATCTTACGAGAATATGTCATAGGTATTTTCACACGCACCCTCAAACAAATTTCGCTAATCTACTTTTACGAGTAATTTTTATGCAATGCAGTTCTTGTTTTTTCAACACACGGTTGAAAACTGCACATCCTTCCCAATTGAATGACACCAAGTTTGTTTTAATTAATGGTTGTATGATACTCTTTAACGGAGTATCATGCCTTAGATTAAAATAACGGAAAATAAAAGAAACCTGTGATACCTTGAGTACTGTACATATTTCAATCACTAGGAATTCACGATCGTCTTACGAAATGGTTGTATCTCTTGCTCAGTTATGCAGGGAGGGAGTGTCGTGATCTATATTTTCCAGCACAACTGTGAAAAATTAAAAGCACTGTGACAATAGCTGTTATTTTCTTGAGAGCATGGGTAATCAATAGGACTGACGAAACGAAATTGAAGAAATCGGTGAACGCTTATTTGTTTTTGAAACAAATGACTGTTTTCAACTGAAGTACAAAAGTTTGGTGTATGTGCTGTCCAAACTTCCTGCAAACTGGTCATAGTTCAGGAAACATTGTGCCGATTTTAATTATCTTCTTTGTATCCTGAAGTGACGCATTTCGAAAAAATTGTTTGTAACTGTCATTTTCTGTGCTGAATCCATGAGATGGGTTTTCTCAGTTGGTGGATAACCACCATAATGTTATAGGTAAAATCCTTATGTTAGGTGCTGATGGATCTTTCCGATACGAATTCTTTTAGAGGTGCTAAAGTAGTTTTAATTTCTGCTGATTTTCATTCCTGGTCCTGGTGTGCTATTTCAGCATCCGGTACTGCTTCATTACTCTTTGTGCATGTCGGCACAAAGAGTAATGAATTGCTTGTCCTTTTTATGTTGAAATTTTACTTGAGAAGCTGTTTACTCATATGCAAAGTGCACAGATGCACATTGTTTATGCATGATGATGCTTAATGCCACAGATCAAAGAGAGCAAAGGACCACCTGCAGAGGGAAAACATAACTCTGCTTGACTGGCCTTGTAATAGTCCCGACCTTAACCCATGGAGAATTTGTGGATCATTTTAAAAGACAAGGTAAGGGGAAAACAGCCATCAAATTCCCTAGCTTTGATTGACTCCATAAAAAACGTGTAATGCAAAGACATTTTAAATTTCTCCACCAAATCCCTTTGAGAGTACCCACATCGTATTTTTTCTATTATAGAAAACAAAGGTGGCTACACAAAGTGCTGATTTCGGTCTTTTTGTGTTCTAAAGAATGTAAGTAGGCATTTGTGGTGTCATTCTTTCAAACGTATCTAACTAATAATTAGTTGTTTCTTTGAAAATCTTGATTTACAACAGATTGACAGCTATTTATAATGTTTTACAAATAACTGTATATTTTTGTATTAATTATTGTGTTTTTAGCAGTTGTATTCACTGGCCATGTCGTGAAAACGGGTACCAATTTTTGCGTTAATTTCGATCTAATCTTGTAACACATTAAAAGGTTAGATCGAAATTAAACAAATCTATTTTTCAAGCTCGCTAACCGATGTATGCTTTTCCGTAATGTGCTTTACTAAGATACCTAATTTGATCTGAAGGCAAAGGCCATGTATGGAATGTGGAGATGTGTTCCTTTATCGTCGTACATGATGTAGAGTTCAAAAAAGTATGAGCCCTAGCATAAATAGGTTTTTAAAACTACGGATTACCAATACATTTTTATACTGTTGTTTACATATCATATGCAGTACAAAATCCCATGTGCAATGCTTCCGAATATTTCAAGCAATGGCTGCTTTAAAGTCATAGAATTAATAACAACTTTTTTCTGCATTCAGAGCTTTCTCCCAGATTCTCCTTTTTATTTTTTTGTTTGGGGTTTTACCGATCGCCGTGAGCAACTCAATTATTTCTCGCGGGATGGGCAGTATCCAGTTCCTAACCTAGAGCCGTTGGTTCCGGGGAATGTGTAAAGCCAATGCTGTAAGACAAACCCAACTTTCAGGCTTTACCGGGACTCCATTTCGGACATATCTCGGAAAAATAATGTACTGAAACCAGCGCTTAGACCACTTCACCCCCATGGTGGCCGAATATTTCTTTCCCATTTAAAAAAATTCCAGCTTGCCGTTTGGACAGTTTTCTCACTGATAAAGCTCGTAAAAATATATGAATAACGTGTTTTCATATTTTTCTAACTTCTGCCTAGCGCAGTTCCTAATACCTCCGGAAAAATGTCAGAATTACCTTTAAAATGTTTTTAGATAGGGATATTATTTTTAAATTAAAGCTAGGAAACGTATTATGCATTTTCTAGGCGCAAGAGTAAGCTCATTAGAGTGTTTAATATCAAATTTAATTTGAACTAATGAGCCTTTTTCGCACATTTTAATGTTATAACTGAGAAAAAAGACTCTTTTATGTGCATTAAAATAAATATCCATATCTCATTACGTTTTAGTTGAGTACTGACAATCCTGATGTATTTCGATGGTATTTCGATGTGGATTTACATAAACATTTTTCCGTTATTACGAACCGAAAGGTTTTTCTTCTTAGCGTAACAAATAAGGTTGCTTAGACTATAATTCTCACCTTCGAAAGCAGAATTATACACGACAGATTTAATCAGGTGTACTTGAAAATATTTCTTGCCTTAAAATATGCATAGTACGTTACCACTTCTTTTCTCCGAAAAAAATATAGAAAAACTAATTCATTAAATAAACTGTGTCCAACAAACCAATATCTTTTGAAATGTATCTTGATCGATCCTTTTAGATCGATAGTAATTCTAGGGCATTTTTTGTTTAATGTAAGTTTCTTTGATACGAAATTTGCCTTAACGGAAGAAAAGCTATGCCGTGGTGTTTCATGTAAATCTTTTAAGTTTGTACCTTTTTGGACAATTGAATGTTTCGCTGGTACGTCTAATCGTAACTTTTTTTTATTGAGAATGATATCATTTGGGATGTCTTGATGTGTGTGTGTGTTGTTTAAAATTGATATGATGGAGTGTGTTTTTGTTCCGGTTCTTTTTCATTCTGGATTTCTTAGGCTGTTGTGAATTGATCATATTTATGTCCAAGAACTGTTGTGCATTTTGGTGACCGCGGAAATTCAGGTTTCTTGTCTGTACCTGATATAATCTGTAACCCCGTGCCCGTCCCGTGAATAGCGTAATAATATCCCGTGAATGGCTTCAAACATATTTTATAATTAAACATTTTGTGTAGATCCGGAAGGCTTTTACTTTGAAAGAGAAAGAAATCTATCTTTTGTCATCCCCTGGTAAAGTTATATCAACTACGTAATCTCTAATGAAACAGAATCTGAAGTATGTTTTATTTTCATAATTGGTAACTATTTATTTCAATTTAATGTCAATCACTAAGAAAATTGAAGGGGGAGATAAACTTCATTTTAGTTATTAAAATGGTAACTAAAATTTATTTAGTTTCTCTCTTTTTAAATTAACATTCGTTCACGTTTAAAAAATATTTTAATATTTTATCCTAAGTATTTTGTTTGCTTTCGGAAAACAAATGTGGCGTATACCTTTTAAGAACTGTTAACTACCGCAACAATAATTTGCAGTGACAGTTCAATTCGTATAGGATGTATTACTGACGCCTCTGATCCAATTGAAACCGAAGACATGACAATACAAGTAAATATTTGGAAGACGGCATTGTAATATCCATATTATAGACCGATATTAATTTTGAAGTGTGACATTTCATTCTATACAGTGGCAACCTTTAGGAGAAAGCAAGGGAGTCAGTGCATCTTCAGAATTTCAAGACCTGTGTTGACTTAGTATGCTCAGATACACCAGTTTGTGCTAATTACCTAAAAAAGGTCGTCCACGTTCACGCAGTTTTTAAATTGAACACTTCCGATAATTCAAGGTCTTTGATCCGGCACCCTACCAATTTCAGATTTCTGCGGAGAGGCAGAATGCAAAATTACCTCTCATATAAGAGCAATGGCAAAGCTGCTTCCCCTCGGTAGACATTATAATTCGTGCATGAATACTAGTATTAAAAAAGAGATCCGTCTTGTTGCACGATGATATTTATTCAGCTAAAAATGAAATCTATATACAGTTTTAAAAACACATGAGCACTTTCGGTGTCACATTTTAATCCACATATTGTAAACCTCCTTACCAACATATGTTCTCGTCATAAAATACAATTTGGAGTACGATCATGCAGTCTATATACCATTATCCGCAATGATCGTGACAAAATTGACAAAGGGAAAAAATGGGGTGTGTATGTTATTCCTATGCTCGACACTATCTCTGGTGAACTAAACAATCATTATGTGGGTTCTACCAAAAGAAATTTGGGTTTGAGATTAAATGAACACAGATATGATCTAAAAATGAATCACCAAAGCACCTCTTTTGCAAGAACCATAAGTGCTGGAAATTCCATCCCAGACTGGGACAACACTAAAATCATAAACACACCTAACTCTGTTTATTCCTTGTTATCTGCAGAAAGCCTCTATATTTCGGCTTATAATACACGTTGCTGTAATGACTATTATCCTTATGGTTTACCTGAACCTTGGAGCAATCTTGTTGGGAAGGACAGCACAATAGCAATTGCTTCTGTTAAATGATCATTGGCTAACTATGCCTTTTTTTGATTGTTTTGTTATCTGGTATATCATGTGACATTGACATTACCTTTCCCATGATGCATCTACTCCACGTACTTAAGACCAGCATGTAGCCACATGGTGAAATTACATCTGATGAAGGTGTCAATGTGACACCGAAAGTGGTCATGTGTTTTTAAAACTGTATATAGATTTCATTTTTTAGCTAAATAAATATCATCGTGCAACAAGACGGATCTCTTTTAATACTGCTTCCCTTCACTGAGCAATGAATTGCGACCTTACACCAAAAATTGTGCCCACCAGTAGTATGAGTATCCGCATTTCAGAGAAAGGTAGGTTATGGCATGCTGGGAACACCTAGCACACTGGTAACTTCTAGTTCAAAGCAGGTGAATATATAAAGATGACCCACCTAATACTAAGTAAGAGCATCATGTGTTGTAAAGAGGGTAGCTTTTAAACGTGAGGAATTCTTAGCACCGTGTGCACTGGTCTGTAATGTAAGAACCTTTAACTTAATTAAAAAAGAAATGTAATACACATGGTTAATATATATCAAATACACATAAAATGTCGCTATACAGAATTAGAATATCAGCAAATATGATGGGAAAAAAAAATCTACGGATAAATGTAAGTAATGAAGTGAATTAAACCGCGAAGTCATGAATGACACGCTTCGGTGCTTTCACCAAGACGTTATCCCGACGTGGTCCAACAAAAAAAGCGCTTATTTCTGCAGGAACGTTTTATAAAATATTGTGCAACAAACAAAATTTTATACAAAATATATTATCGGCTCAAAATATGGCGAACATTAGTAAATAACAACGATACCCTGAGATGAATATTAAAACCACATTTAATAGATGTACTTCACAATCATGAAAAGGGAAACATTTAATTTATAATTTACTCTTCAGATGCGGACAAGTTCGATGTGTAAGTGTGTCATTTTTACGGATATAACATTACAATGAATAGATATATTCAGAGCATTATTATCACGTATTTCATATGAAATTGCACTGAAACACAGTGCTTGCAAGAAGTTGATTTTAATTCATGATTAATAATGTGAGTATAACCGTCTAAGTGTATTTCGAAAAATGATATTCCAAATTTACATCTAGACAAATTGATTAAGAACGATTTGCTCATTTTAATTTTTAATTTAACGTAGAATGTATAACTATCTGTTATCATTACAGTAATAAAACATTCAGGATGCAGCAGGATGTAACACCACAAATACCAAAAATGTTAACAGCTTTCGGGAGCTTGGTTAGCGTTGTCTATAAAATCAATTAATTATTTTCAGGGTTTTCAAATGTCCTGCTGTTTATTTCTGAGATATATTTAAAATGTCCACTAAGTAATTAGGATTGCAAAGCTTTTTGGTCTTACGCTCTTTGTATTATTCAGCATAAATCTCAAGTGGAGGAAACTAAAATGTTCTGAATTTTCCCGTTAGTTACACTGCTTTTTTCAAATTCCGTTTCTCATATACAAAATCATGCATATAAACATTTGTATTGGGTTAGCTGTTTACGTATTTATCAAGTCATGTGGTTTTTACGTGATTGTCAACTGTTCGCTGGTTTTGCTTGTTTCTTACGTATACTCCATTGAAAAAAGTGAAACGGTTTGCAGTATTTAAACTTGAAATAAATATATTATATACCTACATCAGGATGTAAGATCAGGTGACGTGAACATCACAGCCTCTCCTTGACAAATGTCAACTCCGCCTTCTCTTGGTGCATCCTGTTCCCACTAAAGGTACTCGGACGACCGCCAATAGCGGTGTAACTATACCATCGGGATTAGAGAAAATGATATCCCACACTCACCAACCCGCATGGCCAGCGTGGTGAGTTATGGCCAAACCTCTCCAAAAATTACTCCACAACTTAAATCATGGCCCTCAGTCTACGGCAGCTGGAATGTACCTGGCCAAGGAAGCGGCCAGTGCGACATGAAGGCAGAGGGTGCTAAGAATCCCCGGAGGACCGGACTAGGCTGCCATCTGAAGCTGACATTGGCTACACGAATAATGGGCGCTCCCTATCTTCTGATTCAAGGCTTCTTGAATTGGAAGAGGAACTACAAAGGATCAATTGGGACATCGTAGGGCTAAGTGAGGTAAGGAGAAAAGGAGAAGATCTCATTGAACTGAAAAGTGGACATCTCTTCTACTATCATGGGAAAGATACTGGCAGAACTAGTGGTGTTGGATTTATAATAAACAAGAAACTGAAGGATAAAGTGGTAGAAGTTGAAAGTTCCTCTGACAGAGATGCACGACTCGTTATCCAACTATCGAGAAGATACCAGGCTCAGATTATTCAAACTTATGCACCCACCACAAGTCATCCTGAAAGAAGAAATTGAAGAATTTTATGAGGAAATTTGTCATCTAAATAATAAAGGTAAGCAGCACTTGAAAGTAATTATGGAAGATTTCAATGCAAAAAATAGGGCAACGGCAACAGAATGAAACTTCAGTAGGTAAATTCGGTCACGGCAACAGAAACCAGCGTGGAAATACTCTCGCAGAGTTTGCAGAGGCAGAATGGTTTTTCATCATGAACTTCTTTTTCAAGAAAAAGCCACACAGGAAATGGACATGGAGACATCCAAATGGGAAGACAAATGAAATTGGTTTTATTATGTGTAACAAAACTATCATCATAAAAGACTGCAGTGTGCTAAACAAATTCAACACAGGTAGTGACTATAGATTGGTGAGATGTAAGATGCAACTCAACACTAAACTCGAACTTGGCAAGCTCATAAGACAAACAAAATGTACTGACATAACCAATCTTAAAAAACACAATAATACCTTCAAGTTGGAACTCAAGAACAGATTCTCTGCTTTAGAAGGCCTAACATCGGAAGAAGTGGATATTTCTGAAGTTAACAGAGAAAGCAACTAAAGCTCTTTAGGAAACAGCAACAAATTAGCTGGGTCTAAGAACAAGTTGCATGTGAACAAATTATCAGGAAAAACCTAAATGTTGATGCAAAGAAGAAGAGAGATGAGGTCAACGCAGGAAGATGTGACTTTTAAAGTGGAATATATAGAGCTATGCAAGACAGTACGAAAAAGTACACTGAAGACGTAAGGAAATTCAACTGTGAACTAGTGAGTAAAGCAATTGAAAACAACCCCAAAGCCTAAAGATAGCAAAGGGACATCTCAGTAAGGGAAGAAAACAGATTATGGCACTGAGAAAAGAAGATGGTTCTGTAACAAGAAGTTGAGGCGAAATTTTAACAAGAGTGAAAGATTTGTACTCCAAATTATATGAAAGGGATGATACATGTACTCCAGACATCATTTAAAGGTACTAGTACAAAGAGTTTTTCAAGTCCTCCCAGCAGAAGTTGCACATGCAATCAAGAACATGAAACGGATAAAAGCTCCAGGAGAAGATGGAATTACTGTAGACATCATACAAGAAGTAAGTGAAGAAATCGAAACAGTATTCGCCCAAATTTTCACTCGATGCCTTAATGAAGGGAAGATTCCTGAAATTTGGAACAACGCTACAATGATTCTGCTACATAAAAAAGGTGACATTGAGGATCTCAGGAACTACAGACCTATCAGTGGTTTATAAAATCTTCACTAAAGTTATTTCACACCGTTTGAAGGTAACACTGGACATGGTTAAACCGAGAGAACAAGCTGGATTCAGGAGTGGCTACAGCACAATAGATCATATCCACGTATTGAGAGAACTAATTGGAAGAGCGAGGGAATATGAACTTCTATTGTGCATGCCTTTTATTGATTATGAAAAAGCATTTGATTCGGTGAAACCATCAGCAGTTACAATGGCTCTGAAGTCCTGCGGCGTTGGGGATGCATACATTAATATTATTAATAACATGTATGAAAATGCAAGTGCAAAGATTCGGCTGTTTGAAAATACAACACACATAAAAATTGGAAAGGGAGTAAGACAAGGTGACACCATATCTCCGAAGCTCGTTAATGCCACATTGGAAAAGGTCTTTCAATGACTGAACTGGGAAAACAAAGGGATAAAGTTTAATGGAGACTATCTAACCCACCTTCGTTATGCTGATGACGTAGTCATTTTTGCAACTACCCCATCAGAGCTGCAGGGTATGATCAGGAACTTGCTGACAAGAGTAAAGAAAGGGGATTAAAAATGAACTTTCGGAAGACAAAAGTAATGTTCAAATATTTTACAAGAAACGAAGATGTATTGATTGATGGAGAAAAGCTGGAGATAACAGGCACGTACGTTTATCTTGGACAGCAGATATCAAAAATAATTGACCGATGCTGTCACACGTACGGTCATTCACAAACATAATTTTCAAATTGTAGGTCAAGATTAAAAACACTTTATTTACAATTAAAAATTACTATTTACACGCGAGATATTTCGCGGCTGAACATAGCACCCATCTTCAAGCTCAAGCGCCACGAAACACAGGAGCAGACATTATATACTGTCAAACACGACCCATAATTCACTCGGTTTTCTCAATCACCGGTGATGCCATTAACAAATTGTTAAAGTCCAAAATATCTAGGCTTAATGTCTTATCCTATAAAGTCCTCTTCTTCAGAGTTGTGTGAAGAGGGGTCAATAATCTTTTCTCCATTGTCTTGGAACAAATGTCGGGAGTTCAATGTTACAGCATGTTTCCCCATATGCAATAATGAAGAGCTTTCCGTAAAGAAGACAGTACGTTTATTAACACTTGAGTTAAGTACCCTAACATTTGTCCAATCTGAGGGAGTAACCTCCCTGGTTAACAGCTTGAGTGAAAGCTGTAGAAACCGTTCCTGAACGAAGAGCGTATTCATGTTCACCCATTCAGACATTAACGGTTCTTAGGGTAGAACCCATATAGTATTTAACTGCAGTATCTGAATCCTCATGAATTAATGGTATGCAGTAGACGCCTGGTCTGTTAAGTGCTGGGACTCTATCTCTATCATTTCTTCTCGTGGAAAAAAGGTTTTTGGTGGACACTCCAAACGTTAGATGGTGTTTGTAACAGGCTTTTCTTAGGATAGACACAAGAGGTGGAATGAAATCAACTTTGCCGATGTACTTAGTGAGGTTTTTTCTCTGTAGACAAAGTCGTAAATCTCAGTCTTTGAAAATGTTGTAACAATCCTTGGAAAGAGGTTGACAGAGAACCCAAACAATAAGGCCAGATTTTGAACTCTAGAAAGTTCATCACATCGAATTTTACTTCTCGAAGAATGGGTGAAGGCACGTCTTATTAAGAAGCGTAAAGCTGAAGCTTTATGTTCGGGAGGGTGAGAAGAAGTGAATGGGATCATAGAAGGTATGAACGTCGGTTTACGGAAAACACAATGCTTGATTTTTAGCTAAGAGAACTTACTTTAAATTTGATGGTAAGTTCTATCAACAAAAGGAAGGGGCACCAATGGGTTCCCCCTCTCCCCCGTTTTAGCCGAGATGCTCATGCAGCATCTAGAAAACAAGGTCATGTTAGACTTCCCTTATCAACCGTCACTGTTGATTAGGTACGTTGATGACATGTTGGGTTTTTGGCTCCATGCTTTACCTTTACTGGAAGAATTTGTAGATTGTCTTTCTACCCAGTTTCCAACTATAAAGTTTACCAAAGACCTTGAGAAAGAGGGAAAATTACCATTCCTGGACATTTTACTGTCTCGAGATTCGAATTCCATAAAATCAAGATTTGTGTTTTCCGTAAACCGACGTTCATACCTTCTATGATCCCATTCACTTCTTCTCACCCTCTTGAACATAAAGCTTCAGCTTTACGGTTCTCAATAAGACGTGTCTTGACCCATTCTTCGACAAGTAAAATTCGACGTGATGAACTTTCTAGAGTTCAAAATCTGGCCTTATTGTTTGGGTTCTCTGTCAACCTCTTCCAAGGACTGTTACAACAATTTCAAAGACTGAGATTCACGACTTTGTCTACAGAGAAAAAACCTACTAAGTACATCGGCAAAGTTGATTTCATTCCACCTCTTGTGTCTATCCTAAGAAAAGCCTGTTACAAACACAATCTAACGTTTGGAGTGTCCACCAAAAACCTTTTTTCCACGAGAAGAAATGATAGAGATAGAGTCCCAGCACTTAACAGACCAGGCGTCTACTGCATACCATTAATTCATGAGGATTCAGACACTGCAGTTAAATACTATATAGGTTCTACCCAAAGAACCGTTAATGTCAGAATGGGTGAACATAAATACGCTCTTCGTTCTGGAACGGTTTTCACAGCTTTCACTCAAGCTGTTAACCAGGGAGGTTACTCTCCAGAATTGGACAAAGTGTTAGGGTACTTAACTCAAGTGTTAATAAACGTACTGTCTTCTTTACGGAAAGCCTCTTCATTATTGCATATGGGGAAACATGCTGTAACATTGAACTCCCGACATTTGTTCCAAGACAGTGGAGAAAGAGTGGTTGCCCCCTCCTCACACAACTCTGAAGAAGAGGACTTTATAGGATAAGATATTAAGACTTGATTTTTTGGACTTTAACGATTTGTTGATGGCATCGCCGATGATTGAGAAAACGAGTGAATTATGCGTCGTGTTTGACAGTATATAATGTCTGCTTCTGTGTTTCGTGGCGCTTGAGCCTGATGATGGGTGCTATGTTCAGCCCCGAAAGATCTCGCGTGTAAAATATTAATTTTTAATTGTAAATAAAGTGTTTTTAATCTTGACCTACAATTTGAAAATTATGTTTTCAATGACCGTACGTGTGACAGCATCGGTGAATTACTTTAGTGACCTTTCGTACGATAGACTTTTAGCATTTAGCAGATATCAAGTTAGGGTCACATTGATCAAGCAGTTAATCAGCGTACAAAACTTGCCTGGAGGGCTTTTATAAAGAACAGCATAATTTCCAAGAGCAATAGGCCATTATGTCTTAAAAGCAAAGTGTTTGATCAATGGATCCTTCCAGTGCTTACATACGGTGCAGAGACGTGGACCTTAACTAAAACAGATATACAAAGGCTGCAGACAACTCAAACAGTATGGAGAGCTGCATGCTTGGTGTAACGAGGAGAGATAAGAAGAGGAACTCGTGGATCCGAAAAATGACAAGAGTAGAAGACATCATGATCAGAGTTAAATCCCTGAAATTACAATGGGCTGGACATACTGCCAGAAGTACAGACCATCGATGGACAACCGAAATTTTTAGATTGGATTCCAAGAGAGTGGAAAAGACCTGGCAGAAGACCAGATGGGAGATATGTGGATAAAATTCGAAAGTATGCGGGAGTGACATGGAGGAGACTGGCACAAGACAGACCGCTGTGGAAGAAATTTAGGGAGACCTTCGTCCTGCAGTGGATTGATAATGGTTAACAATGAAGAATGAAGATACCTACATCTACGTGAATTGTTGTTTGTCCGAAGACATCAAGATTTCACTTGAAGAGTAGTGTAAGCTACTTAGAAATAGTTTATACAATATTAAAAGCACACGAAAATCATGCTGTCATATTTTGATTTAGTGATGACGTATATCTGTGATTACCTACATATTGATGTAATGACATTGGAATTCGCATTGTTTAAGTTTCGAATCAATGCGCAAATCCTGTTTCATAATGCCAACAGATGTGCTTCATCAAACGTATCCTGTGTCTAATGTAAAAGCGATGCTACTTACTCCATTATATGCTCTTCAAAGTATTTTATTGTGCAAGTTATTATAACTGAATTTTAAATGCTGAAAATCTCTTTCATTGATTCCAGGATAACCACTTACACCGCTACTGCTCTTTTTTTGGGTTCTTGCAAAATATTTGTTAAATAAAAGCGCACGTATTAAAAAGTAATTTTCGTGCGAACTTTTAAACGTCTAATAACTGTAATATTCCATCGAAATACATCAAGATAGGTAATCTTAAATTTCAGTTCAGTTATGGCTCATATTTTTCTTACGTTATCAGCAGCACATTAAAACGATTATATTACTTATCTTACCATACTTTTAATGAGATGTAGCAGAACTAATCAGCAAAGAGTATCTCGAAATGAGAGAGGTGCGGAAATACAGTTACATCAAAATGAATTATAAATTAGACTTAAAAATTACTTTCTAGCTCTATTTATTGCGGATTACCTCAAAGGTGATTACTTTACAATTACCTTTATAATGTATCACAGTCGCTCCGATGGCGCAGTAGTCTAAGCGATGGCTTCTGATCATACGTTCAAAAGTTGTCCGGGTCCAAATCCTGGTGAGGCATAGATTTTGTGTTTGTCTTACGGCACTTGATCTCTCCCTTCCCTTGGACCAGTGACCCTAAATTAGGGAGGGGTGCTGCTTATAGCCCAATGAGCTGTTCACGGTGGTCGTTAAACCTCCAATCAGAAAAAATATGTATCACAGTTGACCTGTATAAAAGGAAAGCAAATTTTAGTATTGCACAAATAAAAGCAATAAAACGTGTATGGTATTTAATGAATAAAAAATTTAACAGTGACTTCAATGGCGGAAAGTTTTAATTTTACAATTCTTACTGTAGATAATCGTTGTAACATGTGCTTGAATTTCTACAAAATTCCTACATAGACGGCTTGTATATGTCTATAATACACTGGCGTGCAAAAATTAGGGACGAAACGGTTTTCGAATGCAACATCGTGCAGAAGTGCTCCACTCTACTCAAATCATACCATAAGATTCCCAAGATGTAAGACTATGGGACAAGTGAGCAAAACCATCCAAACAAGGAATACAAAGGAGGCACGTTATTGAAAAGGTAGCTTCGAGCACAACTAGAGCGAAGACATAAACGTCCATGTGACAGGTGGCTGCCAAGAAAAATCCAGTCTTTAGTAGGGGATATGAACCCCCCGGACTGCGTTGCAGGATTTACAACGTATGTCCATGCTGAGGACGAGGTTCTGAAGGAGCTGTTGAGGCATCGCGGCCATTCCTCTTGTAGTGCCAATCGCAGCTGCGGAGATCGTTTCTGGCGGCTGCTGACGTGCAGCCAAGCGTTTCACGAGAAGGTCCAATACGTGTTCGATTGGATTTAGGTCTGGGGACATTGCGGGCCAATACTTGAGTTGAATATCTTCACTCTCCAACAGCTTTGCGACAGCCAATGTATGATGAGGTGTAGCGTTGTCGTCCATGAATAGGTACTCAGGACCCACATCACTTCTAAACAGACGCACGTAAGAGCAGGGGAACCTCGGTACAATAACGGACACCATTGACTGAACCTTCTTGGAAGATGTGGACGTCAGTACGGTTACCAAGCATAATACCGCAACAAACGAGAACTCCGCCACCTCCAAACCGGTCACTTTCAATTATGTTGGAGGTGTGATTGCGTGTTCTCTGCTCTCCCTAAATGTGTATACGTCCAGAATCGCTCGTCAGACTAAACCGGCTCTCATCCGTAAAGAGAACTCGACCACTGGTGTGTCCAGTTCTTGTGTTCCTGGCACCATGGAAACTGCCGCTCCGATGAGCAGGCGTTAATGGCACATACCGTAGTGGTCGTCGTGCAAATAGACCATCTTTGTGCAGCCTCCTGAGTACCGTAAAAGGCGATAACGGACATCCAGATGTGTGTTGCATGTCCCTTGCGATTTCTCCCGCTATCAGCCGTCTGTCTCTTCTCGCCTGTAGGGAAATATACCGGTCCTCCGCCGCCTTGGTTTCTCGTGGACGACCCCTGCGAAACTTTCGGACAGCTGTTCCTGCCGATTGAAAGGCTCTCCAAGCTCGTGAAACGGTGCTCTGAGCGATTCCGTACACCTCGTCCACTATAGTCACACTTCGAACTTCTTCCAACTTCCCAATGATGCGACCTCGGGTAAAGTCATCCAGATGTCGTCCACGGGATTGCCTGTTGGCCATATCACACGGTGGCAGCAACTCGACGTCGTTCAAACCGATGTACACCGTACAATAGCTTTCACCGAATTGCTGAGCGTACACCGCCCGTGTGCTTTATACCCTTCAGGCACTGCCCCCCCCTACGTCATGCTGCATATATGCGCATGCTCTACCATACCGGACCTTAGTCTATCTCCTGAGTGGTCTTTCAGTCCATTCTGCCATCTCGTTTCGCTTTTATGCTAATTTCTCCTCTTCGTCCTTAATTTTTGCACACCTGTGTAGTAATATGAACTAAAAGCAAGACAGTAGGATGTCCTTAATTTAACATGGGTGTTATGGAGTCATTTTCGAGGGTTTGGCCATAACTCACCACGCTGGCCAAGCGGGTTGGTGAGTGTGGGATAGCATTTCCTCTAATCCCGATGGTATAGTTATACCGCTCTTGGTGGTCGTGAGAGCCCCTTTAGCGGGAACAGGATGCACCACGAGAAGGCGGGGTTGACATTTGTCAAGGAGAGGCTCTAATGTTACGCATCACCTGACCTTACATCACTATATATATGTGTGTGTGTGTGTGTGTGTGTGTGTGTGTGTGTGAAATGTGAAGTTGGTGCTGACTTCGTATTTCTCGTTTTCTGGAATGAGTGATGAAAGAACTGAATTTTCAAGTGCTTGGTTCATGCTACAGGTTGCACTTGAAAAATCAAGTGTTTTTATTTTTCGGTGATAACTGTAAAGGCGGGTAATAAGTCTACAAACACACGAGGAACTAGGAGTGGTTATCTCTCTCAGGAAATACTGATACAATTTCTGTTATGATAGTGTATTTCTGTCGCACCTGATCTCAGGGTAACTTTCTTGAAGAATATGTTGCGGAAGTACATTTCTAGGTCATCTAGGTCCCACTTTGTAATATTATTTCATTTTGGCATCCATCATTTTCGGACATAGAGGAGTGCTTGAATGAACGCTCTAATATCTCAGTTCCATGGCGACTAATCAGTTAACATTCTTTTGGAGGGGAATATAAACAACACATTCATATTTTATCTGGTGTAAAGAAATAGCGGTCAGAAATTTGTTCTTTTCAATATTGGAGGTTTTCAGGATGCGAGAATCACTGACAATCAACATTTTACTCTGTCCACAGTGATGTTTGGATGTCACTGCCTTTATAAATGAAACACAGTAGTTAAAAGTCCTGTGTTGCTACCATTGCAGTTCGTAATGTTTTTAAGTGAATGAATTCTCATCCTGCCCAATGCACATTAAACATAAATACGCAATTTGAATACTTCCCTCTTTCGGATGATGAATCTGCTGAAAACACATCAGTCGTTAAATTCCTTGTGTTTATTCGTGGTATTGCCAAAAATGAAAACATGTTTGCTATTTTCTGCATTGCTACGTCAACAATTGAACTAACTATGTCAACAATTGAACTAACTATCAGGAAGGTAACGTCAAAAGTTTAAACTTAGCCATCGCGTTAACTACATTTGCCCCTTTTAAGATATTTCTTCGTTTATTAGCCCACTACCCAAAAAGGGTGCACATCTGTTATAAGGAAATTCAGTGTTTCTAGGTACATGGCACGTGTAATCATGGTTAACAGCAAATGTGTTTCTGAATAAGCCAAGCGCACGACTCCAACATTTCTTTTGAGCTTTTCAACGTTTGAGTCATGATCACATTCAAAACAGGACATACCAACAGGAAGCAAAATTGTGATTAGGATACTTTAAAAATATTTTCTTTGTTATATGGTTTACTGCGTAATAATTCTAACTTGAGCAAATGTAGTTGCAACAGGCATTTTTTATTTGAAGATAGAAATTTACCAGCATAATTTCCTGTTTTATTTTACCTATTGATCGGAATGAGCTACGGAACGTAAGAAGCAGGCTATGTATTCAAAAAGGTGACACATCCATAAATTTTACTTATCGACTTCGAATTTTTGATATTCGTATTATAAAGGAATATAATGTAAGTAAAAAAAAACACGTTTAAATTCGCATCTGATATCAAAGTATATGTTATAATCTGAAATGATAGCTATTCAAGATTTATTTAACTTCAGGTCAAAGAATCGCAATCAGGAATAAATTTCAACGAAATACATTGGTGTCCAAAATTGACCACCGAAACACAAGAGCATGAATAACCCTAAATCTGCACGAGAGCGTTTAGTGATAGTTCCCAGGGTCATCACGAATTGTCTCCACTTATGCCACCATTGTAATCGTGCGCTTTAGATTTCTAAACGGCTTACTGATCTTATACATATCTTGGGATTTCAGCTGATTTTATACCGCGGAGAGGAAACGCCATCTCTGTGCAAATTCAATTATCACAAGCTATTTCTTTTGATCCCTTGAAAAGCTGCAACTTCTTTTGTGGTTTCCTGATAAAAAAAAGCCTTTTCGGGTATGCCCTTTTTTCAGTTTTTGATATATATAGTATATTCCTTAAGTGTATCTCCTTCATTAGTCCAGGTATTTACCGCAAAAGAGAATGCCTCTTTTTTTCTTTTTTTTTTCATTTTGTAATGAAATGTAAACAAATTTCGACTAACGCATTGTTTTTAGAATTTTAATGTCTTATTGTAGAGAGAAGAATTTTTATCATACGATTCAAATGTTCTGTATATCACAACAATGATTCTTTTCCACACACTGTGCGAGAAGGAATCTGTTGGTGATTAGGTTACCCAGATTATTGGTGGGATGTTTAGTTTTTATAAAAACACAGCTGTTCAAATGATAGGGACGAATGGAATTTGACGATCACAGATCGCCATGGGAATAAAAGAACTTGCGAATCCATTTAAATATTCCGTGATGAGCAGCATTCAAAATTTGCTGGGAGCAAGTGTCAGCTGCAGAACATGTACTGTATATAGTCAGGATTTCTACCGATATCTCGTGTGAGGTCAGTCAGGTTTTAAACGGTATTTTAAAACCTGACTGACCACAGACGAAACATTGGGTTTTTTAAAGGCGGGCCACAAATAACGTCTTTAAGTTTACACTGAGGTCATAAAGAAGGCTACGACAGGATGTCTCTTTTAAAATGAAGCACTGTCTTAAAAACAATCATAAACCTCTAATAATTTTCGATACGTCTTGTGATATTGGCTAATTTCCTCCATGCTCTGTGCCTAGGTGATTTTTCTGTCTAAATGCGCAATATGTTAGAAAAATTTGGTAATAGATTTTTTGCTCTCCCAACGAGTGAATCACCTCCTATATATATAGCATCGATAGGAGAAATTTCACACGCTATAATGAAACAATCTTTAAAATATATATTGTAATTATTAGTTTTGGTTTCAGATAGGTGATAACACATTGTTAGGTCTTTATGAAAATATTTGCTTACCACTGTAGAATATGAACACTTAACTGGCCTTACCCTATCAGAAATGCCCTGACCGTGTCGTTTCGCCATTATTGCTTGACCTTTTTTATAGGTAGTTTAAGGTCCACCGTGATCTAATCAATGGGATAAAAGCAGACGCCCGCCCCTAATTTAAAATCACAGTTTCCTGGAAAGTAAGGCAGCCAGCGACGTTATGCCAACACAGCATATAGCATATATTCCTCACTGAGATTCGAGCCCGGACCCATCTCGGACGAAAGATCAAAAGCCATCGCTTGGGCCACTGCACTGCGCCATCAGGGTAGGCTTTGGCCTTTGTCAAATGCTCACTTTTTGTTTGGGGTTTAACGATCACTGTGCCTAACTGGATGGACTGTACGCAGTCTCCCGTCCCTAATTTAAGAATTGTTGGTTTCAGAGAAGCGAAACAGCCAGTGCCGTAAAACAAACACACCATCCATGTATTTCCGAGATTCGAACCAGGACACAGATTAGGAGAAAAAGCTTAGGCCATAGCGCAACTTGTAAAGCACCATGACTTCAACCACACCATGCATTAGTAGAGTGCTTTGAAGAATAACACTGAATGACAGTATTCGGATCCGGATTTACTTTTACCGTTTCATGACATTCCCGTGCGCCGTCGTTTTGCATAAAAACGCGCTGGTCATAAAATTTTGGATCTTTGATGTAAACCGGGAAAGGAGACCATGACAAATATTAGATCATAACCCCCAGTGAAATACAGTCGCTTTCAAAATGATATTTTTTGGAATAAACCAATGCCGCAAAGCAATGTTTTATATTTTTGAAACATGCTTTCACAAATTTTCGATATACTTTAATTTTGTAAATTCATTCTGTTTCGCTATTGTGTATAATTAATTTTTTTCTTTGAAATACAGAAATACACGTGAAAACACATAATAAAAGGGTTACCTTTGTAACGTTATTCTCTTCTACGTCAATTGAAGATTAGGCTGCTAGTTTGCATTGGCTGCTATTTTTCATAATATCATTGTTACATGTTTACCGTTAGTCTATTGCATGTCAATAAAAGCATTTGCTGCTATTTTGCCTTATCTTGAGAGTGAAGAAGGACAGGTAGGAAAAATTAGTGTTACATCCCTTTTTTATAACCTTGGGTTTACATGTTTACCGTTAGTCTATTCCATGTCAACAAAAGCATGCTGCTATTTTGCATTTTCTTGAGAGTGAAGAAGGGCAGGTAGGAGAAATTAGTGTTATATCCCTTTTTTTATAATATTGGGGTTACATGTTTACCGTTAGTCTATTCCATGTCAATAAAAGCTTTTGCTGATATTTTGCATTTTCTTGAGAGTGAAGAAATGCAGGTAGGAGATATTAGTGTTACATCCCTTTTTTTTGTTCAAATGAATACAAATGACTTTGGGAAGGCAACCATTTTTTACCTCAAGAAAAAATTTATCTTGAATATATGCTTCACGTGAAAAATATGTTCTTAAATCATCAGCCTATGGATTCTTCAGGAATTTGCATAGTGCACCAATTATCCTACCACCAATATTAACTTACATTCAGATTACCCGGAATATTCGGGCGACACATAAAAACTGCGAATTTCTAAATAAGTTAATTTAAAATTATTAACACAGCAATGAGGCCACTCTGAGTTGCGTGTATTATGTAGTTTCTCACGTAATATTAATTGATGAGACATTTTCAAAATTGCATTGCCCTGGATGGGGAATCAAACCCGCATCTGTCGATTTCCGTTCGCTTATGATTACCGCTACACCACACAAGACGATAAAGTTCCAAGTATCTGAGGGCTCTGATATGATTAATATTACATGAGAAGCAGTAAAGCACACGCTACGCAGTGTTGTCTGATTGCTGCATTTATAAATCCCGTGTATTTCCACGTATGGTGTGAAGAATCTTTCTTCCACGCTATCTACCTGAGCAACTGGAGATTTACATATCTGTGCCACGAAGAAGCGAACTTTGCATTGACTGGCGAAAACCAGAGGCTACTCTAGTTCTTTTTCATTCAAATACTAGGAATTGCATCGTCTTGGGTGGTGTAAAGGTTACTATGCTTGATCAGAAATTGAAAGATTCTGGTTCGATTTCCGCTCCAGGGTGATGTAAATTTAAAATTGTCTGATATGATTAACATTATGAGAGGAACAGTATAATACACGGAGCTCAGAGTTGTCTGATTGTTGTGTTAACAGTTCAGATGTATTTTCACGTATTGTGTGAAGAATTATTCTTCCACGTTATTTAAGTTAATTTCGTCTCAGGAAACGAAGAAAGCTTATTTAATTTCTATCTGCAATTTACCAGGATTAACAGTGCAGTCGTTAGAGGGAATATATCAGGTCCTTTTTTTTCCGGAAAATTTGCTCTTGATACAGAAAAACCGGACATCCTTCGAAATGGATCCACTAAAATTCCAGAAACTGCGCACAATACGTGGATTTAACGCATTGTCATCTTGCGTATAATCTTTCTCTGCTGCGCCCTGTGTTGAAACAAATGCCAGGAAACTCCTCATTTAGCTTTTCAATATGTCATGACTTAATCATAAACTTCATGCAAATGGCGGGAAACCTCTTATCTTACCATACAACGTGTGACGGCTGATTCATATACCGGATGCTGAATTTTAGCTCCCTGAGTTTAGGGTAGACATTTTCCCGATTCTTTTTCATTCTGTTTTCATAAAACCTCTCGACGATCTTGAAAAAAAAATCAAATATCATTAGTGTCTTTCTGAATTTATCATTTTAAGAGAGGAATATCACTACGAAGTTTTATGGCACAATGGTCGCAATTTTTTCACCAAGATATTGTAAGTTTGCTAATTAATTCACAGCATTCGGTAAATAAGTCCATCTTGGAGCTTTTACTTTAACTCACGTAGCAGCTAGGATAACTTTTAAAAAACTAGTATATGAGAATGAATGAGGCTATTAATCGAATTTTCTAAATATTTAGATGACCATGTAGAGCGTCAATTGATTTTATAGTATGTTAAATACGAATTGGTATGAAAGATGCAGAACCAAAAGTTATTCCCTGTCATTGCACCAACTTAAATTTTGTTAGAGTAAGTGTTAGTTTCGTTATCTCCGCTTCCGCTCACGGATTCATGTTACTACACCTCAATTCTAGAAATAAAACTTCCGCAACAGTGTGTATAACCGAACTACAGCACAATGAAAATGAATTATTTTTGTTACGGACCAAATGTTTATCCTATCCTAGGTGGCAACTTGCAAAATACAAGTTGTTTTTTTCTTAAATTCCTGCGAATGGAAATTTGCTAGATGTAACATGTCTGAAGTTGTTAAGAGAACGATGAATCACTACATGAAAAATCGTTAATGATACTTATTTTCTAAATATTTTACTGAAAGCCACACTCAAAATATTCAGTAATTAATACAAGTTCCATGTTATTCGAGATTCTATCCATAGCACAAACATTTACGAAATTTTAAATATTAAATAAAACCAAAAACCATAGGAATTGAAACTATAGTTTTGTAATATAATAGAATTTTTACAAATGTGTTCAACTGAATATTGCTATTCACAGTGCTTACCAAGAAATATACATAGATTTCTATGTGGTCATTTCCTTGAAAACCCGAGGCTTGAATATTATGCTCCACCCAAATATATGCCGAATGCATTTCCTATGGTTGTTCTGTTTTAAAGGTAAATTAGCAATCGGAAGTACTTTCTGTCCCTTGCAACAAGAAAAAAATATATATAAATAACTTTGTGTGTTTTTGAAATTCTCAGCAAGCTTTTTTACAGAGAATAACAATTAATAGAAAAAAAAATGGATAATTATCAAAACACCTATTAGATCGAAATTGTTAATGATTTTTTAATGATTTCTAACCAAGCGTTTCGGTAATAATTTATATTGTTTCTGCTGTTATAATAGGGCTTTTTCAAATTTTCTTGCAACATCACATGATTTATTTCAACAATACCACTGCAATTCCCGCAAGAAAGGCATTTAGAAGTGTCCTCAAATTTAGGGCGGATGAGTCTGAGAATAGAAGTATGCCAAAGTAGTTGCACGGCAAGAAATATTTTTGTGGTGCCGCAGCTTCTTTTTAAAGGCTCAATTCCCTACATACCAAATGTGTCTTTCAAACTCACGAACGCCCACAAGAAGATCACTAAGGTGTCGGCATAAGGTCTCCTGCATCTTTATATAATATGTTTAAGAGAAATAGTGAAAACCATCTCTATCTTGCGAAGCAGGTGTTTATACGATCCCCCTACGTTATCCGGACGGCTTTAAACGGTACTTTATTGGAATGACCAAGCGTTTTTTAGAATCAGAGTCAACGAACATGAAAGGGACACAAAATACGGTTAAGTAGAGAGCGCACTATCCAGAGAAGTCAAATTCAAGTCCGCCACTCCTAGGTGGGATGATATAAAAAAATTAGCTCCCTACTCTACCCCTAAATGTACCGACATTCGAGAAACCTTGTAGATCATTACCAACAGAGACACTTGCAATGATAACGTCTCAATCGAGTTGCCTCGAATTCGGATCTAGTTCTTCAAGAAACGCCTTCACCCTACCAGGATACCGCACGCAAACCAACGTGATGCCTTGTATCTTTAAAAGAATAAAACGTCGTATATATTTATTGTCAAGAAAAGTACCCGCGTTCAAATTGTTAAAGCGTTTTATTATTCAGTTAGCAGTTTCTGTCTAACTTTCTTGAAAAAGCCATCTGCTTGATCTGCGAAAGTTTGGAAACTCTTATGTGTCTGTTTCCTACGCCAATAAAGGGGATCACTAGTATAGTATTACTATTTCCTACATAATTGGTGTATTGTTCCTCGTTATCAGTTTGAAACAAGATGATTTTTTTTTAGAAAAGTGCCTTTTATTCTTTATAGTGTTGCCATTTTTTTTAAATTATTTTTAGTATAAATTTCGCAGGAGAGCTTCCTGTTTGCTTTGTTATTATTGCTTGTATACCAGTAATGTCAATATTTACTTCTTGATTTCACACTGTTTAACATAAATTTCGGTAAATGCTGACAATTATGAAATAAACATGTATTCTGTTTTCAGTTTTATTTATAATTTCTTTATGAACGTAAAGTACCTTCATTTTTATTATTGCCGTTCATTAGTGAACTGAAAATGTCTTTTATTTTTATTTTTATTAGGATTTGTATTTTTAAAGGAATGACTTGTTTTATCTTTAAAGTACTGTGCTGATGTATTGCTATTCTTCGTTTCGCAGTCCCTCTATATGTGTTAGACTAATATAACCAAAATAAAATCAGAACAATTCATTGATATTTCAGATGGTTTCTGATGTTTGCATTGTATAATTTGTACTGCTACGTATAATACATTGAAATTTAAGCCGTTGGAATTTAGTCCAATTAATACGAGCCCTCGATGTCAGAAAATACTTACAAGCGCTTCAGAAACAAGAGAAAGAAATCTGCAAACTATAAACGAAAGCAACCGGCTTTGTGTTGTAGTTGGGTAGCAGTGAATTGGATTGATCGTAGAAACAAAAACAAGTTATTAGCACAACATTAAGGAAGGAATTATTTTGTAATTCAGTGCATGATCTTTTAAGCTAAACACCAGATCAGGTAATTTCGAGACACACGATTTTCTACTCACTACAGAAGTGTCTAGAGTTACAGAAAAATTTCTGCATTCCCAGGCGAGAACTAAATTCTCAGCGTTTATCAACCGGAGAATGTCCGCTTAAAATTTCGTACTAGCAAAGATTATCTTCTAATAAAGGACACAAGTTTCATACGTTCAACTTCAGTAATACGTAATGGCATATTCAGTGTCCTTCAACGTCGATTCATTTCGATGTCAATTTTAATAAAATATGTGAATGTCCCATGATGGGTACTTCACGGAAAATCATCGAAACACTAAAAATATTAAAATCACCAAAATTATTTTATTTCATAACTATTTAGCAAAAATTAGTTTTGTCTGAATGACGGAGTTTTAATTGTTTCTGAATGTTTACTACGATTGTTAGGAAGAATGTATTTTTCAAATGTTTTGCTCTAATAAATATAAGTAAAAAAAATATGTAAATAAGAACTTCGTGGTCAATTTGTTTGATTCCTAGTTGAAAAGGAATATTTATTTTAAGTAGATTGGGTTCTGCAAATATTCCGAAATCGTTCTTAATATTTGCCATCAAAACATATTACACTTCAATAGCGATGCTCAAGTTATGTGTTGCAGAAATCGTATATATAGGTTATACTGTATAATATGGTGCATGATTCCCGAATGGCAGGCAGAAATCAAGTGCGTCGATATGAGAGCTTCTATTGTAAATTGCTTCTCCTGTCAAATGAAGATGCAGAATGTACAGGGAAAATTCACTAAATTTCGGTATCGTCCGTGATAACGGTTTCATTTCCTAAGTGAGGATGTTTGGGACCAATTTCCTAAAGATTTATACACATCATTATAACACTTCTAATTTACGTGTTATTAACTAAAGGTAAGAAACATATTTATATGCAATATTATGAAACGAATTTTTTCCACATTTCCTTTCTCAGTACAGTGTTTTATGATCAATATTAACTGATGCCAACTAGATCGCTTACCAATTTAATGTCCTGCCGTGTTTAAATTTTGTTTTTGAGAATCGGGGAAATTTTTCCTTATAAAATTTGTAACAAGATATTGTGCAAATCGTAAGCAGCTCAGATATCCTCGCATGTTCATTGTAATTATAAATGTCAAGTATGGGATGCGTATTTTATTTCCAAGTGTAATGCAAAAGTTAATGAATTATACTTTTTACATCGGATGAAACTGTTTAGTGCGGAAACGGTACATGACAACGAAATAAATCATTTTCCTTTTTTTTTTTATAAAACTACGCTTATATACTTGCCAGGTTTCTTTCCAATCAATTACATCATGATGAAAAACAGGAAGGTGTGTAAGCTGAAATTATAATATAAATGCGATTTTGCTACTGCGTAGTTATTTCATAAAACAGATTTCGTTTGCTACGTTGTCCTATCCCCTCCAGCAGCATTTTCCTTTGATCATCGACCAGTCGTTTCCTTGCAAGTTCTTACAAAACTCTTGTTGTTTGTGTGAAATTATTACGCTTGATACAGTTGCTCTTGCATAAACGAAAATGTTTGCAGTATATGAAGTGTTTGCTTTTTCCTTTTACGATTCTTCCCTTTATTGCAGCTAATTCTGTTTTTCATAGATCAGAATTTTTTGCGCAATGAATTGCTTGTAAAGACCATCTCAAAGTCATACCCGCGTGCGTGACTGACGACGGAACGATTGTCTTTGCTTATGGGAGAAAATGAAAATTTGCTGCTGTAATGTACATTGCTGTCGGTTTTCGTTCAAAAAATAGTGGTATAAAATTTAATGGAAATACAAAATTATAAATGATGAAATCAATAAAAAACATGGTTAGTGTATGTGAAAAAGAAGGTACCAGGTAAAAAAGATAACACCATTTGTTTTGTTGAAATATTGCTAAAAAGTCTGTAGAATACTAAATCTTAATAACTTTTGAGAAATAGAATTGTATATGATAATTCATAATACCGTTTAATGAGGTCATGAACAAACAATACTAATATTCATATGATTATGCAGGACTCTGTGTACACCATTATACGACAGGAAAATTAAACAAAAAGCGTGATTAACAATTCGAATCCCTTGTGCAATCTGATCACATAAAATTTACTTTGTGTTTAAAGATCAAGGTACCTCATGGAATCCATTACAGCTGGTGACGACCTCAGAATCCCTCATATCCCTTTCCCCCGAAGTGTAGGGGGACTCATACCAGATGTAACACTCTCTCAATCATTCAATAGATCGAACGGCTTCGAAAGTCTTAACTCTAAAGAAATACACACTTCCTGGAACACAACACTTTACACTGAGTTTAAAACACATTCTCGTCATTTGCGATCTCTCTATCACTTTCATACGAAGCTGTGATTTCTTTAGCACAGACCATGATAAAGGTCTGTAGGCGGAAGACCCAGGGGACCTGGAATCCTGGAAATAAACAAAAAAGCACTGCTCCAGTGGGTGTCGAAAGCAAAGGGTAGAGATAATGGGGAAAGGTCTACTTCTCCATGTAACTGAAAAAATACCCAAAAAATCTCCAGAAAAATTACTGCTGTAGCATTAAGGTACACTATCTGGCCAAATCATACTACATTGCACCGACATTTAATATTAATTAAAACCCCTTTTAGATTTTACGATAATTTGATTCAATTAAAGCAGTGATAATAAAAGTCAGGTAAATCTTTCGCATTCGGCCCGGAGAAGGTTTTTGACAAGACGATAAACGGCGTCACGTTATCACTGCATCGTTAAGCGTTTCGTGACTTTGTGAAAGTGCCGTAGGAAGTCAGTAATATGGATTAAGCGTGGCCCTTAAAAGGACCTTCTTCAATGTTGATTGTTGCATATGTGTGAAATATTTATTTTGACGGAACAATTACATTTTCTTATAAATATGAAGCTGTCTAGCTAGCAAAATAAGGGCAGTAGAAATTTTATCGGCCAGGGAAAAGTGGTCTGATTGCAAGAATCAAGACTTCAAAGCAGTGTTCAGAGGAAAGACTTTAATTCCGTCGGAATTAATATTTCAGAATATGGTCTGCGAAGTACATTTAGTGGTTTCCCTGTGTTATTTTATGTTTCATGGGACGCCAATTGCACTCAACGCCTTGTGTATGCGCCCCTGTCATGGGATCAACGAAGTTGAGGGAGTGTTTCACAGTGAAATGGTTGTAGCCGCAGCTCGGCTGGTTCCGATGCGCAGGCCACTGATCCGTTATGATGGTGGTTCCTGACTCCGCGTGTGTCAGGATGAGGGGCAGTAATGTATCTTCAGAATGGGTGTTATCATGGCAGATCTTAACCCTGATTCGCTTGGTATAGCGTTCAAAAATACCAAGAAACCAGGTGCCCACGACAAGGCTGCCGCAGTTTGCCCATTTCCGCTTGGTCTACTTCCACATCACTGCCAAGCTTCCTTCTCACATTGCAAGGCTACGATAAACTCTGAAACTAGTTGTCTCCAATACAAAAAAGCAGTCTCAAATTGTCTCAGTTGATGTGGAAACATGGCCATGTAAGGTTTCTTCAATTGCCTCATCGTAAGACAATCCGTTGGCAAAACAATACGTCAGAATCATCCCTCAATCAATAGGAATCTGAGTATAAAAAAAACATGTACCAAGTGTACGGGAAGAGTACGCATCATTCCCTAAAGCGTAATTATTCTAACACCCGAATTGTCCTTAACGATGAGACGCATCTACACGTAGTCATGAAATGGCACTCAGAACATCTTTTAGAGATTGAAAACAAATCCTGTCGTTCACACCATGAAATAGATGTTTCCTCACCCTGTCCAACTTCATTTGGAGACCTATAAATAGAAAAAAAGCTAAAACAACAGACAGAATTAATTTACGAAGTCACAGGAGTACAGAACGAGAAATACCTTACGTAACCAGTTATAACGTATTGCACGTGAGAGTGCGAGAGGAGCAGAGCAGAGTTGAAGTTGCGCGACGGAGCCATCTATTATTGCTTTCGAAAACTAGATCCAGGCAGAACGTGGAAGTTTAGCCAAAAATAATTACATTTATTATTATTTTAACGATAAATAATAGATACACATTATCTTTACTATACTTTAAAACCTAACTGAATTTATCATTAAAGACTTGATAACTTAAAATTTGCTTTTCACCCGATGCAGGTGAAAAGGGTTTTACATATGTTATTTTGTGCTTGTGTTTAACTTTAAAACTGAGGTGAAAAGTGTTTTACATATGTTATTTTGTGCTTAACTTTAAACCTGAGGTTATCTCCATGGCAGGTGATAACCTCAGGTTTAAAGTTAAACACAAGCACTAAATAACATATGTAGAACACTACCCTTAGGTTTAAAGTTAAACACAAGCACTAAATAACATCTGTAGAACACTTTTCACCTGTAACTATTTTTTGATTTTTAATAATCACATAGATAATTGTTTTAAGAAATTACTAAGAATGATTTCTCAAATCTGTATCATCATCATCATCATTGTCAAACATTATCAATCCACTGCTGGACGAAGGTCTCCCCAAGTTTCCTCCACAACGGTCTGTCTTGTGCCAGTCTCCTCCATGTCACCCCTGCATACTTTCGAATTCCATCCACCCATCTCCCATGTGGTCTTCTTCTGGGTCTTTTCCTGTCCCTTGGAATCCAATCTAAAATTTCGGCTGTCCATCGATGATCTGTCCTTCTGGCAGTATGTCCAGCCCATTGCCATTTCAGGGATTTAACTCTGATCATGATGTCTTCCACTCTTGTCATTTTTCGGATCCAAGAGTTCCTCTTCTTATCTCTCCTGGTTACACCAAGTATGTACCTCTCCATGCTTCTTTGAGTTGTCTGCAGCCTTTGTATGTCTCTTTTAGTTAAGTTCCACGTCTCTGCACCATACGTAAGCACTGGAAGGATGCATTGATCAAACACTTTTCTTTTAAGACATAATGGCATATTGCTCTTGAAAATTATGCTGTTTCTTCCAAAAGCTCTCCAGGAAAGTTTTGTACGCCGATTAATTTCTTCATCAATGTGACCCTCACTTGATATCTGCTGTCCAAGACAAACATAAGTGTCTGTTATCTCCAGCTTTTCTCCATCAATCGATAAATCTTCATTTCTTGTAAAAGCATTGAACATTACTTTTGTCTTCTGAAAGTTCATTTTTAATCCACTTCTTTACTCTTGTCAGAAAGTTCCTGGAGCATACTCTGCAGCTCTGATGGGGTAGTTGCAAAAATGACTACGTCATCAGCAAAACGAAAGTGGGTTAGGTAATCTCCATTAATCTTTATCCCCTTGTTTTCCCAGCTCAGTGACTGAAAAACACCCTCCAATGCGGCATTAAAGAGCTTTGGAGATATGGTGTCACCTTGTCTCACTCCCTTTCCAATTTTTAATTGTGTTGTATTTTCAAACAGCCTAATCTTTGCACTTGCATTTTCATAGATGTTGATAATAATATTAATGTATGCATCTTCAATACCGCAGGTTTTCAGAGCCATTGTAACTGCTGATGGTTTCACCGAATCAAAGGCTTTTTCATAATCGATAAAAGCCATGCACAATGGAAGTTCATATTCCCTCGCTCTTTCAATTAGTTCTCTTAGCACGTGAATATGATCTATTGTGCTATAGCCACTCCTGAATCCAGCTTGTTCTCTCGGTTGAGCCATGTCCAGTGTTACTTTCAAGCGGTGTGAAAGAACTTTAGTGAAGATTTTATAAACTACTGATAGGAGGCTGATAGGTCTGCAGTTTCCGAGATCCTTAATGTCACCTTTCTTATGTAGCAGGATCATTGTAGCGGTGGTCCAATCCTCAGGAATCTTTCCTTCATTAAGGCATCGAGTGAAAATTTGGGCGAGTACTGTTTCGATTTCTCCACTTGCTTCTTGTATGATGTCTACAGTAATTCCATCTTCTACTGGAGCTTTTCCTCGCTTCATGTTCTTGATTGCATGTGCAACTTCTGCTGGAAGGACTGGAGGAACTCTGGTACTGGTATCTTTCATGATGTCTGGAGTGCATATATCATCCCTTTCATATAATTTGGAGTAGAAATCTTTCACTCTTGTCAAAATTTCGCCTCTATTTCTTGTTACAGAACCATCTTCTTTTCTCAGTGCCATAATCCGTTTTCTTCCCTTACTGAGATGTCCCTTTGCTATCTTTAGGATTTGGTTGTTTTCAATTGCTTTCCTCACTAGTTCACAGTTGAATTTTCTTACGTCTTCAGTGATACTTTTTCTTACTGTCTTGCATAGCTCTATATATTCCACTTTGGAAGTCGCATCTTCTTTAGTTGTCCTCATCTCTCTTCTTTTTTGCATCAACATTTTGGTTTTTCCCGATAATTTGTTCACATGCAACTTGTTCTTAGACCCAGCTAATTTTGTTGCTGTTTCCTTAAGAGCTTTGGTTACTTTTCTGTTAACTTCAGAGATGTCCCCTTCTTCCGATGTTAGGCCTTCTAAAGCAGAGAACCTGTTCTTCAGTTCTAACTTGAAGGTATTATGGTGTTTTTAAGGTTGGTTATGTCAATAGATTTTGTTTGTCTTATGAGCTTGCCACGTTCAAGTTTAGTGTTGAGGTGCATCTTACATCTCACCAATCTATGGTCACTACCTGTTGTGAACTTGTTCAGCACACTGCAGTCTTCTGTGACGAATTTTTTGTTACACATAATAAAATCAGTTTCACTTGTTGTCCCATTTGGATGTCTCCATGTCCATTTCCTGTGTGGCTTTTTCTTGAAGAAGGAGTTCAAGATGAAAAACCCTTCTGCCTCTGCAAACTCAACGAGAGTATTTCCACGCTGGTTTCTGATGCCGTGACCGAATTTACCTACTGAAGTTTCATTCTAGAGCCGTTGTCCTATTTTTGCATTGCAATCTCCCATAATTATTTTCAACTGCTGCTTACCTTTATTATTTAGATGACAAATTTCCTCATAAAATTCTTCAATTTCTTCTTCAGGATGACTTGTGGTGGGTGCATAAGTTTGAATAATCTGAGCCTGGTATCTTTTCGAGAGTTGGATAACAAGTCGTGCAGCTCTGTCAGAGGAACTTTCAACTTCTACAACTTTATCCTTCAGTTTCTTGTTTATTATAAATCCAACACCACTAGTTCTGCCAGTATCTGTCCCACGATAGTAGAAGAGATGTTCACTTTTCAGTTCTATGAGATCTTCTCTTTTTCTTCTTACCTCACTTAGCCCCACGATGTCCCACTTGATCCTTTGCAGTTCCTCTTCCAATTCAAGAAGCCTTGAATCAGAAGATAGGGAGCGTCCATTATTCGTAGCCAAGATCAGCATCAGATGGCAGCCTAGTCCGGTCCTCCGGGGATACTTAGCACCCTCTGCCTTCATGTCGCACTGGCCACTGCCTTGGCCAGGTACATTCCAGCTGCCGGAGACTGAGGGCCAAGATTTAAGTTGTGGAATCATTTTGGAGGGGTTTGGCCATAACTCACCACGCTGGCCAAGCGGGTTGGTGAGTGTGGGATAGAATTTCCTCTAATCCCGATGGTATAGTTATACCGCTATTGGCGGTCGTCAGAGCCCCTTTAGTGGGAACAGGATGCACCACGAGAAGGTGGGGTTGACATTTGTCAAGGAGAGGCTGTGATGTTACGCATCACCTGACCTTACATCCAAATCTGTATATCTGTCCTTATTCTTAGTAATTATACATCAGATATATAACGATTTGAATAAACTCTTTAGCTGGTGCGTTCATATCATCCTTCTGAAATCCGAAGCTCACAAAACGCTTTTTTAATCCTAAGCATTATAAATAGAGCGTTATGGAGTTATATTTTTTGAGAGGATCATTCAGATTTTAAGAAATATACACTGAGTGGCCACTTTATTATGACCACCCCCTCAGTACTTCGTTGGGCCACTTTTTGGCTTTAATAGTGCGTTTATTCTTCGTGGCATGGACACCACGGGATGTTGATAGGTGGTTTGTGAAATCTGAGATCATGCTTGATGAATAGCAATTTTCAGGAGTGTGAGATTGCAGTGTTATGGATCCAGCTTTCTGATGCCTCGTTCAACTTCATCCCACAAATTCTCAATAGGATTGAGATCTGGATATTGTGGGGGCCATCTAAGCAAAGTAATCTCACCTGCATGTTCCTGAAACCAATTCTGTACAATGCGAACACTATGACAGAACGCACTATCCTGTTGAAAGTAGTCATCGCCATTGGGATAAACCATCCACATGACAGGATGCAGTTGGTCAGCAACGATGATATGATGTGCCAGTTATACGTTGATCAACACGAATTAAATGGCTCAAAGCATTCCAGGAAAACATTCCCCAAACCGTAACGTTGCCTCCACCAGCTTGAAGGGTTGTAGCCATGCATTTGGGGTCCATGCTTTCGTGCTGTTACCGACAAATTCTCCCTCGGCCATCATCATGGGACAACTGAAAACGTGATTCATCGGACCACATAATGTGTTTCCAATTATCGACTGTTCAATCCTTGGGCTCCTGTGCAAACTGGAGACGTTTTCTCTTGTTAACTGCAGACAGCAAAGGTGTTCGAACAAGCCTTCGGCTGCCATATCCCATCCGATACAGTGTACCGCGAACAGTGCGTGCAGAGGTCATTGGAGAGGAACCTTAATTAAGATGGCTACACCCAGTCTGGGCACTCTCCGTTCAGTCCGAGCAGTCACTAGTCGATGAGGGCTACACGTTGCACGTAGAGCCCCAGTTTTGAGGCTGACAGTCCAGTCTTTAAACTCTTTAACAACAGCTGCTCTGGCACATTTCACGAATGCGGCGGTATCGGTGATACTCGCTCCATGGCTCCGAACTCCTACAATCATCCCACGTTGAAAGTCCGTCAAATCGCATTTTTACCCATCTCGTAACCCAAAAGTCACCTCTACTACTGTCGCAAGCAGTAAGCTTTCCCTTTTATACTAGCCTCGCCCTTTCGCGGTAACAACGTGCAGCCATAGCTCATTTTCTTAAAACTGTCAGGTGATCATAATAAATTGGCCACTCAGGGTATAACTAATGTCTCTATGAGTTTTGTTCTTCGTTATCGTGGTAAAACGCAACTTTTCCCCGAAACTGAAATATTCTGATAGAATTCTATTCAGTGAAAATTAAGAATAGTTAATCCTAACACAATTTAGGAAACTCCATTAGGAATTAGCGAAATTTCATGTAGCATACGCAAATTTTATGTTTTGCTGTTATTCTATAAATGTCATCTCTTTCGTTCCGTTTCGTTTTTTTTACTTTGTTTTTATTTTGATTTTTTCGGGGTTTTTTTCTGAGTACTTATTTTGATTTGTAAAAATCCCTTGTTCATTTTCAAGGTTTTCAAAAAAAAATAAAATGCACTATTTCCAAAGTTTTGCCTTGGAATTCATCACTTATATGAATTTGAACACAAGGATCATGATCATTTGATACTCGTCCTTCATAAAACACTTGTTTTAACGATTAAGCACATAATCTTTAGTCTACTCAGTTTGAGCATAGGTTGTTCAGTGCAGAAAAAACTAATATGTTTGTTGCTAAAATATTTCATAAGATTATCGTTTCGCAATATACATTTCTTTCAAGATCTTTCAAATTTGTGTTGATATCATTGATACTTTATCATTCACATTTTCTGCATCTCAGAGTACATGTGATGGTCATTGACGCAGTTCACTGAGGGATACAAATATACTTTAATGATACAAAAATGTCGGTAATCGCTATAGTTGTATTCAACAGTGCATTTGTGTCGGGTAGGGAATGGTTTGAAGATGTTTGCTACAGAGAAGAGAATAGCACTTTTATTCTGAAATTGTCAGCTACGAATTCCGCAGTACGGGATTCTAACTGTGGAAACGTAGTTATTATTGAATTCAAAATTACTGTCGCACAGAAATTATAAGGGGCATATCACTAAGGAACCCCTTCCTCACAGACAGTAATACACCTTATGTGGAAACATGTTCTGTGAGACTGGACCAAAAGAAACAGCGAGTCTAACAAAAAAGTAACGGAAATTTGCTTTTTATAATATTCTGCGTTTCTCTTAATTTTGGGTTTGCTGATGAAACAATATCCACGGCCTGTAACGAAAAATGTGGGCACAGTATACATACAAATTGTAAGCCAAATTATACGTTTCCAATGGATTAAAATGCCAAGAGTAGTCCTGAAATTAGATCTCGAGGAACGGCACCACTTTTTTCTTCTGTTAGCGAATTAAATTTCGCTTTTTTAAATAACGATAAAGAAGCTTTTGAAGTATTTTTCTGAATATCTTCTAAATTTACATATTCTTTTTCTCAAACATTATACTGCATGGTCAAAAATAAACTCCTGCGGCCCCGATGGCGCAGTGGTCTAAGCGATGGCCTTTGATCATTCGCCCGAAAGGGGTTTGGATTCGAATCCCGGTGAGGCATGGATGTTGTATTTGTCTTACGGCACTGGCTCTCTGCCTTCCCTGGAACCAGTGACCTTAAATTAGGGACGGGCGACTGCTTATAGCCCATTGAGTTGCTCACGGTGGTCGTTAAACCTCCAATAAAAAAAACATAACCTCCAGGTATGTGGGTGCTCTTTCGAAAGGTTTCACAGACTTAGTACGTGACTAATAAACAGTTTCATAATGCCATAAATGCGATTAAACGGATATTCGAATGGACTTAGATTTTAAAATATGTGTTTTGTCATGGGCAGTTTCTAATTCGAGACATCGTGAAATGATATTTTGCGAGTAAAGTGTACAATTCGTTATTTGTATTAAAGCTGAATCAATTTACACACATATGTTTTATTTTTGATGCACATGTTAAGACAAAACGTATGAATTTGGCTTGAATGGAATATTTTTTAATCTAAGAAATGTGCACATCTAAGATCGCATAGGAATAATTACGTCATTACATCGCTTGGTAACCAGATCATAGTATAACAGTGCAAAATCTTTTTGTTTAACCAAAACTAATCATCACCAAAATATGTTCTTGCTCTGTTTATACTGCATCTCATATATCTTATGTTTGCATAAACACTAACAAAAATCAAACAAAGAAAGACCCGCTGCAGCTCCACTTGTATTGTAATAGGTATTCATTATTTAAAATACATTTCCGATTTAAACGCTTTGTTTTTCTTCTGGAGTCCTCCTACCCGCATGCTCTACTCGTTCGGTTAGCAGTTGTTGCCCTTCCGAAGATTTTGGCCACTGGTACAAGGAATGGGAAGAGCTAGTGCAATTCTACAAACACGCCAACAATACCTTATCTGATACTTAAAGTGCATGCAATTTCGGACAAGAAATCAGAAGTCTCGGCTTAGCCATTGCGCCATCGTGCCGCAAAGCGTCACGTTGTACACAAATATCATCAACATTAGAAAGACATAAATAAAATATGTTTTCTTTGGGGGTTTGTTATCATCCGTGGCAATCCCTGGGGCACGAGTCAGCAACTCGGCCCTTAGGAAGGTCCAAAACGTTGTAAAATACACATTCTTTACTTTTAGAGGAGCCATGAATGGAGCCAATGTGAACTCTGGTGTCCACTGTAACTCGCTGAAGACACAGACAAAATTTGCAAAAATGTATACACAAAATTTAATATATCTTGTTGTTATATATTTAATATTATTCCGCTTCGAATTAAAATACACAGCGCAATTGAAAATTCACAAAACCTTCATTGCAAAACAGGATAAAACAGACCTGCGTAATTAAACGAGTACCCATAGTAACTATTCTTAAAAGAAAAAAAACAGATCAAGAAAAAGAACGAAGGGACAAGAAATATTCATTGTTCGGTTTTCTATTGACGCCCGTATTTCAGCTCGTTCGTCACAAAAATATTCGACGCGATGAATTAAAAAAAAATGTTATAATCTTAACAAACTTTAGTTTCAGTGACAATTGCTAATCTGTCCCAGCATCTTGCTTGCTAGATTTTAAATGTCCCGTTGATATTGCGTTATTTTCATTTTCACACATGCCTGGTTACTCTCATCAGTAAGTGAACTTCTCAATTTGCTTTTTTGAAATTCATGCTGGTAAAAGCTTGCTCAAAGCTCCAACTTGAACCACACATAGTTAATACGCCATATGCGTACTTCTTCAAAAAATAATATGATTCAGGAAGACAATTCCATGCCTCGAAACAAATTCTGTCTATAGGAGTAATGTTCTTTAGTCCACCTGTGATCTGAAATTAATTCACTACGTTCTTGATCATGTTCTTCCAATTTCCGTCCCAAATCAGAGAAATTTTATTTCCACATTTCCTTAGGTTTCAGATCAATTAATTGCAATTCAAAATCGTCAAGTTCTAAATTGTGATATGATGCAAAATCTAAAATCGCATATCAGCGATTTTGTCGAACACGGCAATACGTTCATGTAATTCTTGAACTGTCGGAACTTTGTGAGGAAGGAAGTACGCATTCTAATGTTACAATCTTTGAAGTAGTATTTTTGAAATCCATCGAAACACCATATTCACGATGTTTATTGAAGAAATTGAATGCAAACAGGTGCCCCATTGCAAGTCACAAGCAAACATAAGTAGTTTTTTGTTCGAAACTACAGATATCTTCCAGATGAAAACAGCAATGTTACCTTTTCCTTGAAGTTTTAAATGCAGTCTATTTAACTACGATGTTATTTCTACTAAGAAGTAGAACTAGGACAGTCAACTGGCATGAGATATTTCAAGATGATCAATGTTCTTATCAGCGAAGAAAATCTTTGTTTCATTCAGATATAGTGAGAATCGTTTGTAAACTTCGCCTCGCGATAGCCGTCTGACGTTATTGTGTATTAGCAAGTAAGAATACTCATTATCTAATTCACGTAATAGTTCTTGATATTGTCGATAATACAAGCTTCTTGCCGTTATTCTGTATATAATCTTGATTACCGAGTTCCATTATTTTGCAGATTTCATCAGGCAAGGATTATGCACCCAAAGCCTCTTGATCAATAATACAGTGAACACCCAAATGTACTACACTACTTTGGCAACAAAGCCACACATCCTTTATTTACTCCAACCATGCACGGTGCACCATCAGTGGCAATACAAATTAAGTTATTGATATTTCTTTGATTATTTCTGAGAAAGTCTAATACAGCTTTTGCCATATTCTCCCCTGTTGTCTGTCCTTTGAGTTGTAGGAGTGCAAGTAATTCTTCCCTAGGGTCGATATTTGTTACATACTTTCCAAATAATGTTACTTGTGGGGTATCACTTAAATTGCACGATTTATCCAATGCCAGCGAAAATGCGGTGGCTGATAATGTCCAGTCCTTGATTGTTTTCGGAGAAAGGGGCACGTCATGTATTTTGTTTATGATATCGTCACATTTTCTTAAATCGAGAAAGAGATATTTTGAGCAATTTAAAAAAAACACTCGTTTATATATTCACCGTCAGTAAAAGGCTACTGTCGTTTCACAATCACCTGAGCGACTATAAAACTCGTAGCTGTGACCTGATTGGCAGTCTTTACCCAGTTGATTAGCATCGACGTACTTTGTACACTTTTCTTGGCAGTTCTTCAACCATTTTCCTTCTGTACTCCCCCATCGAATAGTCATTCGCAAACTTTTTATGTTTTATATTGAAATGTCTTTCCAAATTAGATTTTTGTTGTTAGAAAGTTTGTCTTTAGAAATTAAGCAGTACGGCAACCCATCGGAGTTTTTGACAAAAGCAAACAACGGCGTAAACCCTTTTTTAAAATTCCTATAGTCGTCATCAATTTTTCTGAATATACAAATTTTGAAGATGACAATCCGTTTTTTGGTGTAAATATGACAAGGATGGTAAGTCAGATAATATCAGAAAACTTGAAAATTTCTTCGTCCTGGAGCGGTAATTGAATCCGCGTCTCCAAGATAGTGCCCGGGTATACTAACCACTACACCATCCAGAACGACCAAGTTTCAAGTTTCTGATTAATCTTAATGTAACCATCACAGGATTCGCTAGTCGAAGCACTCGGCATTCAAGTTTAGCGATTCTGGAGGTTAAGGATCCTATCCTATGACCGCCAGGAGGAGCAGGTAAATCATGAATGGAATACGGGATTGCACAATAAAGCCGGTTAGCAAATCCTGAATAGCGAATTAATTTGAATATAACCATCACAGAATAGCGAATCCTATGATGGTTATATTCAAATTAATCGGAAACTTGAAACTTGGTTATTCTGGGTGGTGTAGTGGTTAGCATACTCGAGCACTGTCTGGGAGACGCGGTTTCGATTCCCTCTAAAGGACAACGGAAATTTCAGATTTTCGGATATTATCTGACGTACCATCCTTGTAATATTTACACCAAAAAAAGGATTGTCATCTTCAAAATTTGTATTGTATGGTGTAATCCCGTATTCCATTCAAGATTTTGAAATTGCTCTTTGAACATATTTGGTTTTTGATGTTTGGAAAAAAATAATATAGCACTTTTCTCCTGAACATGTATGTGGCGACGAAGATTTCACAACTACTACTACAAAAGGTCGACCACAACTAATGGACTTGTGATGGCCAAGCGTGATAGACACGCTCTGTCGGCGCACCTGCACCGAACTCTCTTGCGGAATGTGAGATTTGATGCCGAGCAATGTCACACAGACCGGCGAGTAGAACACTCTGTGGCTCCTCCTCTGAACTGAATTTTGAACTAAGCCATGGAGTTGCGCAGATGTTTAACAGATGCAGAGCTGTTCGCACCGGGGAGAGATAGAGAGAGGGAACTTGACTGATGGGTCGCGGTCATGCAGCCCTCAATCACCCAGAAATACGCGAACTTTGGAATTAAAATTTTTCGGTTATCGACAAGGGTGTAATAATTTCAGGTTCCTGTCTCTCACGTTGGAGAGTAAAGACTATTTTTCGTTGAAGTGTAGAATTACGTCATAGTGGAAGTCAAAATTTGGAAACTTTTCCATTCCTTCTAGTATCAAAAGAGACATATTTCAATTCCCAAAGAGCCATATGTGGCTCACGAGCCATATGTTGTCTACCCGTAATGTAATGATTTAATTCATGGCTCACCTCTGATCTGGTCTGAAAAAAAAAAAACTGGCAAAGACAAGAAGTATTCAACCTTGCCATTTTTTTGTGTGTTTCATACTGATTGCCATTGAATATTTTTTGTTCTAGATAACTAATTAGTCTTTTATATAAAGATGTTCATTATTACTTTGTTAAAGCCGAGAATATTAGGAAAACGTTTTTAGTATCATACATGAGTTAATGTTGTTGTTTTTTTATTAGAGCACTTATTTCACGTACTTTGGGAACAACGGGTCATCATTTAAAAAGAAGTATAATGATATAGCTTTAGTGTATATTACAATCTGACAACCACGAATTGAGTGATATTTTCCAGTTTTCAGAAAACAAGTTAGCGAAATCTGAAGCAGTGGAAATTAATTTAAGTTTTGAAAATACATGGAATTGAAATTTCCTCATGGATGATTATTTCAGCCAGATGTTCAATGCTTGCAATGGTATTTAATAACAAAAATATTTTTTTTTCGAAATGTAAATGAAAATTTTAAATATCTTATATGACCTATAATTTCGAAATCAGACCTTTTACTCAGTCTATTAAGAACTTTTGCGTAAGTCAAATGAAACATATCTCATGAACAAATTTATTTAGGCATTTTAGCTTCGAGTCAGAAAGTCTAAGGCAAATGGTATTTAATTATCTTTAAAACTAATATATTTATTGAACTATTTCCTCACTGGAACTCCATATAGAACCTTACAAAATGTGCAAGGAGAAAGATTTAAGAACATGCTGTAACGGTGTTTACCATCGGTTTTGTTACTAAGGTTGTTACATATGCAATAGCACTCGTTAGCAGAAGCGCAAGAAATAAATTCTGCATTTTAAAATGTATTATTATAACTACGAGGATGGCCTTTGTTCATTAGTATTATTGCTGCAATTTGCTAAGTCTTTGTTTTAGCCGTAAACATTTTCTTTATTTCTTAATTTCGCGAATAGTTCCGAAAAAACGCAAACCGCCAGCATCATGTGTGATCCTTATTGTAAATGTTACTGTGATATTTATTTTTACTAAATATAGTGCCATATTGTTTATTTACATTCCGATATTGGTAAATATAAGTGGTATAAAATTTTTCTCGGATTCTTATTTCTCTTTTTACATTTTATCTGCTTATCTCATACGTAGTAATGGCATCTATAGCATTCTCCACTTGTCAGAACGGACATGAAGTGAAGTAAAGATGTAGTCACTAATTGTTTTAAAACCATCGTACAATATGATATGCGCCTAGCATCACTGTCTATTGGATTTTCTGCTTCAGGTTATGTACATCTAAAGCATGAAGGTGAGTTATAAGAATCTGAGGAAGTATACCAGTTCTAGAAATAAATATACGACAATATTGAACTGTTTTTAGATTCCACATTCGTTTGAACTATTAAGCCAATTCTAGATAATTGTTTATTTTTGTTGCATGGGTTGTTTAAATATTACGGTCAAATGGAACCAGTATGTCGATAATGACTGCTTTCTACTGCCCTTTGTCAAAGAACGAGACGATTCCTTTTGCCTTTTGTCGTATGACGGGACGAGTGGCACAGATCGTTACATTATTTTTGGTTTCAGTCACAATATAACTTGTGTTGTGTATTATCTGGAACCACGGTGTGTTGAAACGTATAGTATAGTATTTCTAAAACTAGTATATTTGTAATTCAGGAGAATTAACTAAAAGCTGGTTTTAACGACTCAAACATTTTCCAATGATTCCCTTACATTACTCGCAAGAAAGGGATAGCTCTTGCGTGTTAATTATCAATCGAAATATAAAAATACATTATCTGAAAAATTTAGGCATGTGCTATAAAACACTTTACGCTGAACCAGATTTCCGAGATAGAGCTTAGGAAGTTACGAATATTTTGAAGTTGATGACTACTGTCTGGATGATACTTACAATTACATTTCTAATGATTTTGTAAGAAATAAATAATGCTACATACTATGAAATGTAATAAGATATTTTGTATGTATAGTAATAATGTAAATAATGAAATATTGCTGTGTAATCGTGGAATAGCCGCATCTGAAAGCTGAGTGCGGTCATAATATACAATGCAAAAATGGAATTGAATCAATTTCAAAGATTAAAAATAGATATGTGTTGAGCAGTGGTTCCCAAAGTGTGTGCAGGGGCGCCCTGGGGAGCCGTGGCTTCTTCACGGGGGCGCCGCCAAATATTACAACATTTTCATAATTTTATTTCCGTTTTCAATTCAATTTATTTCCGTTTTCAATTATAAACCATCACTTGGCTACATTGAGGACGTTCGGGTAAAATACTACATGCAATTTGTTTGAGAGCGACAGCATAATTTTTAAGAAACACAGTCTTGGTAAATTGGTATTTTACAAAACATTCGCTAAGAAAGATACAATTGCTGTTACAAATACATATTTACAAGTACGTCGAAGGGGAAGGCGTAGTTTATATCAAAGGAAATGCCTTTTCCTATATATTAAACACTTTAAAGTCTCCTGTGACATTTCTTTAAAAATGGAAGTTTGAAAAAAAGAACAAAAATGTTTGCCGAAGCATGTGTTGCCTAATCATCAGGAACCATGGGACAGAAATTCAATATTTCGTGCATCATCAGGGTTCAATGAAAATGTTTTTCCCATTTCCTAGTGGTCGGTTATATTTAATTTATGGTTTTATTGAACACACACCTGTAAAATTTGTAATCCATTTGATATGGAGAAATTTCGATTACAGAGTACAAATTTAGATGCTCTGAAATCAGTATGAATCGATCTGAAACGACACTTAATTTTTATCAAGGAAGGGAAAACTGCATTTTTTGTCACCAGATAATCGAGTTGATGTTGAGAAATTTCAATTACAGAGTAGAAATTCAGATGCTCTGAAATCAGTATGAATATCGATCTGAAACGAGACTTAATTTTTATCAAGGAAGAGAAGACTGCATGTTTGTCACCAATAGACTGCATTTGAATCGCCATGTACAGCGAACAGCCAATAAATGATCATCTGCTAATATGATGTTAGTCCTCGGCGTGCGTCAAAACAGCTCTAACACGGGAATGTATCAACTTTACAAGAATTCTAGAGTTGTGTTGTGGTATCTGATACGAACAAGTTACCAGCAGATCCTTTAGATTTTGTAAAGTACGTATTTGAGACGCGGTACATCAAATTCGCTGATCCGAAACTAACTACACATGCTCGATCGGATTAATGTCTGGAAAATTGGAAGGCCAAAGCAATACCAGAAAGTCATCCTCATATTTCTCATACAACTCTTGGTTAATTAAGTCCGTATGGTAATGGCGGATTATCTGCTGAAGAAGGCATTACTAGAGGTAAGTACCGTTGATATGGAAGGATGTACCTGGCATGCAATGATTGTTAGATAGGATGTAGAAAATATAGGTTCAGGAACATGAGTGACTAGACCCAGGGTTTCTCAGCGAACCGTTACACAGAGCATTATACTTACGTCAGGTAGATGAGGAACAAGGTCTCGGTGTCCACATGGTGCAACAGCAAACAAGATCAATGTGACCAGAAAACCTATATCCAATCTTTCAAGGTATAGTTTTCATGCTTCCATGACCATTGATGATGCTTTCGGCGGTGAACGGATGATACCACTGAAACGTGGAGCGTCCTGCTGTTACGCAGCAGAGTTTCAGTAGGATTCGATGCATTGTGTATTACACATTACTCCCGTCATCAGCATTTTAATTACCGGAGAGGTACGCCACATTGTCCGTTCTGTTCTCTCGTACCATACGGTGTAGTCTTCGCTCACCTCTAGTATTGATGTTCTATGCTCCGCATAAACCTTGCTGGCTGTTCCCAGTTTTTTCCACCCTTGGATCACATTTTGAAGGAACTAACCACGACGAATGACCATGAGAATCCCGACAAACTTTGCTTTCTCGGAAATGCTCTGACCACGCTATTAAAATTTGGCCTCGTCAAACTCGCAAAAGCCCGCTATCTTTAACATCTGAAGAACGAGGACAACACTAATTAACAGCGCTCAGCATCAAGTGTTATTTATACAATTTTTTTGACATTCAGACATGCCGTCGTTTGCCAGCACTTGCATTCATTTGCATAAAGACACGCTGGTCACAATGACTTAGCTGTTTAGAGCATTTGATAAGTTACTGGAGTATAAAGCATTGCTACTTCATGGTAATCCCTTTTGCGAAGGTGTAGCTTTATTACAGAAATATTTACAAGTTAATAAAATCATGCAATGCATTGACTTTAATACGATTTCCAACATACCAGAAATCATTGCTCAAGTTATGAGGATAATGGCTGAATGATAAATCTCGTTCCTGTGCCCTGACCTTTGATCTCATTTTGATGATATTCAACAGAACCGGTTCAGTATACCTCCAAAATAACATGATAAAGTTTTGTCTCTATCGAACCATTTTTACGTAAGTTATGATGCATATGGGCTATGGAATAGATCCCACTCCTGTGTCCTAAACTTTGACCCCATTTCGCCCATTTTCAATACGATTCGTCCTCAGGCAGGCCCCTGCAAGATACTACTAACATTTAATTTAAATCGAAGCATTTTTACTTAAGTTATGACGCATAATAGCGATGGAAGTTACTTCGCTCCTATGTCCTAACCTTTGATCCCATTTCGCCCATTTTGAAAAGGGTTTGTTTCCAGGTAATCCCCTGCCATATACTAAAATTTCATCGAAATCGAACCTTTTTTACGTTAGGTCCGACGCATAAAAGCAGTGGAATGGATCCCGCTACTATGTCTTGACCGTTGACCCAATTTCGTTCACTTTCATTAGGGTTCCTTCCCAGGTGTACCCCTGCCATATACTAAAATTTCAGCGAAATTGAACAATTTTTACGTGAGTTATCGTGAGGGTGGGCATACGCATACAACGCGTGACGTAATGAGGCAGATGGGAATCGCAACCAGCTGCTCGCAAGAATGTGACGTCATAAAACTTTAATAGGTTCCACACACAACGCGTGATGTAATGTGACAGATGGCGTGACCGCGCGCCAACATTCTCAATCGCGAGATTGTGATGTCATAATATTTATAAGCATGGGTAACATTAAAGGGACGACGCCATGGCACTAAAAACGTTATAATTCGGGGTGGTTATTTAACCCACTAAACGAATTTTAGTAAAGTCTAGATCAAGCTAAATCGATTTCTAGTACCAGAAAACAGTAGGTTAACAACTTTCATCAAAATCCTTAGAGCCGTTTTCAAAATAAAATTTACATACATACAAGGAATTCTCCTTTAATAGTATGGGATAAGAGCGATGGAATGGATCCCGATCCTAGGTACTGACCTTAGACCCCATTTTGTCCGTTTTTAACAGGGTTAGTTCCCAGGTGGTTCCCTACGGCATACTATAATTTCATCGAAATCGAACCATATTTACGCAAGTTATGACGCATAAGAACAATGGAATGCATCCCGCTCCTATGTAATAACCTTTAATCCACCTGCACCCATTTTGAAGAGGGTTCCTTCCCAGGTGGTCCAATACCACATGCAAAAATTTCATCGTCATCGAATCATATTTACTAAAGTTATGTCGCATAAGGGCGATGGAATGGATCCCGCTCCTATGTCGTGACCTTTGACCTCATTTCGTCCATATTGAGTAGGGTTCGTCCCCAGGTGGTCCCCTACCATATGCTAAACTTTCATCGAGATCGAACTATTTTTACGCGAGTTATCGTGCCGACAGGCGGACGGACAGGCAAAGCTGGAGCATATACGCTTTTTCAACCTACGGTTGAAAGCGTAAAAAATCGCACAAAACGAGTTTTTAATAGACTGTCAGGGAGAACTCTCCATTATCCAAGCTCTACCTGTACTTGCAAAATTCAAAATGTAAAGATAATACATTAAGCATTTCATTTTGCATGTTTGATTTGTGTGTTCAAAATGTTTTCTGTGAAATAGACGGTTCCTTTTTTTTTTCTTTTTTGATTGGAGAATTAACGACCACCTAATTCAGGGTCACTTGTTCCAGAAAAGAGAAATAGGCATTTCCAAAGGACAAATACAACCTCCATGCGTCACCGCGGTAGGATCTCGGACTCATCTCGAACAAATAATCATTATCCTGCACTTACACCAATGCGCCGTCGATTCCGCCTAGTAGATGATTCATTTGCGTGTATAAAGAACTTAACAATCTTTGTGTTCCTTGGACTATCCTGTTTTATACGACAGAGAACCCGTACGATGATTCACATATTTCTCATAGGTAAATGAGAAATACAGTACAATGCCTCTTTAAAATTAAAGACTCACAAATGTATCATAACTGTCTGGGTACAAAGCATATTCATAAGAATTAAAGATGTCCTTTAAACTTTTAGATAGGGATACCCTACGTTTTAGCTCAGACAGAAGCTGATAAATTTTTCCACGAAGTTTGTTTCCTGGACAAATTATTAATATCTATCTTTCTTAAATTAAATACTGTAAACTGTATCATAATTTATTTTGTAAAAAGCACGTACGAGAGAATCAAACACAGAACAAACATAATATGACAACATCTACATAAATCATAAAATATTAAAAAATAATTTGCAAACAAACACTTTCTTTCAAGTTTCAGATTGTCTAAATTCGATTAATTATGCCTTGATAACGCGTTAAATTCCCGAGAATTATGTTCCTGTATTACACACAGAATTAAAAGATATCATGTATCTAATAACATTGTAAATGAATAGATATATCTGAAAACTTTATTGAACGGTTAAAATACCAAGTCAAGCAACGTCCAGGATAATGTGAAATTTATTTCTGCACTGAAGTGAAAAATTATTTAAGAGTAGTAAGAAAAATCTTGAATGTAAAAAGGAGGAGTACAAGCTGTCTTCTCTTGTGCTTTAGTGTTAGCTGAGATATTGGGTATCTTGATTACAGGAAACTTTGGAAACTCAAATAATTTTAAGAAAATTTGCATACATGTAAACTTCAAGAAATCAATTTTGGATTACTCTAAACATTAACGATGAACTGTTGATAAAATTTAACTGAAAACAGAGAAAGAAAATAGGTTCATTATTTTATTTTTGAGCTATCAAGTGTTTAACTAACAACACCAGAATTGTTTGTTTCTTAGACAATAAATATAAACATAATTCGCAATGTGTTGATCTTACGTACTAGCGGCAGTCATGGCCAACTACGTATGAAGGCTATAAATAATTGGTGCTCTATAATTCTGCTGTGTGGATTCCAGGGAACGTCGAGTTCCAGCGCCGTCAGTTAGAAAGCCAGCCGTACCTGGAACATGCTCCATCATCGACGGGAAACGCGTCTGTACAACAACATCTTTGACGAGTAGTAGAAATCCTCACCTGTGACAACAAGCCAAAGATTCACACAGTGAGAAACCCAGAAAAAAAAATTCCGAAAACCTATTGCACACTCTTTACTGGAATACATAAAAATGCTTCATGTACTAATAAATAAAAATACATGACAACGGCCGCCCCGGTGGCGCATTGGTCTAAGCGATGGCCTCTGATCTTTCGTCCGAACGGGGTCCGGGTTCGAATCCCGTGAGGCACGGATGTTGTGTTTGTCTTACGGCACAGGCTCTCTCCCTTTCCTTTAACCAGCAACCCTAAATTAGCAACGGGCGAGTGCTTATAGCCCATGTAGTTGCTCACGGTGGTCGTTAAACCTCCAATCCTCCCAAAAAAATTCATGACGACAGTACATTTACTAATGTCATTACAAACTGTAATATATTTTATGATGCCCTAATGTTGCTTAAAATCTACGCATGGAAAAATGTACACTTTTATATTCGAGAAAGCAAAATATCGTGGAGGAAAAATTCAGATAAAGCTTAATTGGTTATGAACCACACTGGCAACTTTCAAACAATATTAGAAAGTTCCAAATTTAGCAACATAACTGTGCCAGTAAACACAATGGCAAGACACAATGAACAACAAAATGAGATTTATAATGAGACATACGGATTAATATATGATCGGTTGATTAAAGTATAAGGGCGCAAAGGCACCAATCAAAAGTAGAACGTTGACGAATACATGCAGCAATAAGGTTCGCATGGAGGCATACCGTTATGTCTTGTGCTTTAAAAATAATTTGCAAATTATACTGCGGCGATATCCTATGTAAACACGCAAAAGACTGAGTATTGAATTCAAAACGTTCTAATTTTTAACATACGCTTATGGAAAGCGACGACTAAAGAATAGGAAAAAAAAATGGTTTTTAAAAGCGAAATATGTGAAACTCCTTGTTCTACTGGAAAATTGTTTCAATTCCTTGTTATTCAGAGGGAAAGAACGTAGACTAAAAGTTACACTTATAGAGTCTGGCAGTCTTATTGTCTAGACGATTGTACTGACGAACAGGTGTTTGATTATGTAGCAACTGACTGAAATATAACCAATAAATGTAAGGCCCATTTTATTCCAAACCGTGTAATGGAAATAAAAAAAATTGGGTATCAGATGTCGCATGTCTTTTCGGAGACCACTTGACTCTGCCAAAAGAGAGAAATTCCACTGAGTGTGGTACAAAGAATGCCATGAAGAAAGATTACAGTATTCAAAGTCACAAATAAGAAAAACAATCACTGAGTGTGGTACAAAGGATGCCATCAAGAAAAATTACAATATTCAAAGTCACAAAAGAGAAAAAGTAGCAGCGATGAATATATTTACTAAAGCGTAATGCATGAATATAAAAGCAAAATCCAGTGTTGTTCATAGTTCCCCAGACTAAAATATTGGGGAACATCCATGCGATTGATTCAGAGATGTTCAAAATAACAACCAGAGTGCCTCATGTAATTGACAATTGTAGAGTTTGTAATCAATAGAACAGTAAACCGTGTTTCGAAAAATTGAAAGCACTGCTCACAACATAGGCGAGCATATAAAAAAGCTGTGGCATTCTTTAGATTTGTCTTGAAAAAATGTATCAAGTTATTGAGATGCTACTTACTTCTTTTTCATAGTTTTCCGTCGGTAAGGTTATGCCATTTTTTTTGGACCATGAAAGTATTTTTTTGGTGGACTTTAAAGAGCCTCACGTGAACATCAGTGCCAAACACTACAAGGACACACTCGTCAAGCTGCATAAATCCGTCGAGAATATGCGACTCAGCATGCTTCCGCGTGGTGTGGTTCTGTTGCACCGCCATTCTCGTCTGCATGTTGCCAACATTGTGCAGGATATGTTAGCACAGAAAGGGCGAGAGGTTCTGCATCCCCCAGCCTATGGCCCCGATCTTTTACGATGTGACTTTCAACTGTTCGAACCTATAAAATATTTCTAAAGGGACAACAATTCCCTTCCGTTTGAGGCGTCATGGCCTAGTTGAACAAATGGTTGAAGGAACAACCAAAGTCCTTCACAGACTGCGCCGCCCTCTCCCCAAGCAGTAGGATGCATGTATGAATGCAACGGAGACTTCTTCTAAGGAACAGTGGAGCATTCTTGCTTTATTATATATTGATTTCGTTAATTCTGTCACACTTGTGCATGTACCTTTTCGTTCGTGTTAATAAAGACACTCGAACGGGTTTCATTTGATCATGCCTAACGCATCAAACACGACGTATTTTTCCACGCGCAGATCTGTTTTTTCTTCAGAAAGAATGCAGACAGTGAGAATGTGTGTAAAGATATAGTCTGATTCCGTGCATGAAAAGAGAATGTCTAGCATTGAGATACACACTTTTTCTCTTCCTTTCCTTTTCGTACCATTCTATTCACACTTTTGCGAAGACGGACACATGGCGATAATGCGATCACTTTCGAACTGGCTGATGTTACTGTACGGCTGTCTGGCACAGGGATGAGATGTCCTTACCCGCTGCTGGGCCGATTCGTCATCGAGCCGGGGAGGGAGTTTTGTGATTTTGATTGCGATTTTCATTTCGTTGCGTGAGAGCGTTTAAGAGCACCGTTCATCTTGCGAGAGAGGATTCCTTCCTCCCTCGCAAGAAAAATTTTTCTTTTTTTTTCAAACTGAAAGTGTTTTGGTGCAGTCAGATCAATTAGGAACTTTGAATTAAAACGCCCTTGTGAGGGCGAAGTCCCAATTGACCGCAAGACTCGTTTGTGACGAATAGCGGGTACGTCGACGCCGTGCCGGTTCTGTCAGTGATAGGACTCTTTGATCCGTCACTGGGCTGAAGCCCGCGCGCCCGCGTTTTCTGAGCGTTACCTTGAGTGGGAGAACCCCAGGGTGCCCACTCAAGACTCAGAAAAAAACTTTGCATCTCTCTCACAGAGATGCAAACCTCCCAAAAGGGAGTGATGTTGAAGGGGCTCCCCCAAAAGTGCTTTGAAGGCAAAGCAAGGCACTGCCTTACCCACCAGGGTGAAACCCTCGGAGGTCCAGGCGGCGGAGACACCCTCTCCTAAGCCCGGTACCTCCAAGTCACAAACGGCCTCACCGATGGTGACCTCGGAGTCCACTCCGAAGGCCAAACGGGGGATGAGACTCCCCTAACAGCGGCCACTACAGAGTTTCTAACCCTGGTGGGGGGTTGTGTCTCAGAAATTGAAGTGGTCTTGGGCACCCTTCCCAAGACGGCAAGCAAGGCTGCGGTGGGAAAGATTGCGGCGGTCTTGAAGAAGATTCAAGACGCCTGCACTCAGCAAGGGATGCTGACCTCGAAGCTGGAGGGCAAGCTCGAGGAGAGGGTGGAGCGGCAGGGCCCCCTCGGTAGGACCTAAGTCCTACGCCGCCGCAGCCAAGATGGGTGCCACGAAGGCGCAACGATCTGTGCCAGCACCCAAAGTGAAAGCAACCAAGAGGGTGGTGCCAGATAGGAGATACGTGCTCCTAATCTACCCCATTGATGAGGGCAAAACGTCGGTTGACGTAAAAACCACTCTCCTATCCGCAGTGCACCCAGCGAAACTGCAGATAGGAGTCAAAGGTGTTCGCAAGGTTCGGAACGGAGGGGTGGCGGTAGAGTGCTCGAAGAGCGAATATATCGCCAAGCTTGAAGGCGAGCTGCGGAGCAATACCCTGACCAAGGATTGCACCCGCTCGATACCCTACCCCCCCCCCCCAAAGCGACTCCCGCGTCTAATCGTTTATGGCGTCGACGGGGAGGTCTCGCGAGAGGACTTCGAGGCCGGGGTTAAAGAGCAAAACCCGGACCTCGAAGGGGAATTTAAGGCGAAATTCGCCATTAAGGCCAAAGGAGGTAAGGTCCACTGGGTGGTGGAAGCCGAACCCCTGGCCTACAGACTATTAATCAAGCGCGGTCGACTTAACTTGGGATGGTCGGTCCTGCGCTTGAAAGAGTTTGTTAGAGAAGTCCGATGCTTCCGGTGCAACGGCTTCGGCCATTTCAGGAATGGTTGCAAGGAAGCAGAGGACAAGTGTGGGCAGTGCGGTGAGACAGGTCACCGGCACAAGGATTGCACTGCTGCTCCGAAGTGCAATAACTGCACTTCCGCGAATAGGCGGTTCAAACTGAAGCTGGAAATCGCCCATTCTAGCTTCATTAAGTCTTGTCCCTCCCTACTTAGGGAGTTGGAGCAGCAGAGGAGCCGAACCAATTATGGTTGATCGGCCAAGGACAAGTACCGGTCTTAGAGTACTCCAGCTCAACGCTCACCACGCGAGAGCCGCAACAGGGCAGATTCTTAAAACTGCCAGCGAAGTCGCTGCAAAAATCCTGTTGATACAGGAACCGTACCACTCCCATGGTAGGGTAGCGGGGTTTCCTAACTCCACACGGAGGTACTACTCTCGATGCGAAAAACCAATGGTAGCCACAGTCGTTCTTGATCCGGACCTGGAAGCTCTGGAGCTGGAATGCACATCCAGTGTGGTGGCATTGGGCATCGAGAGCAGTAACAGAAAAATGTTGCTTGTCAACGCATACTGTTCACCGTCAGGTGCTCTTTCAGACGTGCTAAATACTATCTCGCGGTTGCTGGATTCCCACCCGCAACACGAGACAATCATTGCAGGCGATTTTAACGCGAAGAGTCCCCTCTGGGGCGAACAAGAAGAAGATGGGCGAGGTAGTGAATTCCTTGACTTCGTCATTTCCTCAGATCTGACGATCAGGAACGACCCCGACAGTGTTCCCACGTTCCAAGCTGCCACTGGGACGTCGTGGGTCGACCTCACCCTCACGAGGACATCGGTCCTGCACCTCCTCCAGGACTGGCAGGTACTGGACGATGTGAGCTGCAGCGATCACCTTGCTATAACCTTCACGATAGGGTTTGAGAAAAGTGGGAAAAAACCCAGGTCTAAGTTCGACGCCCGGAACCTCAAATGGTCGGAACTCCAGGGCCGACTATCAGATCTGCTAAAAGACCGTAGTGCAGCAGATCTCGATGAGGTAGAAGATCTCAATCAACACCTTGGTAATCTTACCAAATAGATAGTAGAGACCTGTGAAGGTTGCAGGAAAGCAGGGGCAAGGGCAAGATCCCTGCTCCCCTGGTGGTCGGAAAATCTGAGCCTTCTGCGAGGAAAGGCCAGACGCAGCAGACGTAGAATGCAACGTGAGAGATTTGACCCAGACAGGAGGGAGCGCCAAAAAAGGGAATATAATCTCTTCAACGCAATGTATCGCAAAGCAATGGTAGCATCGAAGAGAGAGCATTGGAAACAGTTGTGTGAGACCACCCTTGTCGGCAACCCCTTTGGGGTACCGTACAACGTGGCGAAGGGCTCGATCACCGGCCCACTGTTACTGGCTTCCGTCAGAACAGAGAATGGCACCAACACCGCCACCCTGGAAGACACAGTGGAGGTGCTTTTAAAATACCACTTCCCTTCCGATGAGGAGACGGGAGACTCCCCGGATCAAACATCGATCAGAGAGCACTGCAGAGAACCACCAGACACGGTTGACGACCCGCCCTTCACGGAGGTGGAGATAGGTGCTGCAATCAATAGCCTGAACAAAGGCAAAGCACCAGGCATAGATGGGTTGGACCTCTCGATCATCAGAGAGGTGTTTCTATCCAACCATGGGTACTTCGCTGCCCTGTTTAATAAATGCCTGGAAAGAGGTTGTTTCCCATCAATGTGGAAAACTGCGCTGCTCGTCCTCTTCAGCAAAGAAAACAAGAGCCGAGCAGATCCCGCAGCTTATAGGCCGATTTGCCAGTTAACAGCATGGAGTAAGGTTCTGGAGAAGGTCCTCGTGACCCGAGAAACCCACTACCTAGTCGGCCTAGGTAAGCTCTCCAGCCCCCAATTCGGTTTCACACCGGAGAGGTGTACCAGCCAAGCGCTGGTCAGCCTTACTCAGCAGGTAAAGCAAAATCGTGCACAGGGAAAGCACACCTGTCTCGTCTCATTGGATGTGCGGGGCGCTTTCAACAATGTCTGGTGGCCACTGGTCCTGGACCGTCTGAAAAGACTTGGCATCTCCAGGAACTGTTCCTGTTAATAAGCGATTTTCTCTCGCATAGAAGAGTAGAGTTCGAGGTCGGAGACAAGACCTTTAGCAGGGAATACACCAAAGGGTGTCCGCTGGGCTCTTGCTCGGGCCCCTTGTGGTGGAATGTGGTTGCAGATACCGCACTTGCGCTTCCTCTGGAAGAAGGGGTGCAGCTGCAAGCCTACGCAGATGACCTCATGCTAATAGTGTCAGCATCTGGTAGGCACGTGATTGAGCGGAAGGTACACACCGCTCTCTCACAGCTAAATAGTTGGAGCAAAGAGTATAAGCTGTGCTTCGCTCCCGAAAAGACGACACTAATGCTAATAGCAAAGAAGGGGGAACTGGTCACTCCACCAAAGTGTCGCTTCAATGGGAATACTATTAAAGCGGTGAGAGAGATGCGGTACTTAAGGGTCATCCTTGACACCTGATTGTCAGCGCTACCGCATCTTCGCTTCTTAAAGGACAGATGCACCGGCATTCTAAATAAGATCAACGGAATGCGGCTGCCTGGGACAGCCAAAAAGTGCTCTATACGCGAGGTGTGGAGCGCATATTAACATATGCGTGTCCCGCCTGGTGGTCAGATACGGTCAGGATGAGAAATGGTATTAACCAAATTCAGCGCAGGGCGCTATTGGGCATGACCAGGTGCTTCCGAACGACCTCCACAGCAGCGCTCCAAGTGCTGGCTGGGTGCGAACCGGCGGACCTGGTCGTAGCGAGGGAAGCAGCAATGCAGACCCTCCGCTACGGGGAAGATGTTTCCTTCCTGGGACACCAGTATCGGTCGTCCGAGGTGGAACTTCTGAGAATGGACTGGACTTGCCACCCAGCCAACAAGCTTTGTGTGAGTTGGGATAAAGCCCCCCCACAGGTCAGGGGAAGGAACTGTACACGGACGGTTCTAAAATAGGAAGTAGTGTCGGCGCAGGTTTCTGCGTGATCTCGGATGGCAACGAGATGCACGCGGAACGAATGAAACTCTCGCCCCAATTCCTCTGTGTTTCAAGCAGAGTTATTGGCGATCAGAGAAGCACTGCGTTGGGTGCTTGCTATGAACGGTGAAGGGGGCCTATAGCATACACTCTGACAGCCGAGCGGCCCTGAAAGCGCTTGGCCAGTTCGGGAGTAAGACTCCCCTTGTCAGAGAGATAAAAGTGCTATACAAATCAATGGAGAGTAGGACCTTCCACTGGATCCGAAATCATGTCGGTACAGTTGGAAATGAACGCGCAAACCAGCTAGCGAAGGAAGCTACTGGTAAAGAGGAGATATATTTTCAGGTGCGAACGCCGCTGCAAAGTGTGCGGACGCAACTGAAGTCAGCCACATTGGTTTAGTGGCTGCAGAGATGGGATGAAGGGGATAAGGGTAGAAGGACATACCGTATCTTCCCCGAATCTCGATAAGGCGCATTGAGAGTAATGGCTTCCTCAACCAAGTACTAACCGGGCACGGAGTGTCGCCGGAGTACTTCCGCAGATTTGCGGTTAGGGAGCGAGTGTGCATGTGTGGTGCCCAGACTGCAGATGTCGCACACATGATTCTAGAATGTGCTTCTCTGGCAGGGAAGATAGCAACGGTAGTGCCAGAATTGGCAAAGACGAGGGACCTCTCGATCCTGCTCGCGTACCCAAGAGCGAGACAGGGGCTCATCGAGATGGTCAAGTACCTCAAAGAGGAACAGGCGGTCTACCTAATAGAGAGGTGACCGAAGAAGATCGAAGAAGAAGGAAGAAGAAAGAAGAAAAGAAGAGGAATGAAGAACCGAAGAAGGGAAACAGATGACTCGAGCCCAGAGTCGTCACCACAGAACCTACCCTAGTCCTGTGGTAATGAAAATAATGTAAATATTTTTCAATGTGAGAGGGCCCATTGAGCAAAGGACTTGTTTCCTAAGCGAAGATGGGTTCCTCAGTGTAAATAATCATGCATGTAACCTGTTTGTCTAAATAAAGGGCAGATGCCCCAAACAGTTCGCGCCAGCAATTATTCTTCCAGTCAGGGGTAGAAAAAAAATTTCTAGCCCCTGCCCAAATGGCACGCACACCCGGGTCATGAAGGAGAGGTGGGAAGTGCCGGCAAACGGGGGTAGCAGCGCACTGCAGGTCCATGGACCGATCTTGTCCGGATGGAGGAATGTCGGATCCAGGCAGGATTACTCGCAACGCCGTCACCAAAAATCTTTTGAGAGAGTTCTTCTAACCCTGTGGAGTCCGCATTTGGACGGTACAGGATAATGGTCATCAGCTAGTCGTTGCCCGCTGCTGAGCGAACACTGCAATGTCGACCGAGCTACCAGACGCTTATAACAGAAAAACAGTCTTTTTCCGGTGTGACTTTGTGCGATCTGATTTACATAGGCTTTGTACGCATGTACCTATGAAGCCAAAAAATTTATCATTTCGGAAATATTGCCTGATTAGCATGTCCTGTGAAAATCAGTCTTAGCTCGAATCATTTAACGTGTTCTTGTTTTACTAACACGAGTGTATTAGCTCTTGAAACGATCCTTACATGTTCCGCGTTTTCAAGCGGAGTAATTCAGTTGATTTGTAGAACATTGTTTGACCTGAAAACTTTCTTTATAATGTAAATGTCATTCGTTTTTTAAATAATAAACTCAATACGTCCTTATACTGAGCTTTAATGACATTTTTCATTAACTATATCAAAAAGCGTTTCATCGTAAGATACACAAAATATTTAATTATTCGTGACAGGAAAACCCACAATAAAGAAATACCAAATGTTCTGGATCACAATTTGTTTCATTCAACTTGAGATATTTTGCAGGAATTTGGAAAATTAGGTAAGCATTTTAAAAATATGTTACAGTAAATAAATACACAGTGTTCTTCTTAATTTTCAAATTTCGATTTTTATTTCTCAAATAATATTATAATTAAAATAATTTTAGTATCCAACTTCTTCTGTTACTTCATAAAACGTATAACTTAGTTATTCAATCCAAAAGGTTTACAAGGGTGCTTGAAATTTAGATGCGACGTATTGGCACATTATACACTGCTGGACACCCAAAGTGCAACACCAAAGAAGGACACGAGATAGCAAACCCAGATTTACTGGACACATAACAACAGATACAAAGATGAAACGATTGAGCTTACAGGCCCGTGCGACTTGCGGAACACGCAGACATCAACAGTTCCTGTGGCCCCCATGTCTGGCAATAACGGCCGCTACACGCCGCGGCATCGAAAGAAAGAGGCTTTGGATGTGGGCTTGGAGTATGTCGTTCCAGGCTGGTTCCACACAAGGCCACAGTTCATCAGGCGTAGCCGCTGGTGGTGCTTGTAGGGCCACTCGGTTGCCGATCAGCTACCAGACTTGTGGGATGGGCGACATATCGGGAGAACAGGCGGGCAACAGCTGCAGTGACACCTGGTGGGCCGTCAAGAATTGTAGCACGATACCTGCCACGTGCGGGCACGCATTGTCCTGTTGAAAGGTGTCCGCTGGCTGGTCCTGCAGGTACGGGAGGATTACAGGCTCCAAAATGTCGGAGATGTAGTGGTGACTGTTGAGTGTACCGGCGATGCGTACCAGAGGGGCGCGGGTGTCACCTCCAATTGCGCCCCAAACCATAACGCTAGGCGACAGACCGGTATGGCGATGCATAATGTCGGCGTCATGCAGTCTCTCGCCGCGGTGCCGCCACACTCGGATCCGACCATCGTGGTGTTGCAGGCAGAAGCGGGATTCATCGGAAAAGACAGTGTCGTGCCATTCCGTAGTCCAGGTGCAGCGTTCAACGGCCCACTGCCGCCGCACTCGCAGGTGGTGTAACTTCAATGGTAATCGGAGCAATGGGCGCCGTGCTAAAAGTCCCCGGTCCTGAAGACGACGTCGAACGGTACGTGCTAACACAGTTTTTTGCGCAACACACCCTAATTCCTGCGCAAACGTTCGTGATGTGGCAGTGCGAGCCGTCAATGCCCGCCACACAACATGCCGGTCCTCTCATTCGGTGGTGTGCCGCGGCTGTGGTAATCGCTTACGTCTGTCCGTCCGTCTCTCCTGCACCCACCGAATCCATACTCGCCTCACTGTGGCTGGATGTCGTCCCACGCGGGCGTCGATGTCTCGGTACGATAAACCGCGGTCGCGATAAGCCACTATTCGTCCTTTGTTGAACTCCGAAACGTGCTGGAATGACTACCGTATTCTGCAAAGAGACATCAGGAAGCTTCCCACTCCCAGGTCCGGCAGCACAACACACTTCCACTACTTACACCCCACCTTCTGTGCACCCTTCTTATAGTGCTTCTCGGTGGCGTGCCGGGCGCACATGATTTGCTTATGCCCTGCAATGCTCATCGTTTGCATGTCCTCTCGCGGGCGACGCATGCTGCGAATTTATGGCCAATCGGATGCTTCCTTCTTGGTTATGGATTTTGGGTGGCCAGCAGTGTATATTCGGAAAACGTACATCTTCCGAAAGAAGCTTCACGTCCTGATGAATCATGTGACTTTTTAAATGTATTCAATTTAGTACCTTCTCGATGATTTTTGGTTTGATGAATGAGATCAAATATGTACTAAAATGTATTGTGATTGGAAGTATTAGACATCTTTGTCAAACTTGAAATTTTATTGGACCACCAAGGTATAAAATTCCTGAGAGAAATTGTACTTCAATGCTTTTGAAATTCGATAACTTCAATTAATACTCAGCTGTTCTTAATACTTTGAATTTATTTAAACATAATAATTCGTGATTAGCCATGCAATTAAAGTTTGATCATTTGCTTTCAGGAATTGAGACGCAGAAGTAAACCTTCCCAACCAAGACTGTGATAATAATATTCTTACTTTTATTATTCGCACGCTTACCCACCTAATCCAGTAGTTATTGTAAGTGCTTGAAAATGTACTTGACTTTAAATTAAATTATTGTAAGTGCTTGTAATGGAACACATGTTTAACTTAGAGAGAGTGCTCTCTAAGTTAAGGATTTGTTCTATAAAAAAACAAATAAATTGTTTCAAGTGTTGAATAATTTCAGCATTTATTTCTCAGTAAAATAAATTATATACAGTATTTCTAACATGGTTCCATATTTGTATTACGGGCTTAGTCCATGTGAAAAGGATTTGAAAGTGTTCACGAACATACTTAGCTCGGTTGAAATTGCCCAGAATATCATAGATGTTGTAATTTCACGTACTTATTACATACACTGAAAAGCCTAAATATTATGATCAACGCGTCTTCATGCAAATCGAAACAAATGTATATAAATGACGGCGCGGCTGTCGGTTTTACAATTACATCAATTTCTCCTGATACCAAGTCTCTTAATCCATGTTATTCTTGCTCTTCAGGAAGTAAAGGCAGAGAAAATCATCGAGTTTGACAAAGGCCAAATCGTAGTCTCCAGACGACTGGTCAAAGCACCTCCCAGACGGCAACGCTTATGGGACACCAAGGGTCAGCCGTGGTTAATATCTTCAAAAATTGTTCCGAATATGGAAAACGACAAACCGCCGGCAATGTGTAGGCCGTCCGGGTCTCATCAATGTTAGAAGTGTTCGAATGTGTACGGTACGAGACAGGAGTAGGTATACTCTGGCGCGATTCCCCAGAAATGTGAATTCTGGTGACGAGTGTCACAACACACAATACATTGAACCCTGCTAAATATTGAGATGCGTAAGTGCGGGCCGCTCTATGAGGCCATGGTTACCTCAGTTCAGTGTTTAAAAGCATTACAATGAGTATTAAAACTGCATCTTGAATAATTAGAAGAAGTTCTTATGGTAAAGAATCTCGCTTCTTGTTGCAACTTGTGGAAAGCCGGGTACAGGTGCTTCGTTTACAAGAGTAATTATATTCACCACGATGCACCTTGGGACGAGACACAAACCGAACAGCTCATTCGAAATGCAAATGATGTACATTATCTTCCTTTAAAAGATTTACCTACTGGAAACATAAAAGTCTTCATGATTTCACATTTAGGAATTTACATGAAGTGGACTAAGAGAATATAAAAACCCTGCGTGCGTGTTTTTTACTAAAGGAAAACTGTGTTTTACAAATGTATTCGTGAAAAGAGTAGCAATGTATACAAACTCACAGCAGATAGTACTAGTAATTTTAAAATTTGTTCTAACAGTTTTAAATGATGATACGAATTTATAGAGACAAGGAGCAATTTTAAAACATATCAATAATTACGATGTGAAGACCAAACACCTCTTTCTGCATAATTACTGAATAATCCTTTAATCCAGCTTTGCCAGTTTCGTTAGAAAATTGTGGTTATTTAATATGAAGAAAATTGAAATGCCTTGACGAAATGTAGCAATAAGCGAAGCATTACGGTTGCAATAGAAAATTTGCCACGTTTGTTTAATTATACAGTAAAAGGGGGTTCACATTTTTGTCTACCAATTAACTTTCAGTCACCTTTTAAAATTAATTTCTTCATTTCTTTCAGCTGTGTAGCTGTAAATAACTACGATGTCATGCAGAATTAGTCACGGTTCCAAACAACTATTAAGGAAGGTGGACAGGAATTTCATATGGAGCGATAATTTTTGTCTAAATTCAAGACTCGCAGTGTTCGATAGAATTAGTGATAATACGAACAGAGTAGTGCATAATATAAGACATGTGAGAATGGTGAAATTTCAAAGATCTCCTCAAAAGAACAGGACTTCCAAGTTGGCTGTTACCAGAGTTAAATTGGTGTGCAGTTGATTTCACAAACAGCATTTGGATGACAGGTTGAAAAGAATGTATATTTGTTTTAACTTGTCATCCAGATGTGTTCAATTGTAATGTATATGTTTCCTTTTCACGCATTCAATTAAACCATTCATTATCTGTGAAACCGAATATATAGAATGTTCTGCAGTTTTTAAATGGAAACTTATAATATATTATTGATAGCAACTTGAGTAGTTTGTATATGCTATTTAATCTTGACGATATCATGAAAACGCTTCAAAAAGCGTCATATTAAACCCCGATTGATCATCAGTTGTAGAATTAATAGATATGTATTGTACCAGCCACATGCATAACAGGTGCTTCCCTGATGACGACCGTTCGTGCATCTGTATTGTTTGCGGGTTATTTTGTGTATGTTTTTTCCGTTTGTGTCTTGTCCTTTTGGGTGCATTTCTTGAGATTTTAGTTTTGTGCATTGGCTATACCATTGGTTTAGCAGCTGTTGGTGCTTTCTACTTACTATAGTTATTCGTCGACATATTTTCATATTTTTATATTTGTACTTCACATTTTCATACTTATTCTTTTTTTGTTTCATCTTTGTAGGTAAGTGTTTAGATTTCATAATATTCTGATTTTAGAGTTCACTATATCGTGTGATTACTATATTGTTTCCCAAATTTGGTGTTTATATATTTTTTTCGTGTACTTTCAAGTATTACATATGTAATTTTTTTAATAACGTATATGTATATACATGTATATATATATATTTCACTTCAGAAGGAAAAACATATTGCTCAAGAAAATTACTACGGAATTTCTTGAATTTTACATATTAGAAATTAGAAAAGCATGGAATGGAATTTTTGAATTTAGAGATGTATCTTGAGCAATACTGTAAAAATACAATCGAATGCAATTATTTGTAGCCATTTTGGTGGAGCAGTGGTCTAACCGCCGGATTCTGACCTTTCGTCCTCTATGGGTCCAGTTTCGTATCTTGGTGTATCAAGGATATTGCGCTTGTTTTGCTCCAGTGGCTCTGCTCTTTTTCTTTAACAAGTAGCCCTAAATTTGGGAAGGGTCGTATACACTGACGGAAAAAAATTCCAACACCACGAAAAAATAGTTGTAGAGGAATGAAATACGGCAATACATTTGTGTAGGTAACATATTTAATCGATTAAGGTTTCAATATCACAGCTTAATGTAAGCGCGAGAAGAGCCCTTATAAAATGTCAAATGCTGGTACATTAATAACCGGTGTAACCGCCAGAATGTTGAATGCAAGCACGCAAGCGTTTATGCATTGTGTCGCACAGGTGCTGGATGTCAGTTTGTGGGATGGAGTTCCACGCCTGTTCGACTTGGTCGGTCAATACAGGGACGGTTAATGCTGGCTGGGGATTAAGCTGGAGTTGTCGTCCAATGATGTCCCATACGTGCTCGATTGGAGAAAGAACACTCTGAAGAACATGTTGGGTTACAACAGCGGTATGCGGGCGAGCGTTATCCTGTTGGAAAACACACCCTGGAATGCTGTTCATGAATGGAAGCACAACAGGTTGAATCACCAGACCGACGTACTACTGTGCCGTCAGGGTGCGTGGAATAACCACGACAGTGCTCCCGCTGCCGTGGGAAAATGCTCAACAGACCATAACTCCAGGTGTTGGTCCAGTGTGTCTCGGCCGCAGACAGGTTGGTTGCAGACGCTCACCTGGCCTCCTTCTAACCAACACACAGCCATTACTGGCACAGAGGCAGAACCGGCTTTCATCAGAAAACACAACAGATCTCCACTCCGTCCTTCAATGAGCTCTGGCTTGACACCACTGACGTCGCAAACGGCAGTGGTTTGGAGTAAGTTGAATGCACGCTACAGGGCGTCTGGCTTGGAGCTGTCCTTCAGGTAACCGATTTGTAACAGTTCGTTGTGTCACTGTGGTGACAACTGCAGCTCAAATTGCTGCCGCAGACGCAGTATGATGCGCCACGGCCATACGCCGTACACGGCGGTTTTCCCTCTTAGTAGTGCCACGTGGCCGGCCGGAACCCGGCCTTCTTGAGGCAGATACCTTCCCTTGACCACCGCTGCCAACAATCATGCACAGTGGCTACATTTCCTTCCAAGTCGTTCTGCAATATTGCGGAAAGAAAATCCACCTTCTCGTAGCCCTATTACACGACCTCGTTCAAACTCCGTGAGCTGTTGATAATGGCTTCTTCGTCTTCTTAAAGGCATTCTTGACTAACATCAACACACTACGTCGAATCTGAACGATAACTAACGCTTACGAACGATACAGCGCGTATTTACAGCAAACCTGCTTTGCATGTTCCGAGGGGCGCTACTAGAGCCACACGTATGCGCCGCGCGCGAAAATTTCATAGACGTCATCTTACAGATGCACTCTCACCGTCTGCCAACTGTCGTTTATCTAACGCAATCCGATCTTGGTGTTGGGATTTTTTTCCGTCAGTGTATATACGTGTCTTTATATGTAGTTATATAATATACAATGGGCGGGACAAACTGCCAGAAGAACAGACCATCGATGGACAGCCCAAATTTTAGTTTGGATCCCAAAGGACATAAAAGGACCCAGAGCAAGACCACATGGAAGATGAGTGGATGACATTCGAAAGCATGCGGGAGTAACATGGCGGAGATTGGCACAAGACTGACCGTTGTGGAAGAGGCTTGGAGAGACCTGCGTCTAGCAGTTGATTGATAATGGTTGACAATGATGATGATGATGATGATGACGATTTGACAAAAGTTACCGGACACCCCTTCAAAAGCAAATGAACAGATTCGCTGCGTTGTTTAGATGCGCGGTACAGCTCAAACGGTACAAAAACAGGCCTGAAGTTGACCGTGATCATATCGCACTGTGAGGTTGAATGAAAATGTCCCGGCGTGAGAGAACTGACTCTCAGAAAATAAAGTTTGTCTAGTGTATTATTAGTAGGTTGTCCATAAGAGAAATCGAGAGGCGTTTAAACATACCCAAGTCAACCGTTTTGAATGTACTCAATCAGGGGAAAACACACGGCGTGCCGGAAGTAGCAAAACGTACCGGCAGACCGAAGCATATTAGAGATAGAGGATGTCAAAGCCTCAGGAGAGTCTTTACAGCTAAACGACGGAGTACTGCACGAGACCTCAGTGTACAGGTGAGTAAAAATGCTGGAACCTCGGTATGTGCACGTACCAATCGCATGAGAACTTAATTCCATGGGTTACCGCGATCGTGCTGCTGCTCATAAGATTTTTACCTCCACTCGGAATGCTCCTAGTCGTTTTAGCATGGTGCAAAAATCAAATATATTGTGTGTACCGTAGGTCAATAGAAACAGGACCTATGGACTGATGAATCCAGATACGTGATCCATCAGCCTGATGGCAGTGTGTGGGTATGACGGCAGCTGGGGAAACGCTATTTACTACAGTGGGAAAACGCATGTACAGGGTGTCCCACTCGCTTCTGAACCCGGCATTTCGTTAATAATGTTTACACCAATGATGATATTGCAACGAAATTTGTAGTGGACTTAACTCATTTCGTGCGAAATGTGATGACATCACAACATGTGTGGATGTGGCCACCACTTGTGGCCAGACAGCATGGAACCCACTTTATCATATTGTGAAAAATCCTTGCCAGTACGTTCTTCGTCACTGCCTGAATATCTTCAGTGATGTTTGCTTTCTTTGCATCTATCTTTCGCAGTTTCTTTTGGTAAAGTCTCCTTTTCAAATATCGCCATAAAAAGTAATCAGGAGGCGTCACATCGGGCGACCCCGATGACCATAAACCCTTTGAAATGACACAGTCGTCAAAAAAGGACTGAATTTCGGGCATACTGGTGTGTGATGTGTGTGATGTCGCTCCATCCTGCAGGTAATATCCAATGGATACTTTTTCGTTGTCCAATTGATATACAAAGGTGTTGAATAATTTATATATCCAGCTGTGCTGATGGTTGTATGGAAGAAGATGGGACCAATTATGCGGCGCAGGGTCATCCCACACCAAACACCAATTTTATGTGAATGAAGGGATTCTTCCTGTATCGCGTAGGGATTTTCACTGGCATAAATACGGGAATTTTGAGAATTGACTTATACGGACAAGTAAAACTACGCCTCGTCCGAGAACCACGTGTAGCCCAGAATGCCCGGATTTTCCGGAAGAAATGTCAGAAACCATCAACAGTTTGTTACTCGTTTCACGTGATCAGGCTCTTTGAGTTCGTTTACCACTGAGATACGGTACGCATGAAGCATTGTTTTTTTCACAGCACGTTGACAAGTGCTTTTGGACAACCCTGTTTCCTATGAAAGTCGACGAAGTTACTTCCTGGGAGACGCAAATAGTCGACTCTTTACATTCTTGATCGTTTCCTAGGACATTTGTGGACGACCACCTGCATGATTGTCTATTAAAGTCCCATTGGTTTCCAGTTTCTTCGACAATGCCCAATGGTGGACTTACCCAGAGGATATCTGCCGGGAAATCTCTCGAGGAATTGACGTTGACAAGACATAATCGACTCTGTTTTTCCAATAAGTGCTAACAATAAACACTCGCTCTTCCATAGTATACAGATACATTTTCACACGTACGTGTACAGACACGAGCACGAACACTCACTATCAACAACCATATCGTTGAAGCCACGCTCAGCTAAATGGACATAACAAAGCAGCACAGATGCGCGTCCGGCTGGTTGGCGGACTGCTCCTCAGTAGCGCCACACTTAGGAATGTGCCTCCCAAGCACTCCGGCTTGGTGGCAGACAGCGCCGACTTCAATGCTGCCAGGACGCAAATCGATACTACTTCCAGCACATGTCGTGATGTCATCACATTTCGCACGAAATGAGGTAAGTTCACTTCAAATTTCGTTGCCATGTTTTTATTGGTTTTAATATTACAAAGAAATGGCGATATCGGTAGCGAGTGGGAGACCCTGTATATATGCTAGTCGTATTATTACTGGTATTATGTGAGCAAAATTTTTCTATTGCTCAAACAATTCATTGTATATAGATGTCCAAATATATACATAATACTTGTATTGTGGTATCTTAAGCGTTTTCGTGTTTGTTTTTTATCTTTTTTTCTGGAAAAGTGTGCATATATATAAAAATTAAAAATCTTCAGTGTTATTATATTTCACACTTGATACATGAAGAACGCTAGTGAAAGCACTGTTAAATTTGATAATGCAAATATATACGTACAGTATGCCCTGAGTACGTGGCTTCGGAGTCACTTGAGTGCACCTTGTCGCAAAACTAGCGTTTACATTTTCGACTATTAACAAACTAGCGCTAGTGAGCTCGACAGTAGGAAAATGCAGGTGGACTGCCCACTGAATGTGAAAACAATGACCTAATTTATTGACGGCGTGCATCGGCACACAATGCCGCTATTTTTCTTTTTCATTTCTCCTGAGATGCTTGTAACGCGGAGTCCTTAACAAACATGTCACATGAACTTCGAAAGAAGATACGGATTGAAGTAGAGATTATCGCCGCACGAGGCGGTGGAACGCGCCATTAAAGATAACCGGACTGCGTGCCGCAGATCCTCTGTAATTGTCCTTCAGATCTGTTTTTGCCGTCATGTGTATCATTCATCTGTAGCATTAGGTCCATAAAAGTTTAGTTCAATACGATTCTTCCTTTTTGTGCAAATTTCATTGTCCCGGAGTGTATTTGGAATATGCGAAATCATAAGTCTCACACGTCGGATTATGCGGAACAATTTCAGAAATTAAAAATGAGTTCGATCTGGTATCTCATAAAACAATCAATCCACTCGTGATTTTTGATTATTTGTCGCTTATATGTTTTTAGGCCAAAATCACATATAAAATTCTTCATAACCAATGAGATTGAAAATGTTCTTGGAAGTAAATTAACAAGTATATAATAGTATTTGTAGACTTAATCGAATGAGTAACGCAAAATACCTCCTCTGGCCGGTCATTCGTTTGTTACAATTTTACTATTAGTTTAACGAAGGGGAAGCGAACAAAGTTATTTCGTGCTAAAAGTAATCCAAGTTAAAAAAAGTAATGCCGTCTTACGCATGATTTTTTACTTTTTTATTTAGTTTTATGCAGTCTTGCGCACAATTCTTTTATAAAATCGTACATACGACAGCATTGCTTTTTTTAACGTCCATAGTTTAAGGAAACAAAAAAAGACTTAACGGTTTCTCATGGATTTATGTTGGGTATTTTATTAAAAAAATCTGATAAGTAAGGTATGATTTACTCTCAGGTTCATTCAAGGCTGGTCTTCAGTATATTGTCGTGAAACCGCTTGTTGAATTGAAAAATCAACCTCCGTGAGCTCGTCGCCTTCAGGAATCTGGACACAGGTACTTCTGAGTTTAGGTCTCCATGGGCTGGCCAGGGCCAAGTCGATTCATTCTTTCTATTGGAGTGGTAAATAAAGAAAAAAGTTGTATTTCCCGTTTTCATGGTCTGTTTCTCTGGCTTTACTTACTTCCACGACATACCGAATGGGTAATAACAGGAGCGAGGAGAGAGACGCACAGCGCTTTTACCATATGTAGGTGTAAGGGTAAAACCACTCTGGGCTTAGTTAACAAGAAAAAGATTAAACCCGAGCAAGTGTTTGTGTGTGTGATAGAGAGTACATTAATTGTTTTTCGTATCCGTAATCTGTATAGGGATTGATTTTTGTAGTGTTATCGTTTGCTATTTCAGAGAAGGGAAATGTCCAAAGCGTATAGTCTTTTTTTTCCTCTCTTTGAACGTTATATTCTTAGGTAGTTGCCCAGGCATATTTAATATTTTTAGGCTTACATTCAGCTAAATATTTTCAATATTATCTCATTCATTAATTTTCACAGTTTAATAAACTACAATATAAATACACAATAATGCAAAATGGGATGTCGCATGTCAAAATAACAGCTGTAATTATTAGCGGGCCTGACCGTTAAAAGAGCCGCATTCGCCGTAAAGATATTGTGTGGATAAGATTAGAGCAGTAAATCTGTCGCGAGGCGAATTTCTGCGATTTTTTTCAGGAATTTTAGTGTTTTTCTTGTAATTTCGTGAATATTAAATATATCCGCCAATTTCGGATTTTTTACTTATTTTTGCCTAATTTCTATTATATTTTTTATTACTGTATAATTAAATTTCATTACTGTATTTTTTGCCTAATTTCTATTAAAACATTTTGATTACTACATAATTAAATAATTGTAATACTTTTTTCGTTAGAATTTAAGCGAAAAATATACAGCAGAGTAATCCTACTCGAAAGACCTAACCTGAATTACCTCTCAATATTGTTCGTTAGGAAGATGCTCTTTTCTAACATACTTGACGAATAATTCAAGGTAGGATGCACTTTGTTGAAGAGTACACACGTGGTCTTCGTGACTTCTCCTCTGTACTAGAATGATCTTTGCGACTTTCCGGACTACTAAACCGTAAACCGGATGTCGTCAGTTGTATTAGCAAATTTAAAGGGAAAGCAGCTTAGAGAAAAGAGTGTTTCGCAGGCGCTCAGCTTAGAAAATTTTTTCTTTCGTGTGAGTAGTTTATGAAGAGCCTAGATATTGTTTTTTATATTGAGAATGAGCCACGTAAGTAAAATGAGTGCATCTGAAAGATGCAAGAAGAACAGAAAAGACGTTTAATGTGAACAAAAATCTATTGTTCTGTTCGTGTTGCAACATACCAGTGAATTTTCAAGAAAGGACAGTTGTGAAAAGCATTTAGCAAGCAAGCTGAATTAAAAAAGGGGATTCTAAACAGTCACCTGAAAATAATGCAAGATAGTGTTGATGAATTAATTGAGAAAAGAACTACGCAATAATAGCATCGCTCAGTGGAACTTTCGAAATTAACTGGTGCCTTTTGTACAGCTAACATCCCACTTTCCAAACTGGATAACTCTACATTCAAAAATTACTTCGAAAATCCGTTGAAAGATATTGGTGTTAATGCAAATGTAAATTGGATGCGGAAATGTTATTTGCCGAAAATATATTATATTCAAAAGTAACCAGTGAAAGACTTTTTAAAATCAGTATCGGGTGTAAGCATCGTAGCAGACGAAACAACTGAATCAGAAGATAGATACATTTTGAATATTCTTGCTGTTCCATCAGCTGAACCAAATTTTGAATGCTGCAATACTGAATCCTCTTTGAATGCAATCTTCCTTGAGTGCATCACTTTGGAATCCGTAAATTTTAAAGCAGTCAACGAGGCAACACTACAGTGCGTATTAAGTATGAAATTCCTTATGCTAATACAACCGCTTTTGTGTGCGGGGGGAAAGAATCTGAAAACCGTATTTTTGAATGGTGTTCACGTCAGTAGCAATGCGCATCTTTTAAATCTTTTAGGCGAAATTGGCAGAATGAATTTAAAAATGTTAACTCTTTAGTAGTTGCTGTTAAACGTGCCTTCAGAGATTGTCCCTCTCGTAAGGGGACGCTTTAGATTTTTGCAAGAGAAGGGCAAATTACCTTGCTTACCACCAGTACCTGTGCTGACCAGGTAGAACAGTTGGTTCGAGGCCGTGCTTTTTTCATTGCAAACGTTTAAAAGACTACGCAGAGTTTTTGAGAAAGAAAAAGACAACAGTAGCAGTTGTATTGTGGATATGTGTGCGGCTCTTTCTTTTATGATGAAGGCTCAAGAATTTGGTTTTGATTGATAGCTCCAATTCTTTAATTTAGAATATCGTAACAACTTATGTTACTATCAGATTTATTTTAAGGAGAGTGTATCAGAGAGAAATTGTTGTTCAGTGTGAAAATCACAATTCAATTTCTCTCAGCTTCCATAACACGCAGAATACTACCTAACTTGGAGTTATAAAAAAACCCACTTATAAATAGTAAAATTCATTATGTTTAACCTTTATTGAACTTTCATGAGGAAAATAAATTCAAAATTTTATTCATGGGAAATAATTTTGCAACGGTATCAACATGTGACTATAGCCGATATCAAAAATCCATTTAAAACAAATAAAAAATATATTTTAATGATTCAGCGCGGTATCGAATTTGTACGAGATACGTGTCTCTTTTGTTTCATGATTATTTGCTAGCATATGAAGTTATTCTACCATGAACTGTTGCAATATTGAACGAATTCCAAACGCTCTGCAGTATCTAATAAAAATTATATATTTATATTTATCGAATATTAATTTTGAATTGACTTTCAGAAATTAAAACAAATATAAAGTTCAGTTATTTGGTGTTCCTTTGATATCAGTACTGACGTCAGAGGAAATTGGATATAACATTTGATTGCCTTAGTACGTTTTTTGAGAAATACATATTAGTTGCCCCCCTATTCCACAGCGTGGTGTTAAATTTTTGAGCCGTTTTCCATTTAAATTTCAAAAAAATATTTTCCAGCCGTACAAAAAGTGAGGGTTCAATATGATAATTATTAAACTATGTGTTCTAAAAATACTTTTACAGTGTTCTAAAAATACTTTTACAGTGTTCTAAAAATACTTTTACAGAAAAGCGAACTTTATGGCGTAGATGGTTAAAATTTTAGCGAGCGAAAACTTAATGTTTATTCAAATTTCTTTACTTCTCCACGCAAAACAAATTACACCAGCTGGGTTTTTCCATTTTTATATGATTTCCGGATACTTTCGTTAAGGTTAACAAGCGACGTTTTGTCCTGAATAGGATTATTTTTTCTCTGTAGGTTAGTTTTTATTTTGAGGTTTAGTGACCGCTATTAACAACTCGACAGACAGGAAGCAGTCGCTTATCTCTAATTTAGGGCTACTGGTTATAGCGAAGAAAGAGAGCCAGTACGGCAAGACAAACACAACATTGATTTCTCACCGGGATTTGAACCCTTACCCATCTCGGACGAATGGTCAGAAACTATCGCTCGAACCACTGCGCCACCGGATCGGTAATTCGGTCCTGGCAAAAGAAACCAGCGAGGAAATACTCTCGTAGAGCCTTGCAGAGGCAGAAGGATTTTTTATCGTGAACTCCTTTTTCAAGAAAACGCCACACCGCAAATGGACATGGAGACATCCAAATGGGACGACAAGTCAAATTGATTTTATAATGTGTAACAAAAAATTCGTCATAGAAGACTGCAGTGTGCTCAACAAGTTCAGCACAGGTCGCGACCATAGATTATTGAGATGTAAGATGCACCTCAACACTAAACTCGAACGTGTCAAGCTCATAAGACAAACAAAATGTATTGACATAACCAACCTTAAAAACACCATAATACCTTCAAGTTGGAACTGAAGAACAGGTTCTCTGCTTTAGAAGGCCTAACATCGGAAGAAGTGGATATTTCTGAAATTAACAGAAAAGTAACCAAAGCTCTTATGGAAACAGCAACAAAATTAGCTGGGTCTAAGGACTAGTTGCATGTGAACAAATTATCGGGAAAAACCAAAATGTTGATGCAAATAAGAAGAGAGATGAGGACAAATAAAGAAGGTGTGACTTCCAAAGTGGAATATATAGAGGTATGCAAGACAGTAAGGAAAAGTATCACTGAAGACGTAAGAAAAATTCAACTGTGAACTAGTGATGAAAGCAATTGAAAACAACCAAAGCCTAAATATAGCAAAAGGACATCTCAGTAAGCGAAGAAAAGAGATTATGGCACTGAGAAAAGAAGATGATTCTGTAACAAGAAATAGAGGCGAAAGTTTGACAAGAGTGAATGATTTCTACTTCAAATTATATGAAAGGGATGATACATGTACTCCAGACATCATGAAAGGTACCAGTACCACAGTTCTTCCAGTCCACCGAGCAGAAGTTGCGCATGCAATCAAGAACATGTAGCGGGGAAAAGCACCAGGAGAAGATGGAATTACTGCAGATATCATACAAGAAGCAAGTGGATAAATTGAAACAGTACTCGCCCAAATTTTCACTCGATGCCTTAATGAAAGGAATTTTTCTCAGGATTCGAACAACGCTACAATGATCCTGATACATAAAAATAGGTGACATTGAGGATCTCAGGAACTACAGACCTATCAGCCTCCTATCTGTGGTTTATAAAATCTTCACTAAAGTTATTTCATACAGCTGGAAATTAGCACTGGACATGGCTCAACCGAGAGAACAACCTGGATTCAGGAGTGGCTACAGCACTACAGATAATAGCCACGTACTGAGAGAACTAATTGAAAAATCGAGGGAATATTAGCTTCCATTGTGCATGGCTTTTATCGATTATGGAAAGGCCTTTGATTCGATGAAACCATCAGCAGTTACAATGGCTTTGAAATCCTGTTGTATTGAAGATGCATACATTAATATTATTAATAACATCTATTAAATTGCAAGTGCGAAGATTTGGTGTTTTAAAATGCAACACACATAAAAATTGGAAAGGTAGTGAGACAAGGTGACACCATCTCTACCAAGCTCTTTAATGTCACATTGGAAAATGTCTTTCAATCACTGAACTGGGAAAACAAAGGGATAAATATAAATGGAGATTATCTAACTCACCTTCGTTTTGCTGATGACGTAGTCATTTTTGCTACTATCCCATCAGAAAGGCAGTGTTTGATCCAGAAACTTGCTTACAAGAGTAAAGAAGTGGGATTAAAAATGAACTTTCAGAAGACGAAAGCGATGTGCAATGCTTTTACAAGAAATGAAGATTTATCGATTTTATGGAGAAAAGCTGGAGATAACAGATACGTACGTTTACCTTGGACAGCAGATATCAAGTGAGGGACACATTGACGAAGAAATTAATCGGCGTATAGAACGTGCCTGGAGAGCTTTTGGGAAAAACAGCATAATTTTCAAGAGCAATATGCCATTATGTCTTAAAAGAAAAAGTGTTTGATCAATGCCTCCTTCCAGCGCTTACGTATGGTGAAGAGACGTGGACCTAAACTAAAAGAGATATAGAAAGGCTGCAGACAACTCAAAGAAGAATGGAGAGGTGCATAGCTTGGTGTAACTAGGAGAGATAAGAAGTGGAACTCGTGGATCCGAAAAAGGATAAGAGTGGAAGCCATCATGATCAGAGTTAAATCCCTGATATGGCAATGGGCTGGACATACTGCCACAAGGGTAGACCATCGATGGACAGCCGAAATTTTAGATTTGATTCAAGGGACAGGAAAAGACCAGGAAGAAGACCACATGGGAGATGAGTGGATGAAATTCAAAAGTATGCGGGAGTAACATGGAGGAGACTGGCACAAGATAGATCGTTGTGGAAGAAACTTGGGGAGACCTTCGTCCAGCAGTGAATTGATAATTGTTGACAATGATGATGATGAGCTAAAACAAATTTGGAATTGTACACTTACATGGTAGACTCGTACGTTAAGAAGTATTTTGAATTATTTATCACCAGAACGCTCTTCGACAGACAATTTTCAATTCGGACTCTTAGAAATAGGGATACCAGGAACAGTTAGATAAACATCTACGTTTCTGGAAGAAAAGTATTAATTACACTAATAAGGTGTTTTGAAAAGGTTACTGTAGTACACCATTTTAATAACATTTTTTTTAAATTGAACTTTTGGAGGCGCATATAACATTGAAATTAAATCAGAAACAGAAATACAACTAAAGCATTTTAGCGGGAAAGCTATTATTAACCAAAAATTGAAAATTACACTCAAAACATTTCTCAATAGGAGCTACGTCCGATGTAAAAAGCGTAAAATCCTTCATTCAGAAGGAGAGATATTGAGAAACCTCAATTTACCTGAGCACCCCTACCAGAGAAACTGTGTAGCGCTCGAAAAAGAGCGCTACCCAAAGGTGTATTCGTAATAAATAGAAGCAAAGGAAAAGAAAGCTTTTTTTCATCCGGATTTATTGAAGGAACAATGAGGGACAAAATATGTTTTGAATTCGATTGCATCTGCTTGAACGCCTGTAGTAATGGTTTCCACATTTCCTGCTACTTTTGTCAAATTTATAGTGTCGAAAAATACCTGCAAAAGCGCATGCGATTCTCCCCTTCTCGCTTACTATGGGTTATGCGCGAGTTGGCTAGAGCACTGTGAGCAACCGCAGCGTTCCTGAATGTTGACGTGTTGAACTTCAGCAACGCTGTTCCTTCTCAAAGCAAAGTATATATAAATTTTTAGTATTATTGCAATACATTTTGGTGACAAAGGGTAATATACTTCGATCTTGCTTTTTGAATGATCTCTATACTAATCTTCATGTACCTGTACGGGAAGAATTTGTCACCTAAAATTCATAACGTAAAATCTGCTTGAGTTTCACGGACTTATTCGTTTGCATTAAATTTGCGAATTTCTCGATGTTTGCGAGGGCATTCGTTGTTCACGGATGAGCAATTATTCAAATATTTTACCCATTTGGCAGAGGATCATTCTGCAGAGCGCAATATCCATTCCCGTGTCCTTGCACGGTGACAGAAGGATTTATCATGTTTTATGTTCCATTATTTCCAATATTTTCTACATTAAGTCCCGTAAAAGTTATTATAAAACACCTACCAAATTCGAAAAGGAGAAGCAGATGGGTCTTCCTATTATGAGAAATAAGGATGTGTCCTCCTACTGTTCCTGAATCAATTTTGTCTTCCTACCCTGCAAACCAGTTTTCCGCATTTAATGCATACCAGAAGGTTCTGAGATAAAAACTGGCCCTTTCGAACTGCAGTACGCATTAGGTGCACAACATATTGTTCCAATCAAAATTACAAATGCCCAAACTACACAAATCAAGATTCCAATCGGAGTTCCAAACGCTTACATGTATCCAGCATTGATTGATTTCACTCATGCAAACATGTTTCCTCTATGCAATCGTACTTCTTCTCGACTGCGTACTTCATTATAATCCGAAATGCATGAAAATAAAGGTTGAAGAAATAGGTATAAGCGAACTAGAGTCACACGTATTTCTTATTGCCATGGTAAATTTTGGTACCTGCAGCACTGACATTTTAAAATTTGCTAGCTATAAGTCACATTCTGTTAACAAACCGCAGATACAAATGTGTGTTAAGATAATTTTTATTGTTATCAAGTGTTATAATAAAACTATTTTACTGCTACTTGTAATCACTGCTAATCAAAGTTATTGGGAGGCATCCGATTTGACTAGACTGCAAATGACTCCAATGTTAATCAACTTAATATGAACAGGGCATTAGATATACGGTATACACCTGAACTTCAAAATTGCTAAATAACAGCGATTGAATTTCAATTTTAACGAATTTCAATTTGTATATACATTTTATACGCCAGCTAATAATTATGTAAATTATACATAAATTCAGCTTTCATATTAAAATGCCAAAGTTTAATGGAACTTTTTGCTATTTTACTTGATTGGATCCATAATAAAACTGTCGGAATTACGAAGATATGTAAAGTCTACGGTATAAAGTATTGCTTTTTTTAATCTTAAACAGTTACACTGTTTAGTTTTCTCCGCTAGTTTGTTTAGTTTTCCTTCAAATTCACGAAACTCCGTTAATACCCATGTGCAAGGGATAGAACTAAAACTGTGAGCACACACAAATACCTCCATGCCAAATATCACACATAAATATTTCTATTCTAGTTCACTTAATTGTTCGCATCATGAACGAGTCAGATTCCTTATTTCAAATATAAGGTGTCTTTTAGCAACCCGCCTTACGTTTCTGGGATTACCCTTTTGAATCGATCTCTCGGAAAATAATTGAATATACGCGTTTATGCATAAAATTTTGGCACCAGAGCTTTTTAAATATACATTCACGGACAATAAAATTTGGACATCTAGAAGAAAACATGATACAACCTCGAAACTTTAGAAATTGTTAGAGTGCCTATTGTTATGCAAATGATCCACGTTTAGTGCGAGTGCGCATGACCGCACATCCCGTGGTTGCTCAGCAAACACGAACCGGCAACCTTATAAACCGGAGTGTAGTAGATGCCCCATGAAAGCGAAAAGCACCGGCCGACACAAACAGGAGCACAGAGTGACAAGAATGCCGGGTAGATGCAAGAGACGTAGATTTATGCAACTCACAGACATTGAGAGAGGCCTGATGGTCGGGCTGAAAACCGCAAGGTGGTCGACGTGTCGTATAGCTCGCCACGTGGATCGTTCTGACCATACCGTCCGACTGTTTTGGGAGGATTGGACATGTGACAGAACTGCCACACGCGGAGCGGCTCCGGAAAGACACGAAAGGACGCACGAAATGATTTCACGGGGACCGGGTCCATTATAGAGGCCGATGTTAGCAGCTCATGTGTGCCCACGAACCATTTCTCGACTCCTCGCGGAAGCGGATCTGCGATACCAGCGCCGCTTACCTTTGCTGCTATTAACAGGGACCCTTCGCCGGCCCTGTGTGCAGCGGTGCCAAGCCAGAGCGACATGGAACGCCATAGACTGGCGATGTGTGGTATTTAGCGATGAGTGTCGCTTCGTTTTTGGCAACAGATGATCATCGTGTCCGGGTGAAAGATCCCCGAATCGACGCCACAATCCCAACCTCGCTATTGAGCGCCACACCTCCACCACTGCAGGCATTATTGTCTGGAGAGCCATTGCCTATATTAGCCGATCAGCTCTAGTAGATGTAAATGGATCATTGACGGCCCAGCTGTATGTAGATGAGATCCTACGGACCTATGTGTTCCCATTCCTTGCTGGGATTCCAGGTGGGCTATACCAGCAGTATAATGTCCTCCCGCACACGTCTCCAGGTTGCTCAGGACTGCCTACGTCATGTCCAAATACTTCCATGGCCAGCCCGCTCACCGGACTTGTCCCTCATCGAGCATGTGTGAGACCAGTTGAAATGCTGCCTACCACCGTGCCTCACTATCCGGGATTTGGAGCACACCGTCCAACACGCGTGGGCCAGTCTGCCGCAGGACAACATCGGGCGTCTGTTCGCTTCCATGTCGGACCGTATTGCAGCATCATCGCCGCAGGAGACGGTGCAACGCGCTATTGCAGATGACCGAACTGCGTGCCACAGATCGCTCTGTAATTGTCCTACAGCTCTGTTTTTGCCATCATGTGTATCATTTGTCTGTATCATTACGTCCATAAAATTTCAGTTCAATCCTATGCAAATTTCTTCCTGCGCAAATTTCTTCCTGCGTAAATTTTACTGTCCCTGAGTGTACATCAATAAACGTATGCATTTTATTGGAAATCTATTGTTTTTATGCTTAAAGCGTTTCTTAAGTATTTAAAACATTTGCACCTACTTCAACAGTTTATTTGTCTTTGTGATCACATCAGTTGAATGAATGTAAATAATAAGACTGGGAGGAAGGGTATTCAAACGTCATCAAACTTTATCATAAAACATGCAGGGTTTTTTTCTGCTACCGAAGAAGCTTCTAAAGCTAATGAAAGCTACATTACGGAAATATTGCAAAATATACCAAGTTTCACAATTCGATACTTTGCTCCACCATTTATAAATTTATTTCACCGCTAATTTCTTTAAAAAAAAATTCGACAATGTATCATGCTTTCTTAGGATTTTTTGATTTTGAGGGATATGTTGTACGCTGAATTTGTTTTATTTGTTACAAAAACAAATGAAGTACAGGTTCAGTTAATGAAGATGAATATATTAGTATTGTCAATAACATCTAAGAAATGCAGATGTAGAGGTTTCGCTATTTGAGGATACAGCACAAATAAAAATTCAAAAGGAGTGAGATAAAGTGACAGCATATATCCCGCACTCTTTAATGCCATATTACAGAATGCCTTTCAATCATTGAACTGGGAAAACCAAGGATGAAGATTAATGGAGTTTATTTAGCTCATGTTCCTTTCGCTTATGACTCAGACATGTTTGCAAATACCCTTCCACAGCTGAAGAATATGTTCCACAAACATACTGACTAGAGTTAAGAAATAGGATTAAAAATGAACTTTCTGAAAACATACCGTACGTATAATTATTTTACAAGGACTGAAGAATTTAGGATTGATGGGAAAATCTTAAGATAACCGACACCGGCAGTGGTGTGTAAAAGTATTGCTTCAATTGCAAAAACCGTGAATTTTTAGGTTTACCTCTTTTTTTATCCACCTGATTCTTATAGTTACTTCATCGTTTCATCATCATCATCATCATCCACCACTATCAATCCACTGCTGGACGAAGGTCTCCCCAAGTTTCCTCCACAACGGTCTGTCTTGTGCCAGTCTCCTCCATGTCACCCCTGCATACTTTCGAATTTCATCCACCCATCTCCCATGTGGTCTTCTTCTGGGTCTTTTCCTGTCCCTTGGAATCCAATCTAAAATTTCGGCTGTCCATCGATGATCTGTCCTTCTGGCAGTATGTCCAGCCCATTGCCATTTCAGGGATTTAACTCTGATCATGATGTCTTCCACTCTTGTCATTTTTCGGATCCACGAGTTCCTCTTCTTATCTCTCCTGGTTACACCAAGTATGCACCGCTCCATGCTTTTTTGAGTTGTCTGCAGCCTTTGTATGTCTCTTTTAGTTAAGGTCCACGTCTCTGCACCATCCGTAAGCACTGGAAGGATGCATTGATCAAACACTTTTCTTTTAAGACATAATGGCATATTGCTCTTGAAAATTATGCTGTTTCTTCCAAAAGCTCTCCAGGCAAGTTTTGTACGCCGATTAATTTCTTCATCAATGTGACCTTCACTTGATATCTGCTGTCCAAGATAAACGTACGTATCTGTTATCTCCAGCTTTTCTCCATCAATCGATAAATCTTCATTTCTTGTAAAAGCATTGAACATCACTTTTGTCTTCTGAAAGTTCATTTTTAATCCTACTTCTTTACTCTTGTCAGCAAGTTCCTGGATCATACTCTGCAGCTCTGATGGGCTAGTTGCAAAAATGACTACGTCATCAGCATAACGAAGGTGGGTTAGATAATCTCCATTCTTCTTTATCCCTTTATTTTCCCAGCTCAGTGACTAAAAAACACCCTCCAATGTGGCATTAAAGAGCTTCGGAGATATGGTGTCACCTTGTCTCACTCCCTTTCCAATTTTTATGTGTGTTGTATTTTCAAACAGCCTAATCTTTGCACTTGCATTTTCATAGATGTTATTAATAATATTATTGTGTGCATCTTCAATACCGCAGGTTTTCAGAGCCATTGTAACTGCTGATGGTTTCACCGAATCAAAGGCTTTTTCATAATCGATAAAAGCCATGCACAATGGAAGTTCATATTCCCTCGCTCTTTCAATTAGTTCTCTCAGCACATGGATATGATCTATTGTGCTGTAGCCACTCCTGAATCCAGCTTGTTCTCTCGGTTGAGCCATGTCCAGTGTTACCTTCAAGCGGTGTGAAAGAACTTTAGTGAAGATTTTATAAACTACTGATAGGAGGCTGATAGGTCTGTAGTTTCCGAGATCCTCAATGTCGCCTTTCTTATGTAGCAGGATCATTGTTGCGGTGTTCCAATCCTCAGGAATCTTTCCTTCATTAAGGCATCGAGTGAAAATTTGGGCGAGTACTGTTTCGATTTCTCCACTTTTGCTTCTTGTATGATGTCTACAGTAATTCCATCTTCTTCTGGAGCTTTTCCCCACTTCATGTTCTTGATTGCATGTGCAACTTCTGCTGGGTGGACTGGAGGAACTCTGGTACTGGTATCTTTCATGATGTCTGGAGTGCATGCATCATCCCTTTCATATAATTTGGAGTAGAAATCTTTCACTCTTGTCAAAATTTCGCCTCTATTTCTTGTTACAGAACCATCTTCTTTTTTTTCAGTGCCATAATCTGTTTTCTTCCCTTACTGAGATGTCCTTTTGCTATCTTTAGGCTTTGGTTGTTTTCAATTGCTTTCCTCACTAGTTCACAGTTGAATTTTCTTACGTCTTCAGTGATACTTTTTCGTACTGTCTTGCATAGCTCTATATATTCCACTTTGGAAGTCACATCTTCTTTAGTTGTCCTCATCTCTCTTCTTTTTTGCATAAACATTTTCGTTTTTCCTGATAATTTATTTACATGCAACTTGTTCTTAGACCCAGCTAATTTTGTTGCTGTTTCCATAAGAGCTTTGGTTACTTTTCTGTTAACTTCAGAGATGTCCACTTCTTCCGATGTTAGGCCTTCTAAAGCAGAGAACCTGTTCTTCAGTTCCAACTTGAAGGTATTATTGTGTTTTTTAAGGTTGGTTATGTCAATAGATTTTGTTTGTCTTATGAGCTTGCCACGTTCAAGTTTAGTGTTGAGGTGCATCTTACATCTCACCAATCTATGGTCTACTACCTGTGTTGAACTTGTTTAGCACACTGCAGTCTTCTATGACAGAATTTTTTTGTTACACATAATAAAATCAATTTGACTTGTCGTCCCATTTGGATGTCTCCATGTCCATTTCCTGTGTGGCGTTTTCTTGAAGAAGGAGTTCAAGGTGAAAAACCCTTCTGCCTCTGCAAACTCAACGAGAGTATTTCCACGCTGGTTTCTGTTGCCGTGACCGAATTTACCTACTGAAGTTTCATTCTGTTGCCGTTGCTCTATTTTTGCATTGAAATCTCCCATAATTATTTTCAAGTGCTGCTTACCTTTATTATTTAGATGACAAATTTCCTCATAAAATTCTTCAATTTCTTCTTCATTATGACTTGTGGTGGGTGCATAAGTTTGAATAATCTGAGCCTGGTATCTTCTCGATAGTTGGATAACGAGTCGTGCAGCTCTGTCAGAGGAACTTTCAACTTCTACCACTTTATCCTTCAGTTTCTTGTTTATTATAAATCCAACACCACTAGTTCTGCCAGTATCTGTCCCACGATAGTAGAAGAGATGTCCACTTTTCAGTTTGATGAGATCTTCTCCTTTTCTCCTTACCTCACTTAGCCCCACGATGTCCCACTTGATCCTTTGTAGTTCCTCTTCCAATTCAAGAAGCCTTGAATCAGAAGATAGGGATCGTCCATTGTACGTTGCCAAGGTCAGCATCAGATGGCAGCCTATTCCGGTCCTCCGGGGATTCTTAGCACCCTCTGCCTTCATGTCGCACTGGCCGCTGCCTTGGCCAGGTACATTCCAGCTGCCGGAGACTGAGGGCCAAGATTTAAGTTGTGGAGTCATTTTGGAGGGGTTTGGCCATAACTCACCACGCTGTCCACGCGGGTTGGTGAGTGTGGGATAGAATTTCCTCAGGTCCCGATGGTATAGTTATACCGCTATTGGCGGTCGTCAGAGCCCCATTAGTGGGAACAGGATGCACCACGAGAAGGCGGGGTTGACATTTGTCAAGGAGAGGCTGTGATGTTACGCATCACCTGACCTTACATCCCCTTCATCGTTTATACAGCATTATATCAGAAATTTAATGCAGATTTCAGAAATGTCTTAGTTTTACCGGTAGCTACTTCTGTTCTTCAGATATGACATAAGATATAGGGTTTGATAACCACATTGAAATTCACGTTAGCTGCATATTAGTTGTTGGAGCCAATCATAGGCATTCGTTTTTCTGATTGGTTGTAACCTAAAAATATCCTAATCCTACTCCAGCTGTTGTAAGGGCTGATGCAGAGCAACGAGGTCATTGTAGTGTTTGCTTCTTGTTATTAGGTTAGAATTTGTGTACATTCTCAATATTATTTACAACTGCGGAATTGCCCATAGCGGACATCGTAAAAATAGTTGTTCTGCATGAAGAGGGATATTCTTCATGGAAAATTGCTAAAAGAGTAGGCTATCAAAAATCTACCGTTATTAGGCTACTGAAGAATATTATAGAAGACACTGGTGATATTAAAAAGATGCGTCGCAGAGAAAGGAACAGATCCACTACAGCCAGGCAGACCAGAGTGCTCAGAAAGCTAAGATCCTCGGACAGGAAGCTGAATTCACCTAAATTGCTTCAAATATTTTCTTAAGTGACTGATGTTACTATTAGTACATTTACGGGTAGGAAGAGGTTGCTTCACTCTAACTTACGTCGCTGCAAAAGCTGGCATAAAATACTGTTAACTACAAATCAAAGGCAGCGTAGACTTCAGTGGTTAAACATCATGTCTCATGGAAAACCAAGCAGTGGGAAAATAATCTTTTCATTGATGAATCAGAATTTTGCTTTAATTTGAATCAGCAGGGCCTATATAGGGAGATTCAAGCATGAAGAATTCCATCCAAGTTGCTTAGCGACTACTGTCAAACAACCGGTGAAGGTTATAGATGGGAGCTGCTTGTGTGCACATTGCTTTGGGAACCTGCATATTGACTACCGATTTTCACATATATAAACCAATAAACTAACCAATATATAAACCAATAACTAAGTAATTTTCACATGTGTACGGTAAATGCCCAAAATTACGTCCGGATATTAGCAAACAAGATGTTACCACCATCTAGAAGACTTTATGAAAGGAATTTTTTATAAGATGATAATGCGTCCTGTCATAGTAATGATAACGCTTCGTGTCATAGTGATGATAATGCTTCCTGTCATAGTGCAAAGTGGTTTAAGGAAAAGAATGTTCAGCACATTGATTGTCCACGACAGCCACCGGACTTAAATCCGTTTGAAAATTTGCGATTTAAAGGGTCGTATCAACTATTAAAAAAAGAAGCCAACAACAAAAATTCAGGTCATTAAAGATTTAATTAAAATTTGGAAACGTATTGTTCAGCCCAGTCTTTTACAGAATATTGTTCACAGTATGCCAGCCAGATGCAAAGCGGTGAGTAAATGTTATTTCATTCCATATGAATTACAAGAACGATTTATAGCTGTGAACTTTAGTATTGTGCAAATGATCCTCTTCATAATAATTTCGACTTAGTCATTATTTTTGCAATGTGTCTTAAAAAGAAACGTAGATGTAGGAAAAACAAAGACATTTTTTAAAAATCCATTGAATTTTGCATCTAATGGCATATAAATGATGAAATATGTGTGAAAATTGGTTAGTTGAAAAAGAGTTAAACTTGAAAATTCAATGTTTTTAAAAGTGATGCAATACTTTTGCACACCACTGTACATTTAAGTTTTGCAACATATATCAAGCAATGGTCATATTGATGAAGAAATTAATCGACATATAAAACTTGGCTGGAGAGCTTTTGGAAGAAACACTACAGTTTTCAAGAGGTATATTCCATTATGTCTAAAACAATTGCGTTTCAGCACAGCATTCTATTAGTTCTTTCATATACAACAGATGCATGGATCATAACTAAGAAATATATAAGTAGATTATTTATGCATTATATATGATTTAACTGAAATAGGTATACAAGGGGTGCATACAACTGAAAGAAGCATGGAGAGATTCATACTGAATGCAACCAATAAAGATGAGAACAGGAACTCGTGAATCCGGAAAATGAAATGAGTGTAAATTCCGTTCAGAGTAAAATTTCTGGTATTGAAATGGTCACAACGGAACATGCAATGACAACCGAAATTTCAGACTGGATAACAAGGGACAGCCAACGATCCAGAAGAAGAAGTACTGCTAAAGATGGGAGGGTGAAATTCGAAGAGATGCCGGAGTTACATGGAGGTAACTGGTTCAACACAACAGTTGTAAAGGATATATATATATCATCATTGTCAACATTACCAATCCAATGCTATCATCATCATCGTCATCATCATCATCATCATGGTCAATCCAATGCTATCATCATCATTGTCAACATTATAAATCCAATGCTAACATCATCATAATTGTCAACATTATCAATGCAATTCTATCATCATCATCATCATCATTGTCAACCGTTATCCATCTACTGCTGGATGAAGGACTCCCCAAGTTTCTTCCAAAATTGTCTGTCTTCAGCCCTTCTACTCCATGTCACTCCCACATGCTTTCGAATTTCATCTGTCCATTTTTATTTCCCATCGGTCCTTATTCTGGGTCTTTTTCTGTTCCTTGGAACCCAGTCTAAAATTTTGGTTGTCCATCAGTGGTCGATTCTTCTGGGAACATGTCCAGCCTAGTGCAAGTTCAATGATTTAACACTGCTCATGATGTCGTCCACTCTTGTGATTTTCCCTATCCAAAAGTGCGTGCCCTTGTCTTTCTTGGGGACACCAAGCATGCATATCTTGATACCTCTCCGAGCTGTATTTATATATTTAAAGGCTTGCATGTCTTTAAGGGTGTATTTTTCATATGTTCGGCTTACAGAAGCTGTGGAATATTTGTAATCTTTCTAAATAATAAAATTTCTAACCAAGCCTTTAAAATCTAAACATTTCTGTTTGATTTGTATTAATTAGTGTTCGTAAATTTTGAGGGAAGTCAAGCTAATCATAGGTATTTCTATTGCCCGTTTCGAAGAGGATTTTGTAGTAAATTTTTATCCCAATTGCCTGCAGCAAGGTTTAGTGCATTTTGAACAGGGACATAGAAACTTGAGAAACGGAAGTATTTCAAAATTTCTCAGTTTTTACAACGAGTGTTTGTTTTCAATTTTAAACATTAAAACCTCTGAAATTGTGCAATTCACAAATTTGTTGGTGGTGGGGTTTTAATCTACTCCTCCTGGTCCATGAGCCAATTGTTCTAACCGACAAACTACACTGAAGGAATTTATCTGTGCATATGTGTCGGCCTGACACGTGCTTTACTTCTGTAGTGCGTCACAAAGGTTATAAGCTTTGGGTCGTCCTTAGGTTGAGTGTTGCGTCACAAAGGTTATAAGCAGTGGCTCGTCCTTAGGTTGAGTAGTGCTTCATAAAGGTTATAAGAAGTGGTTCGTCCTTACTTTGAGTACTGCGTCTCAAAGGTTATAAGCAGTGGCTCGTCCTTAGGTTGAGTAGTGCATCACAAAGGATATAAGCAGTGGCTTGTCCTTAGGATGAGTCAGTGTCTCCATGAAAGGGCCACAGATGCCGTCATTGGAGAAACAAGTCACTCTTTTTAAGCATTTGATTTAGAGAGACGGATAAACGTTAGAAGCCTCGAACCTCATCACTACCGGATAAAAATGCATTAGAATTCTAAAGGTATTACGTTTCTAAGAAGAAAATAAAGATAGGAATCAAAATCGGTCTAAAACATAACGAGAGTAAAGTCTTCTTGGATGCGATAACGTGAATTAGATCAGCTTAGTTCAAGTTTTTTTTAACAAAATCAATAAAAAGTTAAATTTCGAAAGAATTGTGCCTTCTTTAAGCTAGAAGGTTAAATTTCGAAAGGAACAGTGACACAGTGGTCTAAGTATGAATTATTAAATTTCCTGCGAGATGGATCGGGTTGGAATCCACGTGAGGCATGGACGTTGGGTTGTGCTTCGGTATTGGCTGTCTGCCTTTACTTGAACCAATTACCTTAAATTCGGTACTTGGGAATGTTTATATACCCTGGATTGCTCATGATTTCATTAAACCACAAACAAGCAAAAAGAAAAAGGTTTTTCTAAGCAAGAATGTCTTAATGAGAGAAAATATGGGTGTTATATTTTAACAAATTCCAGGGAGTAACAAAGAACATTGTTTTCAATAGAATTGTTTGGGAAATTAATTATTTTAGTTCGTTCTTCAGCATGTAATATTTCCTTATGAAATTTTAAATCTGTGTAAACTTGTTAAGTACATTTTCATAATACTTTTTCACAAACTCTGTGATTCATATGTGATTCAGAACATATTAGAGACCTACATCTGTTAATGGGCTTGAAAATATTATCAATGCCTTGCGGAAGCGTACAAATGCTGCAATTTGCACAGATTTGGAATTCCTTCAGATTGCGAAGCTATAATTTTTTAGCTTAAATAACGTCGAACTTCATTGTATTACGTAGTGTACCGACAATACGTTTGAGGGGGAAAGCTGGAAACGGGAATATCAACAGATTTAGGGCAACGTTTTCTGGTGAGATATCGCGCAAGAAACTGTGAACTAAAACAAATTACGTACATCAATCTGATTTCTGAAAGTAATACTAATTTTCATATATTGTTACGTGAACTTTGTGTGACGTTATGGACTCAGTTCAGAATGTATAACTGTACTAGTGATCCGAATTTATTCTGCGCCAAGAAGTTCGGATCACTAGTACAATTATACCCTTTTGGGTATAGTTTCGGTAGAGTTACTGTTTATTTGATTAGGAAATATATAATAATTGCTGAAGGTTTCTTCCAGTTAATCGTCTAATGGAGCATAGAACATTTGATTTACACAAATGTAGTAAATATAAAAATTATCCGCATTTCAACGTAGGAAAAGTATGAAAATACATCAATTTAGATCATTTCCAAAATAGTCTTAATATATACTTCACGTTTAAATTAAATTTACATTTAAGCCCATTAGAAACAAATTAAGTTTCAATATTTATTTGAGGTGACACATTCTCGAGTTCATACATTATAAATAAATTGTCCAGCACTTCTGAAAACATTTCTTTGCAATACATATTTGCTTTTCTGTGCTGATTACATGTCTCATGCTTCTGTTATTTTATGTAATTTCTGATACAGCAAAAGAAATTTGTTTTAATGTTATTATACCTGAATTATTATTATGACACGGTTTTTGCCCAAATCGTTCACTCTCCTGTTTGAGACCGGAATTTACAACTGTAAAAACACTTTGAACTACATACTTGTAAAACTTAAATACACTAATGTTGAAAACTTAAAAACATACTGCAGCTTTTACGGTATAAGAAAGAAATACATGACGACAGACAAATGGTGAAATATTTATATAAATATTAACACAAGAAAAGAGAGAAATTTTTAATAAATTATGTAAAACTTCACTAAAATCAATGTATACATTTATTGCAAAAATTACAAATTTCTGAATGACAAAATTTCAGAAAGATGTATAGTGCTTACCAATAGGCAGAGAAGCATTTCAGTATGGAGTACAGTATGTCCATCACAAACTACGATGCATCTCTCACAGTGTGGGGGCATGCGAGCACCAATGATCCAGGTTTACCTGCTGCAAATTGGCACACTTCTCCCTCAGATAACGGATGGCTCCTGCTTATTTTCTGAAGGAAGTTTCGAGACCCAATACGTATTCCCATTGCGTCCTAGACGTTATCGAAGGGGTTGAGGTCTTGGGAAAGTGTAATACCATTCAAGCGTCATAGTCCCATTACCCTGCATTAATCATGATGCCGCCCCACACCATTATTCAAGAACCATCGTGTCTGTTCTTTTCTTCCATATCCTTGCGCTGGTTAGCAGCAGTACATTCCCGCCAGTTCGTATCACGTCTGAAATCCGAATACAGATTAAAAGACTCATCTGTAAAGAGTACGTTGGTTCATTGATGGCGTGCCCTATTTTTGTGGATACGAAACCATTTAAAACGTGGCTACTTCGTTGAGCTCTGGATAGGGGACGCTTACTGCAGGCCATCGATTATCATACTGAGTATCCGGCCATGATACTACAGGCCATCGTATTAGAGCGAGCCATATATGTCACAAACATCTTTCAAAAGTTTATCCGGATATTTGCACTCCTGTGCTGGAATGGAGGCCACTCGCAATCTGAATAGCCAAGGTGCGGCGATTACGTTTCGCTGTTATGACTAAAAATATATCTTCATGCGTCGTAGTAGAGCGAGAGAGACTTCCCATCCCGCGTCCTGGAACATATTCCGTTGGTTTGAAAGACCGACAGGAGCCTTGATACTTAACTACAAGTGATTCCAAATTGTGTGGCAACATCGCTCACTAGGTGGTCTTCTCTTCCAGATTCCTTATAAATCTTTACCGCGTGATATCATCTAGATGATGTCTGTGAGACACAACGTAAAGCACACGTTCCTACCTTTATGAATTCACGTCTTGATTTTCCATCAAACACATGTCGCCTATCGCACCCTTCCTCTTTACCCCTTTAAGTTATACAACGTGCGCATGATTCGATGTTTTGCATGTGACCCAGCTTTATACTCTGCGTTCCCAGTTATTAAAATTTCCACAAGCCCTTGCGTCGGATTTTGTTGATGCGACACACTGAAATAGTGTTCGTCCTTAGGTTTTGGAACCAGTGTACTAATAAGATGCCGGATTTAAGAACGAAATTCATTTTCACAATAAAAAAAATGTGTTCTTAAAATTGTAAGTCAGTCATCAATTTAACCTCAAGGTTAATAATAATTTAACCAGAAACATATATTCCAACTAAAATTAAACCATTTATTTTCTGAAACCGATGCATTTATCATTAAACACTCACATTAGTTCAGTTTCATAGTATTTTTTTTCATTGATAACACATGTTCTGCACTCATTTTGCCCTTTAAAAAATATTACCAATTTCGTACGGTACGTGGACATACCACGATTAGAAACGATAATTAATCAAATAATGAAACAGTTATTTTCTAGTGCTACTACAAAAATCCAACTGTTGTTATAAACATGGTTTTTTAGCTACTTAAAACGGCATCTCTGTAAATAAGGGTTCCTAGAAGAACTGCGATTTTTCTAAAAAATTTCATCAATAGATAATCGTAAATATGATATACTGAAATTTTAATAATTTTTTCTTTATTAAATAAAATATATTACAGATTGTAAGCACTTATTTAATAACTTCTCAATAAAGCCGAATCAAATTTCAGTTTTTTTATTGTACCTTCGAATTTTAAAATTTGAATTACGTTCAAATACCCTACGAATTTATAATATGCTAGTATGCTTTATTGAGAAGCAAATTAACTAGTCAAGTTTACGAATTATCAATAAGTACATTCCTCTGGTAATTGAAGCAAGCTTTTCTTTCTTAGCATCACTGAAGTTTAATATTAAAAAGGAGTACGTACTGCATACGTTATCGCAACGTCACTATGGTTCCATAAACAAACGAAAGAAGCAATTCTTTCATTAACAGTCCGTTGTACCTTGTGCCGTCTGCTTTACAACTGCTAACATATGACTGTAACATAACTTACTGAACAAAACAGAGAAAAGTACAAAAGACAAGTTCTAGAGAACTGGAGATTAACCCCAAATTTTTAAAAATAGTCACTCACTATTTGTTGAGTCCCGTCTTTCTCAGAACACTACAAAGTACAGAGTTTTATAATTTCGAGCAAGTAGTCAATTTCAAGGTTGGATGGAAGATTTCCGCTTCCCGCCTACCTCCAAATGTACACACGCCAATGCTCCATGTTTAGGTTGTACTGCGACTCATTGCTGTGGTGAAGGATGACCCGTTGATCAGGGTTTCAGGGGAGATTTCGTCGGGCACGATTCAGTCAGACCCCTCTGTGTGATTTGGCATGTGGGAGATTGGCCTTCTTGCGTGCAGACCTTTGTCGTCGAGTCTTCTGTAAACTGTTTGCCACTATATCGTTGTGCCTGTAGTCGAGCAGAGTTCATGCGAGAGTTGCATAGGTGTCGACTTTTATGACGGCCACCTGTAAAAGACTACCTGAGGTCCGGCTTGTTTTGGCTGGCGCGCATCCTGGTTCCGGCCTTCTGGTTATGGCTCCGGTTTGCAGCAACTGTCTTTACAGATTGGAAACTAATTTCTACGAGAAAGCCAATCTTCTACCAGAACTGCGATTGCCCTGCTTACAAACTGCCTATCTCTCTCCATCTAAAAGATTCATCTAACCGATGATGCGGAACCATTCTACCTTTAACAGTCCTGCTAAATCTTCAATTACCCCACCCTATCCACAAAAACTTTAACATGGTTGTGTGCATGACAACTCAAAAGAAATAGTGCAGTTAGTTGCATATGTGTACAGGAGCTGACAAAATATTGCGTTAGTACTTTGACTTATCGTTTACATCTTCAGACGTTTCTGAAAAATCTTTACAATCCGTTGTCACGTTTTGGACACATTCTCGAATTTGTAGTTGTTACGTTCATTTTGGATACCAGTTTTGACTTATTTCAGGTTCTGCCATTAACAGATTTAAATTTGCATTTCGTTGAATATAACATTTTTCCGTTGGTTCGAATTCTTTCTTCGAGAACATGCAACTTTTAGAAGTGTGACTAGGCTATTTCTCTTTCTTTTTATTGCTGAAATTCCGTCAAATCGTTTAAGACCGTCAGCTTTAATAATTATTTCTGGGCTCTATTTCCTTTTAAGGAATAATTTATTCTAACTGCGTTTTTTTTTTAAATCAGACTGCAGCTCTTGTATTAAAGTTAAAAAATCTGAGAAATATTGAAAGTAGACGTAGTCATGTGTTAATTGACACTCAGAAAATGCTAGACAAGAAGAAAAGCTGCAGTGTTCTTCTATGACACCAGATGACGCATTCACACAAAACATGGTGTCGCAGGTGATAATTTCTGTAACTGAAGGTGTTATTTTGAATTTCATTTTGAACGCAGGAAGTTTGTTGTTTAATTTCTGATGGAACCCTTTCATTAAACATAATACTCAGAATGACAGCATTTAAATTAAATTTCTGAGCGTATCAATGTTATAATATACGGATATTTGTTGGATTTACTTTGAAATATGGAGAAAAGCAGTATCGCGAGCAGAAATTCCGGAGCAGCACCCTCTCTGAACGTACTTGCTAATACAATGTGAGTAATGGATCAAAATCCTAAAATATGTAGTCACGGGAAACTAACATGGTATGCGAATAAATTATTTGTCATTGTGAAAAAGAGATGGCAGCTAATTCGGCAAAAGGACGGACGACGCTGTCTCCTGCTTTCCAACTGGTTTATTCAAGAAAAAGCATGCTTTTTCATCTTAATGACTGCAAGAGGAGTTTGAAAGATAAGTTGGTTGTCCACATTAAAACCCGCAAGCTTGTTGCCGGTTGACCAAACATTTGGAAGCATTTATAGGCTGACTCAATATTTCTTAGGACCGGTACGATATCAAGAATCATATTGTATCCGATTGAAGTTGCGAATACTTTGTGGAGCATAAAAAGGTTCATTGAAAAACCAAATGCATACTTAGAGTTGACATATATTCCAGTGGTAAAAAAAACATTCAAATTTCTTTTCTTAAATTTTTCTTTTCCCGTTTTTTAATATCTATTTGGATATTCTGGATTGCCTCACGCACAAACACGTTGATATGCTTTCACGCAAATGGTATGTAGGGGTTGCAAAACGAACTGCTGAAACCTGACATCAGCATCTTGTTTTTAATTTGCGGAGAAACTGTCCCTGCGTGGTAATTTACACTTCCTCTCCAGACTTAGCAAAAAGTCCATTTGGCATAAATATATAAACTATTCTTTACAAATAACATTATGTAACTGACTAAAACGCAGTATTCCAAAGTTAGTTGTAAATTCTTAGCAAAATCCTATTTTCATATATTATACAGTACAGCAGTTATATATCACTCGTTCATTTTTAATTTAATATAAATAATTATTAACTTCATATAAATCCGTATCTAAAAATCCAATATTTGTATTGGGATTCTACTCCTTAAAACGGTTAAAATCTATCCTGAACTTTGTATAAATCAGCACATAACTGTTTTTAATTAAACGCATTTTCGACACCGTTTTATGTATAAACATATACACTGACGGAAAAAAATCCCAACACCAAGAAGAGGTTGTGTTAGATAAACGACAGTTGGTAGGCGGAGAGAGTACATCTGTAAGATGAAGTCTATGAAAATTTCGCGTTCGGCGCATACGTGTGGCGCTAGTAGAGATCCTCGTAACATGCAAACCAGGTTTGCTGTAAATACGCGCTGTAACGTTCGTGAGCGTTAGTTATCGTTGAGATTCGACGTGGTGTGTTGATGTTAGTCAAGAATGCCTTTAAGAAGACGAAGAAGCCATTATCAACAGCTCACGGAGTTTGAACGAAGTCGTGTAATAGGGCTACGAGAAGGTGGATTTTCTTTCTGCAATATTGCAGAACGACTTGTCAGGAATGTAGCCACTGTGCATGATTGTTGGCAGCGGTGGTCAAGGGAAGGTACTGCCTCAAGAAGACCGGGTTTCGGCCGGCCACGTGGCACTACTGAGAGGGAAGACCGCCGTATACGGCGTACGGCCGTGGCGCATCGTACTGCGTCTTCGGCAGCAGTTCGAGCTGCAGTTGCCACCACAGTGACACAAAGAACTGTTACAAATTGGTTACTTGAATGACAGCTCCGAGCCAGACGCCATGTAGTGTGCATTCCACTTACTCCAAACCACTGCCATTTGCGACGTCAGTGGTGTCAAGCTAGAGCTCATTGGAGTGACGGAGTGGAGATCTGTTGTGTTTTCTGATGAAAGCCAGTTCTGCCTGGGTGCCAGTGATGGCCGTGTGTTGGTTAGAAGGTGGCCAGGTGAACGCCTGAAAACAACCTGTCTGCGGCTGAGACACACTGGACCTACACCTGGGGTTATGTTCTGGGGAGCAATTTCCTATGACAGCAGGAGCACTCTCGTGGTTATCCCACTCACCCTGACGGCACGGTAGTACGTCGGTCTGGTGATTCAACCTTTTGTGCTGCTATTCATGAACAGCATTCTAAGGGGTGTTTTCCAACAGGATAACGCTCGCCCGCATACCGCTGTTGTAACCCAACATGCTCTACAGAGTGTCGACACGTTGCCGTGGCCTGCTAGATCACCAGATCTTTCTCCGATCGAGCACTTATGGGACATCATTGGACAACTCCAGTGTCACCCCCAACCAGCATTAACCGTCCCTGTATTGACCTACCAAGTGCAACAGGCATGCAACTCCATCCGCAAACTGACATCCAGCACCTGTGCGACACAATGCATAAACGTTTGCATGCTTGCATTCAACATTCTGGCGGTTACACCGGTTATTAATGTACCAGCATTTCACATTTAAAATGGCTCTTCTCGCTCTTACATTAAGCTGTGATCTTGAAACCTTAATCGATTACATATGTTACCTATACAAATGTATTGCCGCCATTTCATTCCTCTACAACTATTTTTTCGTGGTGTTGGGATTTTTTTCCGTCAATGTAGATAAAACATGAAAAGTATTCCATTATTTTTATGTTTTCTGAGTTGTTTTTATCACAGATTTCACACATTTCCCATGTTGCAAGAAATAACTGATTACTTTTGTGGAGCTAAACAATATTTTCTTGCATCGAAGCTCAGCATGATGTGAAGAAATGGGAGAGGTATTTAAAATCTTCTTCGAATATTTCGGTCAGTAGAATATCTATTGTGGGTAAATACAATCATTTTGTCTACTATGAAATTCGGATCTTCAACATTTTTTTAGTGCCAAACCATTAACACATATTACACGTATGAAGTGAAGTTATCGCAGACTAGTTTCGTCCTAGAAATATATCAGATTGAAGTTCAACAAGTCAACATAAAGACGTTACTTGCCTAGATAAAGCTTCCACAGGAATCTACACATGATACAATGTAAGTTTCATATTTTAGTGTGCACTTGTGTTTTTGTGTTTAAGATGCTATTTTATTAGATTTTATCATGAATGTTGATAGATTTTAGGCCTACGACTGTTCAGGATTGACCCCATAATAAAAAATAATAAAATGTGAAATAGTATGAGTATCTGCTATTACTTGTTATTAATAGCAGATTATATTAATATTTAGGCAACGTATTGTTACAGACTTGTCTTGATCATAAAATGTCATAAAAACCGGGGAAACGAACTTCTGTCAAATTGTGTCAAAAAATTGGGATTTTTGCAAAGAAACTTATGACTAGTTATAGAGAGTGTATGGTGAGGACTGCATGATCCGTCTGCGAGTGCACGACTGGTACAAACCTTAAGGAAACCGCCGTGAATTTGACCAAAGTGACAATCATATTGGAAAGCTCTTCACAAGCAGGAATGACAGAAACGCAAGAGAGGCTCATTCAACTGTAAAGAGAAGTCTCTGAATTACTTTCAGAGATCTTGCTGATTACTTAGACTTTAGTTTTGTTTTATTGAGTAATACTCATTGAAAATTTCGGAATGATACGAGTGTCTGCAAAAATGTTTTGAAAAGAGCTCTCACATGAGCGAAGAGAAACTGGACTTTCTGCGAGTATTGACTTGTTGGAATTCTTTAGAATTGACAACAACTTTATGAAATACACTATCTACCAACAAGTAATTGGACACCTGTGGTAGCAAAGGAAAACGAAGTTTATTCACCTTCAATAGTTGGTGGAGCCTCCACGAGCGGCGATTACAGCTGCGACCCTCCGGGGCATACTCTCAACCAGGCGTTGTACGACGGCTAGCGGTATTTTCTTCCATCCGGTTTGGAGAAGACAGGTCAGTTCCTTCACCGATTTCGGACGGTGGGGGGCACGCCTCGTCCCAGAGGTGCGCGATAGGGTTAAGGTCTGGGCTCTGCGCAGGCCAATCCACTTTATTAACACCATTGTCACCATACCAAGCCATGGTGGACCTCCCAAAATGACAAGTTGTATTGTCATCCTAAAAGTAACATGGGTCCACCCCGTAAAACTGCCACAACGTAGGAAGCACATGGTCATCCAAAATGGTGCAGTAGGTCTCGGCGTTGAGTCCACCAGAAATTGAGGCTAAGGGCCCCGTGCCATACCAGGAGAAACACACCCATAGCATAATTCCACCGCCGCCGAACTTCACAGTTGGCACAATACATTCCGGCAGATAGCGTTCTATAGGAAGACGCCAAACCCAGACCCTGCCTTCGGAACGGCAGATGGTGAACCTTGATTTGTCTCCCCAGAGAACCTGTTTCCACTGTTCAACGGTCCACTGTCAACCTTTTTTGCACCACGTTAGCCGAGCAGCGCTATTGGACTTGGTGATCAAAGGCTTGTGGGCAGCAGCACGTCCATGATACCCGAGCAGATGGGCTTTCTTACGGATGGTATTCATCAAAAGAACACTCCCGGATGCCTGCTAAAACTCCTCGCATATGTGGCCAATCAATTTGGTGCGGTTTTTCCTAATTTCTCTGGCCAGCAGCCGTCGGTCTCTAACTCCCAATTTTGTGGGTCTGCCGGGTCGGGGCACATTACGACAGTCACCTCTCATCCTCCACTGGCCAATCACGTAGGCCACTGTCGATTTTGGGTACTTCAACTCGCTGGATATATATATATATATAAATAGAAAATAAAATTTATTTACAAAATTTGAATCATCTTTTTAAGTTAAAGCGATTTTCACATTTCAGTTTCGCCAATGATGTTTTTCCTTTTTGCAGACTTAATCATGTGAACAAAACTGAAACGCTACGGAAAGTCTCATCAAACGTTTTTCTGAAGTTCAACAAATTCAAAAACATCAAATATGTAATTATTAAGACCTAATCAAAATTCTCGCCTTTGTTGAAGAACATCTACAGTTGTGCTGTGGGACTTCAACATTTAATTCTTATGCAGTTGCTGGTCTACCACTCAAATGTTAAATGATCATTGAGGAATTTACAAATACTTCCACTCCACATAAACACTTTCTAAGTGTTATGAAGGAGATATTTCGTGATGTCCGTATCCGATAGCTACTTAGGGAAAGCATTCATTCCTTTACAGTCTTTACCATTATTTCTCACATATATTTCTCCATTGTTCACACATTCTCTATTATCGGTAGAATTTTTTACCTCCTGAAATTTAAATATATAGACTGTATATATAGATATGGATAATTATAAGCATGGGACTTAAAATATATCAATATTCTTCAATATTTTGTGACTTTGTATCTTAGAGTTAATTAATAAAATATATTATAAATAACAAGTTTTAACGAATAAAATAATTTTCGTTAGCCCACATAGTGTATTTCTGTTAAACTCAGATATTGTATTTTGGGAATTTAAGTAGACCTTACAGTCAATAGTCTTCCACTTTAGAGTAAAGAGTGTTCAGTTTTAAATTCAAAAAAGTGGGTAGATTATATTCAAAAATTTACCAACTTTAAATGTTCATAAAACTTATCTACAGAACCGAATGGAAAAGTATTCGACATGATTTCAATATCATGCTTCATGGTGAAGAGATTTTTTCCAAAGGAGATGAATTTCGTTTTCTCTAACCTTCGCAACTAAACAGGTACAACTGGAGCAATCTTCAAAAAACCAATATTAATTCCCGAGCCCGGTTCTTTTATAGAGATTATGGGGTGATGTCCTAATACTAGCAACTTTGAAATCCGCCTGGAGACACAGTCAAATCTCCAGGCGTACATCATGGAGGCTGAGAAGACAGCTCACTACGATGATAGCCGCCATGTTGAAACCCACCTGGAGACACAATTACACCTATGATAATGAATTTTTGATTCTACTTACGAAGGATGCAGTTAAGCTGATCAAATGTCTAATCAGCTATGTTGCCCTGCGTGTTTATCAGCAGGAGCGGGAAAGTTACCGATTAAGGGATTTCATCACGAGATCAAGGAATCGGTAATTATCTGCCCAGGTTCGACTCTTGTTTGCTTTTCCTATCCGTTGTAATTGTGGTATTGAAAATATTTATTCAGGATAAGAAAAGTTTCGAATAAGTCATGCTATTACAATAATTTAACTTACACCTCAGTATTATGAAAATTGAAATATTTATTCTGTATTGAATCTAGTAAAAATTTATTAAACGTACAACGACTAAGTGCCGAGCTTTCACACTCCAAACGGGAGGCTTTCTCAAAGCCAGTGAACACAAGAATATTTCAAGAAGAACGATAATTTGAAATTTTGGAGCGCGTATCTCTCGTATTACGTGTCTAGGTGATATTGCGTCACGCGGAAGGTGGTGTCTCGTTACCTACCTTTCAGTCGTTGTATGTTTAATAAATGTTTACACCATTCAATACGGATTAAATATTTCAAGTTGTATAAGTCATACTATTTTTATTCTCAAGTAAACCTTTTATTTCAAGATGTACTCTACCTATATCACCATCAGAAGTACTGCAGTCATAAAATATATTAAAGAATTTTAAATATCAGTGAAAACATTGTGTGAGTAGCTCAATGAGGCAACTTTCGTAAAGCCCATGTTTACCACAGAAATGGAGTAATCATAGATACAATCAGAGTTTTGGGCCATTTATAACTTTCTCGGAAAGTTCTTCATAAAGACCGGGAAGTACCTAAAGAGCATTTCTGTTCTATTTGGGAGAAAAGGAAACAAATTTCACACGAGAAAGGAACACACGAGAAAAGGAAACAAAATTTTCCTGTAAATTTTAAGGAACATTTTCACTTAGAGGTTAGCGCATTATATCACCCACTGTGTTTAAATTCAGTGCGGTGTTATTAAGCGGTTTTCTGTTATAATTTCATTTTTCCGAGATTTATTATTGATTCGTCAAAATTAGTTTATACTTAGATAGCTCATAAATAACTCAGTACATAATTTAAATGAAAAAACACATGGTTACAACAGCAACTAAGAAATCGCTCATAACTACAGCATTGTAAAAGTAGTTACGGAACTCATTTTCGAAATACTACATTTTTTCAAGAAGCAATTCTGAAACATTTTCAACATGATCATCAGTTTCGACACCTTTACAACCCCTTCTTGAAGATTACTTACCAAAGTTTGTCGTTTCGCCTGACAGCGAAAATTCTGAAAACATTGTTGTTTGTTTTCAATGCAAGCAAATGCACCAGGAGTATACCGTTTGTGTCAAAGCATACAGTAACCATTTGAAATCAGGCACAATACACCGCTTTGAATTTCTTGGGTCGTGAAACCTTAAGGATCCCTTTACAGTTGAATTTCTTAGTTTATGGAATAGCATACTTGACCCAAGTCTAGTCGCTGGTCACCAGGGGTTTGAACATCTTCTTAACAGGGGTTCAGACATCGACACATATTGACAAATGATTAAAATCCAGTTCTTTGTACTAATCCGTCACCTGCACAACGTCGTTATATTTATGAACGAAGTAAAAGCTCTATGCAAAGAGTGATGCGAGTCCACTTGGAGTCAAATGGCAACAATTTTCATAACAAATGATCATACATTTTACTGAAAATTAATATTTTTTTCCAAACTCCCAACACTGCCTGATTATTGAAACGATATCTGTCATACATTCCCATGCGGTGTTTTGGCTGTTCATCCTCTACATTCGGAATTTTGTAAATATATACCCAGAAGAACCAAAGCATTAATACCACCTCCCTAGTATTAAGCTGGTCCTACTCGTGCCACGAAAGCAGGCCTTACCCAGCGAAGCAAGATTGTACAATATTTCTAAAGGTGTTTTGTAGAATCTGATTACAAAACGTTACCAGGAGATCATTTAAGAGCTGCTAGTAACGTGATTGAGCCGCCACAGATTAGATTTGCTGTTCAACACAACAACAGATAATTGAATGGAATGATGTCTGGGGAATTTGGAGACCAGGCCAATATCTGGAAAACTTGATGTTACGCGAACCATTCTCGAAAGCTCCTAGCAGTGAGTTATGGCGCATTATACTGCTGAAAGAAAACGCTAATAGAGAGAAATACAGTTTCAAATAAATGATATACCTAGTGTGCAATGATATTGGCAGGTAGTAGCTGTCATAGTGTCCTGCACATGAATGAATGGACTTAAGGTTTCCCAGCAAAGCATTGCCTTAAAACATTACACTTCTTCCATCGCCTTGTTTTTGCAACAGAGTGAATCCTTGTCCCAACACTTACCCAGGTAAACGATTCACACCTACCAGGCCGTCCACATGGAGGAACAGGAAACAAGACTCATCGGATCATAAGACATTTTTCGAATCATTCAAGATACAGTTTTGATAGTCGCGTTCACATATTAGGCGTTTTGGACAGTTAACCGAGAACAAGAGCTCTTCATGACGGAATAGCCAGCTGTTCAAGAAGAAAAACTTTTATATTAACAAGGTGTTAGCAAGTTTCGTAAGATGTATTATAGAAAGCTCTCCATTTCTCTTAAACCTGCTTCATGCATTCAAGATCAAATTTTGCAATGCGTTCATAAAACCCTAACTGAACGGATTTGATCCCAAATATAAGAAGGAACAAAGTTTCCTGAAATTTCGATTCCCAAAAGGAAAGTCTCCTTTTTCTCGATTAGTGCATGACAGATCCTAATACTTAGAGTTGCGCTGCTGCGCCTGCTAAAATTCAAACATTTCGAAAGCGGACTAAAACCCATTACCAAAATTAAGGAGAAGTGTGACGACTTCCAGAAAAGTCAAATATTTCCCAGTAAACTCTCAGCGCGTTCTTTTAAAAGAAATAAGCACCAAACCAAACCATTACATATAAAAAAATCTGAATATTTATAACAAGGACCCCAGTAATTAGACAAAACAGAAAAGGGACAGGCCAGAGTACTGTCAAACTCCTTCTGAGCTTAAAATACTATAATGTTATGTAAACTCAGTTATGTAATGTTAGAAAAGCGTGAATTCTTTATGAGTTCACGCTTTCGTCCTTGAACGTAGAACAATAGCTATGCATTTTTGACGTAGTAGCCAACAGCTCAAGAAACGAACACTTTTATATTCTATATCATGTCTTTAACGCCAAATCTCGCAGTGCGTTCATAAAACCCTGAAGAATCGAAATTAATATTAAGGATATGAGCAGATTTCCCCGATATTTCGAATCTCTAGAAACAGTCTCTTTTTTCTCAATTAGTGCATGACAGATCCTAACATTTAGAGTTGCACTGCTGCGACGGGTAAAATGAAAGCATTGTTACAGCGGACTGAAACTCCTTATCAAAATTTAAGAAAAGGGCGACGTTATCCGTGAAAAAATGTTTCCCAGTAAACTCTGTGATTTAAAGAAAACAAACCCGCAAGCATTATAAACAACAAAACCTGATTATTTATAACAAGGATCCAAGCAACAAGACAAAGCGAAAAGGGAAAGGTGGTAGCACTGTTAAACGCCTTCTCTTCTTCATCTCTTTTGCAGCAGAACGTTGAACGCTAAAGAAACTGTATGAAAACATTCCGATGAAGCTTGTTTATTGAATCAATAAATAGCGTATCCAAAGCTGAAGTTCCTAACACCTTACACAAAAAGCGCCATGGGAAATACAGTGGACGACCTTTCCTTAGTCCAGAGGAAGAATTCCCGTCTTACAAATCCATCGTCAGAAAGAAATCAATGCATTTTTGGTGAAAAAAATGTTATCCAAAATGTGCTTCTTTAAGAGCGCTCTGAAGGACCACCAGTTGGTCTTGATGCACCTACATCAAGAAGAGCTTTTCCGTCCTCTTTACCTACATGTACGTTTGAGATATCCCATAAGATGAGCAAGCGGGAAAATAACATTTATATATATGGTATAAATTACAGGTAAATTACTGATAATTTCGTAAACATAAAGCTTCCTGTTTTTTTCTACGCTTAAATAAAATGAACGTTTTAATACACTGACTACTCGAAATTTCTTAACACTATGTTAAATATCCTGTCAAAAAGGGCGGACTTATTTTTTGAAATAATGAACTACACTACTGTTTTTGAACATTGCAGCACCATGAAGGACTGTCGTAATTAGGTTGAAACTTAAAGGATCTGTGCAACTTGTTGGGACATGCAAAGGATTAAAATATCAGTGAAAATGCGTACGCCGTTTCGAAGACACACCCTCTGAACTGTCCGGGCATGGGTAGGAAGAGCTGGACCAAACGAGATGTTGAAATCAGTGAACAGCCAACATTGAGTCGAAAGGGTGTTTCTTGAGCCTTATTACGTCCCGCCGTCGAAGAAAGTCGCATAATGAGCACCATATTGTCTTTCAGCGAAGAATAGTTGTTAGGATAAAGGAAACTGGATTTTCTTTAGCGAAATTACCGCTCCTACTGGACACAACGTCAGTAGAGTACGCGAAAGTGTAGTCGCCGGAAAAATACGGCTCCGATATACAGAAATTATGGAAATGAGTCGCAAAGCCGCACGCCAGCACGGGATGACGGACACCGCTACTGCATAGCAGTGACAGATCTCAGAGCAACATCCGCAGTATCAGCGTAGCACTGGAGATGTGTCACAGGTTAGGCTTTGTCCTGTAAGAGAGGTCGACGTCATCTGCTTCATAAAGGACTGATCGCTAGCAGCCCATTGCTATGTTTTCCTTTTACTCCCGAAGACATACTCGTCAGGACGCAACGTAGCCCCGATCACAGACATATCCGCACTGATTGGCAACAGGTCGGGTTTTGTGACGAGTCACGATTCAGAGCGATTCATTCTTATAATCACATACGCGTTCGAAGATTTCGTGGTGGACGGCAACTGGCGGCGTACATTATGCAGCGTCATGCTTGCCCAATGCCAAGTGTCATTGTTTGTGTAGCCATTGACGCAAAGGAATGATAACGGAAAACCTTGTTTTTGTTGACTTTAAAATTTTTGCGACAAAAATTTTTCGACGCCTTTTTCAGAAGCCATATTTGTATATTTGACATATTGTTTCTTTTCAATCACCTGAGTTAGATAAATGATACAAGAAAAATGACTATATTTCTTGAATATGCAACATTTTACGCAAGAAAAAAGTTATCTACTTGTGAACATCTCAGAAACCTACTACCAAATTACCTACTCAAGAATTACTTTTCTCTGAGATGGCGATCAATGGCGCATCTTTGAATTCCATCCGGTCATGCCTGCACTGCATGACACACAAAAACGTGTTTACAAGAATATGAAGCACATGAACGTAAATCATCAGGAAATGGGTACTTGGTAAAACACTGTAAGAATGAGCGTATCGAAGAACGTTCGAGCCCCGAAAAACGGTTTATCATAAATCACCAATAGAAATTATGAATCACATCCTAAATAAAAAAAAAATAAAAAATAAAACAGGATACAGGTTAAGCGAGTAAGAATGTATCTACCTTTTCAAGTGGGTGAATGAAAAACCATAACGCCACAGATTCATATGTGAAGGCTGATTTGAAAATCTGATGGAAATCGAGTTATTCCTAAAGTTTTTCAGTGTTTGCGAGCCGTTCGTACAAAGTAAAGATTTCGCCTACCAGTCAAATCATTTTATTCAAACATGCTTTTGAAACGAATAGTGATTGCTCACACCGTCTGGTTTGAGACACTTGTTTTCAGTTTTCATAATTCATTAGCCGATCTATCCAAGAACTGTGAGTACTCAAATATATATTTTTCATTTCATGTAAGTTTTTTTGATGGATAGTTTTGCACGTAAAAAAAAAAGCACATCAGATCGTTTTGTATTGAACGGATATTTACCCTTATGGCTAGATGTAAAGCATTAAAGAAGCATCTGATCATCACGTGGAAAAGAACACTTAAGAGTTTCAGAGAAGAAAAAATATACCGTGGAGAACACGAGTACAAAGAAAAATATCGATTGACAGATTTTCTTACATGCTTAGGGCATATCTGTAGATGTACTGAGGTTTGTCTGGAAAACCTTGCATATCACAAGATTTCGAAGCAAACGATCATTTGAAACCCACTCATAGGTTTTTAGATACAGAAGCAAAGCCTCCTTATCCTTTCTTACAGTTTAACCAGACGATAAAATATAATGTTTTCATTATATTTCATTGTTTCATATGATCACGTATTGCTAAAAATAATTTTAAGAGGCAACGTGCTTTGGAAAGTTCCATGAAAAATATTACTTATGTTTTTAGATCGTTTCTGATTAATTCTGCGGCACTTCTGTTTCAGAGTGCGGTCACTGTACCAGTTATGTTTTGTTGCATCATGAAATATAAATTGTTCTCCGGGACTTATTAAACCGTAGAGACATGGGAAGTTATCGTTCTTTTGCTCTGATTTTCGGAGTACATATGTGATGCAATGTCATGATAAAAGTATTTTGTTCAAACGTACGGATAAAAATGGGCATATTGTATATATAGATGACCGCAGTAAGGTTAATACCTTACAAAAGATGGTTTTTCTATATCGCGTGTTTGATGTAAAATCAGTTTAAGAAGCATACACGAATAGAATTAATACATGCTAAACCAAAGATCATATTTAAGGAACAGAAACTTACAGTTCATTCCTTATAAAAGATTTTACACTGCTGGCCTCCCAAAATGCAACACCAAGAAGGAAGCACCAGATTGGCCTGAAATTTGTAGCATGCGTCGCCCGCGAGAGGACATGCAAATGATTACCATTACAGGGCCTATGCAAATCATGTGCGCTCGGCACGTCACCGAGAAGCACTGTAGTAAGGGTGCACAGAAGGCCGGGTGTAAGTAGTGGAAGTGTATTATGCTGGCGGACCTGTGCGTGGGAAGCTTCCTGATGCCTCGTCTCAGAATACGGCAGTCATTCCAGCACGTTTCGGAGTTCGACAGAGGACGAATAGTGGCTTATCGCGACAGCGGTTTATCGTACCGTGACATCGGCGCCCTCATGTGACGACATCCAGCCACAGTGAGGCGAGTATGGATTCGGTGTGTGCATGAGTGATGGACAGACCGACGAGAGCGATTGCCGCAGCCGCGGCACACCACCAAATGAGAGGACCGGCATGTTGTGCGGCGGGCATTAACGTCTTGCACCGCCACATCACGAACGTTAGCGCAGGAATTAGGGTGTGTTGCCACACAACCTGTGTCAGCACGTACGGTTCGACGGCGTTTGCAGTAGTGATGACTTGTCGTACGGCGCCCATTGCTCCGAATACCATTTACGTTACACCACCGGCGAGTACGGCGGCAGTAGGTCGTTGAAAGTCGCACTTGGACTACGGAATGGCACGGCATTTTCTTCACTAACGAATCCCGCTTCTGCCTGCAAAACCACGATGGTCGTATCCTCGTGTGGCGGCACCGCGGCGAGAGAGTATATGACGCCTGCATTATGCATCGGCCATACCGATCCGTTGCCTGGCGTTATGGTTTGGAGCTTATTTAGATATGACACCCGCGCCCCTCTGGCACGCGTCGCCGGTACACTCAACAGCCACCTCTACATCTCCGACATTTTGGAGTCTGTAGTCCTCCCTTACCTGCAGGACCTACCAGCGGCCAAGTTTCAACACGACAATGAGCGCTCGCACGTGGCACGGATCGTGCAACAATTCTTCACGGCCCACTAAGTGTCACTGCTGCCGTGGCCCGCCTGTTCTCCCGATATGTCGCTTATCGAACACGTCTGGTCGCTGATCGGCAACCGCGTGGCCCGGCAAGCACCATCCGCGCTGACGCATGATAAACTGTGGCAACGTGTAGAAGGAAACTGGATCGATATACCACAAGCCCACGTTCAAAGCTACTTTCGTTTGATGCCACGGCGTGTAGCGGCCGTTATTGTCAGCCATGGGGGCCACACGAACTATTGTTGTCTGCGTGTTCAGCAAGTCACGCGGGGCTGTAAGCTCAATCGTTTCATCTTTGTATATGTTGTTATGTGTCCAGGCAATTTGGTTTTGCTATCTCGTGTCCTTCTAGGTTTTGCATTTTGGGTGGCCAGCAGTGTACATTTAAAAAATTAGTACAAAATCTGAAATATTCTAGTTTTTTTTATTGATACGTGTGAGCTTTTAACCAGGTTGAGTATTTATGCGTGAAATTGTCACTCGGAATAAGGTTATTTAAGTTTTTAATACGCCATCTTCCAGTGCATTCATGGCACATGCGAGCCTATAACTAGGTTGTATATGATTATGATGTTCTGGACCAAACTTCTTTCAAAGAAGAGGATTTAAAACAATAATTTAGTTGTCGTTGTCTGTTAATGTTCCAGCAATAACTCTTGGTTTGTTAATCAGCTTAACTCTTTATGACACTGCCTTTTCAATTCATGATTTTTAAGCATCTGATTAGCATCATTAGAATATATTTGAAACGTCGCTTTCACATACGCTTCCTAATAAACCCGTGCCAACGTATTTTAACACTTACAGAAAAATATCAGTGTGGATATCGCTAGATTCAATCATAGGCAGCCATTAATTAGTTTGTACATAAAAGGAGAAATAATTTTTAGCAAGTCGAAAAACTTTCGAATTCCGTTACTATATATACATTTCAGCTACGCCTGTGTCAAAGTTCTGCGTATATGAATTTATAATTAACTTCATTTTCTCTGTAGGGAACGCTTTATTTTCGCACTCAAAATTAGTTTCACCTTTAATTTACTATAATCAATATCGCTCAGAAATTTCCGAACATGTAATTTTGCCTACTTACCAGATGAGAAAGAAGTTTCTGGTTTCGGAAAATTATTGCTTACATTTTCATTAATACGTTTTGCACAGTCGGATATGAATGACAGGTCTTAAGACTTTGTGTCTTAACAAACATAATTTGACATAATTTTTCGACTTTTTCTTCTCCTTGAGATAAAGTTTCCAGCATCAGCCGGGATTGTAATGTTTAATCTCAGGCTGAAGTGTCCGCGGACGTTTCAGATTTGTTGTGTCTGCTCTTAAACTGATCAGCAAAGTTTAAAATGCTGCGCACACACCTTTGCCATGTTTATTGCCATTTGGATGCGTTTCAGAGATGAAGAATTGTAGGATTGTGTGAAGCGGGTTGGTTTACACGTCGTACTGCTGGGCATGTGCAATAGGATACCCGAAATGTTGGACGCTTATTGCAAAAGTATCAACAAGAATGCTCGCACGCGCGTTGCAAAGGTAGTGGGGCAGTCAGACAGACGTCAGCACGCCAGCAGTAGCGAATTGTTCGTCACTAGGAAGCTCTGTATACGGTATTCGACGTGCTTGGTCATCAGCCATGGATGTTGCCATAACGACCCGAACTGTCAAACCAAATATTACATGTGGCAGACCTACGCAGTGAGCAACCCTTACGTCGACTGTCACTCACGGCCAGCCATTGCAGCGCTCGTCTTACTTTGTGCCGAAGTCATGGGAGCCGGGGTCACAATTTGACAACTGTGGACTTCAGTGATGAATCCGGTTCTGTCTGGTAGCTTACGGTCGAAGGATCCAGACTGGATAAATCCTGGCGAACAGACAAATATCGGTATCGTACGCGACCGCCACATCGCTTGTCAAGCAGTCATTATGGTATAGGGTTCTATTGCGCATGACACTGGTCATGTCTGTTCCGCATCACGGGTACCCTGACAGCTGTATGATACGTGAGTGAGTTTCTGTAATCCATTTCGAGACCGTTCCTGAATGGCCTACAGCACCCTATTTTCCAGCAGATCAACTCTCGTTTATACACTCCTCGGCACTCCAGTCGGGTTTTGTAACATGTTCAAACTCTCTCATGGCCAGCAAGATCACCCGATTCATCGTCAATCGAAATACTGTGGGACCACATTGGACGTCGTCTGCAATTAAATCAGCCTGCGCACGATCTCGATAAAGTATGGAGTAAATCAACCGTGCTTGGTGTTCCATTCCTCAGGACCATATCCTACGACTGCATGACTCATTGCCACGCCGTATTGCTGCCTACATTGCCTTCGTGGCTGTTCAACCACTTACTGAGGTGTACCCATTGTGCTGAATTTCTCATCTGCTAAATACTGTACGTGGCTGAAAATAAAATCATGGTGAACACTTACGTATTCGTATTTGCATGCCGATTTTCACCCCTCCATCCTTATTCCTTCTGGGTGGGGAAATTTCTATTGCGCGCAGTGTATTTGAGTCAAGTATTACTACCCAGGGCATACTATTCGTGACAGGAAGTTTAGCCGTTTCCCGCAATGCCTTGCTTAATGGAAATGGGGAAAGAAGGACAGGAAAGGGAAATTTACTTTTCCCTTCAGGTTTACATCTGTACCGCTGAGAGAAAACTGGAAGAGGAATTTTTTCGCCATAGCTTCTATGAAACCCTTCACTATGTGAAACATTTGTGTATTTGCAAGGGAGATATTTTTCGGCATATCTTGTGTAGGCATACATGCCACGGGCTAATATCTACATGTTACGTACCTTATATTGAATTCTACCACAGTTTACAGTATATTATTCTATAAATAATTTACCTAAATAACTGATCAGACAGGGTTTTACCTTTTTCTCCTACTTTACCACCTTAAACACGTCTTTGGTTAGGTTTATTAAAAGATATTATGTATGTTTTCCTGCAGTCCAAATTTGCATGAAAACTTGCACTGTACATTAATTATCGAAGCCGAATCTGATGACATGCTTTGAGAGAGCTTAGATTCCAATAGTGTTTACATTTCGTAAATCAGTTATAATACTCTAACTTGCAGTATTTTGTTGGTTAATTTACATCTCCTGCTCTTCCAAGATATTGAAACAAGATACATATTTGTTTTCCATAATTCTATGTTTAAAAACTAGATCAGACTTTATATAATTTATTTTTTCTGAAGAAACAAGTGGTACCTGTTATTTCAATAAACTGTGGTATATGAAACCGGGTTGATTTCTCTCTCGCTCTATCTCACACACACATATAAATATGATTCATCATCATAATTCTCAACCATTAGATCATTATCAATCAGCTGCTTGATGAAGGTCTCACTACGTTTCTTCCACAACTGTCTGTCCTGAGTCAGATTCTCCATGTTAATCCGGCATGCTTCCTAATTTCATTCATCAATCCTCCATGTGCTAGTCTTCTTTGTCGTTTTTTTTTAGCTTTGACTTTTAGAAATATCTGTTCTCATTTTCACTAAGATACATAAACATTTCTGCAACAAAACAATATTTAGTAATAATACCGGACATAAATTCATTGCACGAAATGAAACAACAATTTCGAAAAAAATAATCTTTCGGTCGCACTTCCATTTTCGGATTTTTTTTTTTTCATTTTTCCCACTGAAACACAAATATTTAAATAACAAAAGGGTATTTAAAAGCAATACATGGCAGAGGAAACACCGAGGGAAAAATTATTTAGGACTACGGCCTTAATTTTACTTTAATGTTCCGAAATTATTGGCTGGATTCTCAATTTGAAATACAAATATGTATTAATTAAAACTATATTTAACATAAATAAGAACATAGAAAAAATTACGAGAGAAAATAGCGATTCCGATAGAGATTTTTGTACACCTACTTTCCGTTCCGGAAATTTTTGAAAAGACGGAATTCCCGCCCGAGGCTGAAATTCTTTCCTATTGTTCGGTAACTGCACAATAAAGGTTTAAAAGGGGATCTGGGTTATCGTTTTTGTCTGTAGGACCAAAATAAAATCTGCCACGTACTTCGCCCATATCTTCGATTCTACTACCGAAAATTTTAGTAATAGTGTGCATACTTTGTAACAAATGCAACCAGGTTTTCCATGATAACAGATATAGCTCATACTTAAATGCTGTATTAACCTTATATGTGAAGCTGTCTCAGCACGCTGTCGAACACTTCCATCTAATAAACACAAGCTTCAGAATTATAAGATATTTATTTACATCTAAAACCAGAATGTACAGATAAAAGAAACTTGAAAATCAGGCAAAAAGGCCTTTCAAGTCTTTCCAAGACTGATTACCAAGCCAAAATGCAGCCCCATGTGCAATGAACAAGACCTTATGTGTACAAACAAGCGACAGTCATTCGCCTGTAATTACCAACTATTGCAACATCTAGTGCACATGTACTTTAAACATAGAGCTGAAATTCCCCGATATTTCATCTAAATATCCGATGGTTTTAATACCCTAAGAAAAATATATCCCTCATTGGGAAACGTGAATCATCGTTTTTACGAAAAATAAACGTGTTATGTTTTTAACAGAATCACTATTTATCACATGGTTTGACGATCTATGTTGCAATGAAGACTTGCCCAGTAACTTACCATTTCATTGGCATCAATACGTTAGGACATTAAAACCACCGGATATTTAGATAGCGTCGGGAAAGTTCATTTCTATAAAAAACAGAGGTTGTACTTTCGTGCAAAAAGTCAAAGGGTAATTAGTGATGTCAAAGCACGATCACATACGTCTTAATATAGAGCACCAACACCACACCTCCCAATCACTATCTAAAAAAGTAGGCTAAAAAAGTCTTTATTTACAATTAAAAGGGTGAGTTTAAAAGCTCTCGCGAACCACTATGTTCGCATCATCAGGCTAAGGAGTCAAATCAATATGAAGCGGTACATGACTTACGTATTAACAGAGATGAGCATAAGATTACAAATATGTAAGTGACATGAGTAAAATATATTAAATGTGAATCACAACGAAGAACTATTTACAAAATTACCTAAATTATTTTGAGGGTTTCTCGCTTAGATATTCCAACATTAGATCTCTCCAGTCACTAGGAACATAGACAGGTACATCTTCATTGCAGCACTTAGGTCCCAATTTCATAATGTGAAGACTCTCAGTAAACAAAACAGAACTTTTTGTCGAGGCTGTTGATAACAAATTTGCATTGTCCCAATCTGGTTTTAGGTCTCCCTCAATGACAGTTTTTGACAAAGTCGAAGTAACTACTCCTTTACGAATTGCATATTTATGTTCAGCCCATCTGATTTCCAGGCTTCTGTAGGTCGAACTCACATAGCAGAGATTTGCAGTTTGTCCATTAATGTCCAACAGTTGGTTACTGCAAACACCGAAATGGGATAGAGTTGGTATTGTGTCTCTATCATGCCTAATCATAGAAAAAAGGTTTGGGGTCTTGACACCAAAACATAAAGAATATTTTTTGCAGGTGTTTTTTAGCAAAGTAACAACTAGTTTTAAATAGGTTATACCTCCCACGTAGGTAGATGTGGGTGCACTTCTGGTGAGGGATACAGAAGTCTTCCGTTTATATTGTTGTATAAGTTTTTTTAACTCAATCCGTTGGGTACCCATGTACTTTAGCAATCTCGTTAATCTTCATCAATTCTTGATTAAAAAAATAGGGATTTGAAGATGGGTAAAGGCTCTATTAACTAGGAATCTAAGTGCTGAGTACTTATAGGGGGTTGGTTGGTGTACAGGGATTGAAGGGGATCAGAACAAGGATAGAGGTAGGCTTACGATATACAAATAACTCAAAGTTTGTATGGTTAGGGGAATGTGAAACCAAGAAGTCAAGGAAGGGCAGTGACCCTTCTTTTTCTATTTCTATAGTAAACTTTATGCCAGGAACTATGGATGATAAATCAGAGGCCATAGCATGTCATTCAGCAGTTGAGTGAGGCCAGACAAGGAAACCATCATCAACATATCTGATGTATAAAGATGGTTGAACACTGCAAGATTTGAGATAGTGATTTTCTAGGCGCTGTAGTAAAATTTCAGCAAGAATAGGTGACAGTGGGGAGCCAATAGGAGCTCCCTCCTTCTGTTTGTAGACAGTATTTTGAAAACGGAAGAAACATCTGTCTTCTACAAGTCTTAAAGCTTGAAGGGTAGTATCAATTTCAGCTTGAATATATTGATTCTGGGAAATTAGAATTTCTTCAATGTGGGAGTAAACAACAGAACGAGGGATATTAGGAGAGAGGTTTTCAATATCAAGGGAGGTTAGGAGAAACTGAGTTTTCGGAAATTGGCAGGATTTTATTTTGTTAATGGCTTCTATTGTACATTTAACAGAGTAAGATGAACCAGTGGTAAAAGGCTTCAAGAATTTTGCAAGAGATTTTTCCAGATTTCTGGTTGGGTTTGCATGTCCTGAGATGAGTAGTCGGACAGGGAGTATTTGCTTTACGGTGCTGAAAAACATTTCCGAAAGCTTCAAGGACTCTGGAACCAATTTCTATGTTTAAGTACAACTCATTTCTATGTTTACAGTACATGTACACCTAGATGTTGCTATAGTGATGGTCGCTTCCTTGTACATCGTATATGGTGTTGTTCACTGTACAGTGGGCTGCACTTTGGCCTGATAATGGGTATTGTGAAGACTTGAAATATCTTGCCTGTTTTTAAAGTTGATTTTATCTGTACATACTGGTTTTAGATTTAAATAAATGCCTTATACTTCCGAGGCTTGCGTGTATCAGATTCAAGTATTCTGCATCTTTCTGAGACAGCTTCACATATAAAGATGATCCTATGGTTGCACGAGATATAAATATCATCATCATTGTCAACCATTATCAATCCACTGCTGGACGAAGGTCTCTCGAAGCCTCTTCCACAACGGTGTGTCATGTGCCAGTTTCATCCATGTTGCTCCCGCATACTTTCGAATTTCATCCGCCCATCTCCCATGCGGTTTTCTTCTGGGTCTTTTCCTGTCCCTTGGAACCCAATCTAAAATTTCGGTTGCCCATCGATGGTCTGTCCTTCTGGCAGTATGTCCAGCCCATTGCCATTTCAGGGATTTTTTTCTGATAATAATGTCTTCCACTCTTGTCAGTTTTCTGATCCCCGAGTTCCTCTTCTTATCTCCCCTGGTTACACCAAACATGCACCTATCCATGCTTCTTTGAATTGTCTGCAGACTTTGTATATCTCTTTTACTTAAGGTACACGTCTCAGCACCACATGTAAGCACTGGAAGGATGCATTGAACATACACTTTTCTTTTAATATATTGTCTCTTAAATCCTGTATTTTGTATTGCAGGTAGAAAAATAGCCGAAATCACAAACACTAAGGGCTTTAACATGAAACCTTCAACAACGCACGATTCAAAGTATTCTTCTCGCTTTTTTTAAACCAATGGCTGAACATCTTTCTAGCTGAGAGCACAGTAGCAGGCTTGGTATTGGATGTCCAAAGTCTTTCCACAGGGCAATCGTCGTCCAGGTGTAGATACAGTAGACGACGTACTTAGTAAAACATGAAAAATTTTAACAATACTTACTTACCTTTAATGTAAATTTTAAGCATCATCACGAACAATAATGTTTCAAGTAAACACTAACGGCCACATATTTCGCATTCCCGTCTATTTAAATTTATTCAAAATCTCAAAATCAGAATCGTGCTTCCAAAAAAAAAACTTGGTTTACCTTTCTCTCCTTTCTATACTTTTATTGTCATTGCGATGCCCTTTTTCAACATGCGGCATGTTTCGTCTTAATTATGTAACCCTTTTTTTTGTATATCTGTTTTCTTGTGGAAATCTTCGTTAATTCTTCGTTAAAAATATTTCGACAGTCCTACATATTACGTTATGTAACAACTTGTACGTTTTGGCAAATGTGACGGTTATTCAAAATAAAACTAAAGTCACCATATCGTGGGAGGTTTAGAGGAGTTGGAGAAGTGAAATTACGCAGAGATGAAACGCTTGTAATAGATTTATGAATAACGTATTGCAAAACATTACTAAGATTTCAGTGCATCTATGTACAATGGATAGTAAGTCATCTGGTGAACTAAACTCTGAGAATAGTGACTAAAGGGAATTGGCAACTGAAAATTCCTATGCCTTACTAATTCGCAGATAGCAGACGACCGTTTCACTATGTATATTTCGCTGGTTCTTTTCACCATGAACGTTTATTTTCTAGGGTGATCTACGTTCAATCAGTTTAAAATAAAGCAGTTGTAATTTAAATATCAGAAAAAAATGTAATAAAATCCATGACAGGTAAATGTAAATCCCCATGATCGAAACAAATAGCTTCTTCAGTAAAGAAGGTAACTTTTGATAACAATGAACGCAATAATTTCAAAACAATAATTTTAAGACAATCGAATTGTACAATCCATTCTGATACAGGTACTTCTGAAAAGCAAATATAATGTTGCCAACATTCTAGAAAGCCAGGTAACGTTAAATAGGGTTTAGAATCCTGGTTTATTTAGTTAAGAACTGGAATAATTTATTACTGTTTTGTTGCAATTCTTCTCTCTCGTCGTACTTCAGGTTGCAAATTTCCCGGCCTGTTCGACAAGATTTTCTTACTGTGATGTAATGAGAAATACAAGAATTCTTTTGGCATGCTTTTGTTAATTAATATTATTTAATTGATAAGGTTGTTTTCATCTAGGAGTTAGAACTACGGGACGTAAAAAAGTGTGAAAGATTGGATCGTAGTAGTCTACCTCATGTGAGCTCTGTATTCCTTTCTCTCCGTTTGCATTTAAAATTCAGAGCCTATGACAGCTTTTCTGTACTGTGCATGTGTAGGATAATATTAAGAGAAAATATCCAAATTCCTGTAATATGCTACAAATTATGCTATATTTTTTAGATATAAGACTGCGATTTATTTGTGAAAGAGTCAAGCACATGTCATCTAATAATTACCATAAATGTCTTGAGGGCAAAATTATAACTTCATTAAAAAAAATATGCGGAAAGAACGGAACGTAGGGTAACACAGTTAAATAAAATATTATATGGTTTACATATAAATGAAGGAAACCACACAAAAATAACTTTACGTACATTTTAGAGAAAACATTTTTATAAATTATAGAAAAAATTTGAAAAGTTACAGAAAGATAACTATAATTTTGGTTTGCCAAAATTTATGAGTAACAGGATGGATTCGGTAGACTTGAGGTTAACATATAAACTACACCTTGTTTCTTTAAATATCAGATCCTTGTTGTTTTCTTCCGTTAGTTGTTGGATTATTTACTGTTGAGGATATGCTTCCAAGGAAGATAATCTGCTTGTTATTTCTTCTATAGTATCGTTTGCCATTTCGCAGTGACTGGTATGCATTTGGACTTTTTTATGATGCAATATTTTAATAAACAGTTAAAATACGGTACCATATTTCTTTTGATCATGTAACCAAAAGACATTTAACTATTGTGATGAAATTTCAGTACCTTTTGTGCTCGCAATTACTAATTGTGCATAAGCAAATGTCATGTGGCATGTATTCGATTTCTTATATCAGTAATCTTCCACTGAAGGTAAAATTAAATTTTCCAGGGTGTTTCCTGATGTATGCCATTGTGTTTAGGTTTTTTTATTAGCAAGATGGTCTATGTAATCCCGATAAATCTTTGCCAAATTCCTGGATCGCCATTGGTCTTGCGCAATAGTCAAGGTTTAACAAGTCACAATCATGGTTCCAATATTTCGCTTGTGGCTGTGCTTATGGATCTGTTACATGCCTATAAAATTTCCAAGTCCAAAAGAATAAGAAAGGAAAGGGAATTTTTAAATATTTTTGTAAATTTTGGCGCATTAAAAAAATATTTATTTTTGAACCAAGAAACTATCTTTACTCTCAAAACATTTATTTAATTTTTTAAACCAGATATATAGCAGAACAGGATAAAATTAACTTACGATATTTCTGAAATTCGCATTTGTAATTTCATGGGGATAGTTGGCAATTTTTTTAAATGTATGCCGTCAACGTATTTCATAAAACTGCGAGAATAAACCGGGTTATACATGTTCTTTTTATCAGTGCTTCTATAGGGTTGCTCTTTTACACTCGACTAAATACTACCTGTGGTAACACAGTTTTCATCTGTTATTACACTGGTGTCCAAAATTAAGTTGACGAATGCAAGTGCGACATTATGTCCAAAATTAGACGACAGAATACAAAGAATTTTCCGAGACGTGAGTAGAAGGAAATCTAGGATGACGTACCCAAGCAACGTTGTTATAGATCCTTTGAAAATATAAGAAGTTAGTAAAATCATGCAATACATTGATTATGATACCCTTTCCAGCATACCAGGAATCATTACTCAAATTATGAGGATAATCGCTGTGGAATAAATCTTGATTCTGTGCCCTGACCTTTGACCCAATTTCGATGATATTAAATACATCTGTTTCAGTATACCTCCGGAACAACAAACTAAAGCTTTGTCTCAATAGAATTATTTTTTAGTCAAGTTCTGAGGATAATGGCTGTGGAATAAATCTCGCTCCTGCGCCCTGACCTTTGAACTCATTTCGGTGTTATTCAACAGAACCGGTTCAGCTTACCTCCGGAAAAACATGATAAAAGTTTGTCGCAATCCAAGCATTTTTACGTAAGCTGAAACGCACAAGGACGAAGGAACGTATCCCGCTCCTGTGTCCGGACCTTTGACCCTATTTCGCCCAGTTTCAATACGGTTCGTCCCCAGGTTGTCGCTCTACCTCATACTACAATTTATCGAGATCGAACCAATTTTATGCGAGTTATCATGCGGAAAGGCAGACGGAGAAAGCTATAATATATACGCTTCTTCAACCTACAGTTGGAAAGCCTAAAAATTGAGGATCGTATAACATCTACATGCCAGGCACCAGATGTTGGTAAACGTGGTGCTACAACTGAAGCCTGAGTTTGCTGTTAGTGGAAGAATGTTTCCGCACCATTGGTTATTATAGTGAAGAGTTTTCGGAAGATTGGAAGCAAGAGCAAGCCCAATCGCAGGCGGCAAGAAGGATGAATGTTCGGAGGAGAGTGGTATACAATCTCTGGAGACAGTTCCTGGAAGCTCAAACAACAACTTGAAGACCGGAATAAGAATGCACACGAGACACAATATGTCAAGACTACCGTTTTTGTCTCTAAAAGCTCTCAAATATAGATTTTCCGCAAATTTGTGAATTTATAAACGAATACGTTTCCCTCAAATCGACTTAATTAATTTTGGTACAACTGTATTATACATTAATTTACTTTTATTAGCAACTCGTCCGGCTCTGTCGTTTCTTGGGTCGTCCACCAGTTGCAGTCCTGTGAAGGCTAACCGGCAGATGATTTTTGAAACTGAAAATGAGAGGCTACTCGAATTCCTGCCAGTATAGGAAAGAACACAGCAGACATCAGAAATATTTTGGAATTAGTATACCTAATGTATTTCAAGAATGTTGGAAATATGTTTTAAACAAATCACAACACACGCACATATCTCTTAGATATTATTACCCTGAAAGAAGACTGGGCGTCTCCGATTGTATGTGCAATGCCCAAATGACAGTCATTGCTTTTGTGTGCCCAGCAATAAAGGAAGTACTAATTTCTCTTAAACATTTGTACGTCACAAAGAAAGCTATGTTCTTGAACAATAGTTTGTGATTCATCCTAGTGTCAGCTAAATTTGGAAGCTAAATTTGCGTTTCCGCTAGTAATGTCGGTGATTACCGATCTGTACGTATGAGTAGGTGCACATAAAATTAGCGTTGGAAATAACCATCGTTATGCGTTTGCTATGCTTCTGTAGTACCGCTGAAACGTCAATATATTTTATTAATAAGCCGAATAATTCATACCCTTCGACCAGCAGCAGTTAATTGGACAGGTCAGTGGGAAAAGTCTCTATTCAAAATTATTACTCACCAATTCAACATCGAGAAACTAATAATATTTGTTAAAGCGCTGGATGTATGAAGGACATCGAGCGCTTTAACAAATGTTGGAGAAATTCAGGTCTCTTGCATCGAGCTTTTTAAGAAGTTTTATTAGTAAAGAACGATGAAATCCGTTTATTGGCATAAAACAGCAAACAAAAGGTTGAAAGCTTTCAGCACCTACGGGTGCCTTCTCCAGGCTTAGACGTGGTTTTGGAACAACGTTAGTAATCTAAATGAATGTACATAAAATTTAAAATTGCATGTGAAAAATAAAAATGTATAACAACGTGACAGCACGGCACGTGCGGAAACAGAGGAATCAGGTCCTTTCACGAGAGGCACGCAGGAACATGCGCCATATCATAGGTTGCTCCATTGACACGTCATCGTTGCAGACATCATTGCTAAACAAGATCTCCAGAGACTCCCTGATGGCTGTACCTCTGGCGGTAGTGTGGAGCAACCTGTTGCAAATCGGCCCATTGTGGATCTCTTATGCAATCGACGTTGTAATAGACTCTAATTATTTCGGTTTTAACAACCAAGTATTTAAACAGTCGAGAGGGGTGGCTATGGGCTCCCCGATGTCCTCTGTGCTTGCTGAGGCTGTGTTAAGGCCGCTAGAATAACATATCCTAAATATAACCGGATTGGTACCTGCATTATGGCTACGTTATGTAGACGATATATTTTTTGTTTGGCCTCACGGGTTGGAAGAATTGGATGATTTCTTCTCCTTCATCAATTCCTCCATAATGACATCAAGTTTACTATGGTTTGCGCCAATGATGATTCCCTTCCTTTCCTGTACGTCTTCGTCACTAAACCGCTCTATGGAACTTTTTCGACTGTGGTTTATTATTAGCCCACTTATACCCCAAATTTAATTTTACCCTCATCTTTTGGGCCGGCTACCTACAAATTGGCATTTTTCAGACATCGAGCTAAACGAGCGTTTTCCCACTCTTCAAATGACGCGTCCAGGATTGCGGAAATCAACAATATTAAATCGTTGGCCTCAGCTGCAGGCTATAAAGAGTATGAAATTGATGACATCTTTAGGAGCGCCGAACTTGAGTTTGTTGATAAACGTCGTCGTATCAAGGAACCCAGTCAGAGGTTCATCGGCTCCTTTCCATACGTACCGGGACTTTCCTATTTCATCCGGAACGCGTTTAAGAAGTTAGGGCTTGGAGTTGGAATTTGCCACCCTAGGTCAATATCACAATTCCTACTTTCATCCGGAAGCCGCAGCACTTAATCTTGCTAACGCAGGGGTGTATCAAAGAGGTCCTTGGCGACTCGTTTGTCCGAACATAGAAGAGACGTCTTGAATAATAAGTCGTCCACTGCTCTATCTAGGGAGGTCATGACACCTTCTGCCACTCCACAATGGGCCGATTTGTAACAGGTTGCTTCATACACTACCGCCAGAGGTACAGCCATCAGGGAGTCTCTGGAGATCTTGTTTAGCAATGATGTCTGCAACGATGACGTGTCAGTTTAGCTACCTTTAATATGGCGCATGTTCCTGCGTGCCTCTCGTGAAAGGACCTGATTCCTCTGTTTCCGCACGTGCTGTACTGTCACGTTGTTATACATTTTTATTTTCACATGCAATTTTAAATTTTATGTACATTCATTTAGATTACTAACGTTGTTCCAAAACCACGTCTAAGCCTGAAGAAGGCACCCGTAGGTGCTGAAAGCTTGCAACCTTTTGTTTGCTGTCTTATGCCAATAAACGGATTTTATCGTTCTTTACTTAGTTGTTTGGCGTGTTACTACCCGTTTTTATCTTGTTTTATCTTGTTTAGGTATTATTAGTGTTTGTTAAAACGCGACCCATAGAAGAAACATTGAGGTCTGAGTGTATACCACATGTTTCTTCGATGCATCGCCCCCTGTCTTAACGGAAATAACAACTTCATCTCACCGATGAAATAGCAAAATGACCCCTAATTCGCGACATTCCCTTCCTCTTTAAAAGAGTGTAACAAAAAGAAATTTGTTTTCTCTCGTATCAAATATTCTTTACCAGGATGAAACACAACATGAACATCAAAGTGTTTTTGATATTCATGTTATGCTTCATACCGGTAAAAATATTTTCTACAAGAGAAAACGAAATAACATGAACATCAAGGTGTTTTCGAAGTATATCCAAAATATCTCTTCAGTCAGTGACATAATGGCGCATGGAAAAATGAAGCTGAATGCAAGTATGCCGGAAGTGAGAAAAGAAACTAAGGACGAGTTGTGTGAGTTACTCAAGATAGGAACGAAAAATAAGCAAGTAAATAAACGGGGAAGATTTTGTTCAATTGGAATGTGAAAAGTTTCGTTATAGATCAATAGATGTAAAACTTCCAAGTTTATATTTCAGATTTAATGCAGGAAGAGAGGAAAGGGGAGTATTTGCTTAACGGTGTTGAAAATCTGTATTCCCCCTCCAGTATATTGTATCGGTGGTGGATGCTTGAAATTTCATCGCGTAGTTGTTTGCTTCTGGGAATAGTTCATCTGAAATAACGTTGTTTTAACCAAAGTGTGAAATATAAAACTTTCTGCTATCAAGGGATACATTATACGCTTTTGATTACCACTGCTGAACAACATATTTCAACTTGATGGAAAAAATCTTAATTCAGAAATGTACTTTTTTGAAGGCAATGTATCTAACAAATAAAATATGATAGAAAATTAATCTTTTTATAGTCTTAAATCTAATCAAACCTAATAAGGTATTCAATACTGTGCCGGTAGTTAAATGACAGCTATACTTTCGAAGTGCTTAGGGTCATATTGCCTTTTTTATGTTTACCATCCTGTTACTTTGCAAGCCACTACGCGATATAAATAGTTCCATATCGAAATGCTAAAGAACGCGTGCGTTGTGTTAGTAGCATAATAACAGACTTTAGTAACGTCAAAGAGTTGTTTTCTTTCATTTATTTGAAAGGATTTTAATAAGCAGTTCAATGGACTTCCTACAGTTGCTTTATTTTAGGACACGCAGCCTTAACCAATATAGTTTTTTGTTCGATTAGCAGTGCCTAAACTTCCCGCAGGGCTGGAACGACATAACTGAGATTAAAACTCATCTCGTATTTAACAATTCGTGGTTTATAGCGAAACAGCCACTACATTTAACTGAAACAAACGTGTCGTCCTATGACGCGGATGGATAAACATGCCCCATGAGAAGTAGAAAACAAGTTTTGAATTCTTAAAAAAGAGAAGAGCAGTTGCGTATGGTGACTCAAAATTTATCCCAGGGTGATTATTTTTAAATTGCTGTCAACTTTCTTCCGTACCTGCAATATCATTTCAGTGGATTGCGATATTTCCAAACTTTATTTGCTGAAATCCTACATAACATAGAACGAAGAAGAATATTATTTATATATATGTAATGCTGTATAACATAAAAAAGTGAAAGCAAAACATATTCGCTTTCGCTTCCAGTTCACCATTGTTGTTTTCTGCAAATCCACACTAAAAGTTCTAGACTGATAACTATGTTTCTGCACTTGTTGTAATGACACTTTTTTTGTGATGATTTGGATTGTTCCAATGAGAGCGCGGCTTTTGATCATCTCCAAACATCATCGCTCATCCCATCGAATTACAAAAATTGTAGGGTAATTTCTTTTTTCATATGCATACTCTTTAGCAGAAAAATATACAATCACGAACAATGAAATTTGTGCACCAAGAAGGAAGAATCGAATTGAACTGAAATTTTATGGACGTAATGATACAGATGAATGATACACATGATGGCAAAAACAGAGCTGCAGGACAATTACAGAGGGATCTGTGGCACGCAGTCCGGTTATTTTCAATAGCGAGTCGCACCGCCTGGTGAGGGGATACATGCTTCAATACGGTCCGTCATGAAGGCGAACAGACGCCTGATGTTGTCGTCCGGTAGACTGGCCTACACGAGTTGGACTGTGTTCTCCAAATCCCGGATAGTGCGGAACGGCGTCAGCCGGCATTTCAACTGGTCCCACACAAGCTCGAAAGGGAGTATGTACGGGAAGCGGGCAGGCCATGGAATGGTCTGGACATGATGTAGGAAGTCCTGGTCAAATGAGCCCTGTGCGGGCGGCATTGTCCTGCTGGTATAGCGCACCTGGAATGCCTGCCAGAACTGGGTGCACATCGGGGCGCAGGACCTTATCCACATATCGCTGGTCCATCAATGATCCACGTACCACTACTAAAACTGATAGAATAGAATAGGCAATGGTTCCCTAGACCATAATGTCTTACAGCGCTGGAGGTGTTGCGCTCGACAGAGAGCTTGGAATTTTGCCGTTTACCTAGGGACTTCCACACCCGGACAGGATGATCATCTGTTCCCAAAACAAAGCAGTACTCATCGCTAAACAACTCGCGTCACCAGCCTATGGCGTTCCTCGTCGCTCTGGCCTAGCACTACTGCACATGGTGTCGGCGATGTTCCAGTGTTAATGGCAGCCCACGTAAGGCGCCCTGGGATTGCAGATTCGCTTCCAAGAAGGGTCGGGAAAGGATTTGTCGGCACACAGGAGCTGCTACATCTGCCTTTATTATGGACCAGGTTCCCATAAGATACGTTCATGCCTGTCGCGCGATCCATAAATCCTCTCTACCGATTGTCCTACTGGTCCATCCGGCGCCGCTTCGCCGTGTGGCAGTCACCCCACGTGTCCATTGCTCCCAACACAGTTGGACGGTATGGTTACAGCAATCCACGTGGCGGCATATACGACGCACCAGCAACCCTACGGTTTTCAGCCCGATGGTCAGGGCTCTCTCAAAGTCCGCACGTTGTGCAAATCGACGTCTCTAGCACTACCCGGCATGCTTGTCACTCTCTACTCTTGCTTAGTTCGGCCGGTGCTTTTCACTTTCATGGGAAATCGACTGCACACCGGTTTATAAGGCCGCCAGTTCGTGCTTGCGGGGCCAAGAGAGGGTGTGCGATCATGCTCACTTGCACAAGACGTGGATCATTTGCATACGAGCAGGCACTCTAGCTATTTGCAAAGTTTCGCAAATGTAGCTTATTTTCTTCTTGGTGCGCAAATTTCATTGTGCGTGAGGGCATGTTCGGTTTAAAGACCTCCTGAACTCCGTACGACGACGATGCTCGCATTACCCTGAAATTAGCCATTACTGGAAGATAACAACAGCTGATGGTAAATACGGTTTGGTTACATTCAACAAAATATATCGAAATATACTATGTGGAAAAAAATTCTCCGGATACTGGTGCTTTTTACCGAAGACTGCATTTATGTAAATATCAATGAGGAATTGGCCCACATTTGGCCGTAATGATATTGTTCGCTGTACTTGGCAATAACTCATCGGATTTTTAAAAAGGAAAAAATCAGGAATGTTTTTTAAGAAAAAAATTACCGAATAACAGTAAAACGGATTTTTTTCTGTGTGCAAAATTAATATTTAGATGTGTTTGAGGATTTACTATATGATTCGCAGAGCAGAGAAAGGTATTGTGAATGGTATTTACCTAAGATGAGATAGCGAGTTGACTGCGTAGTTGTTCTGCTCTGTAATAAATTAGTATTGTGGCCAGTTCCATTATTTATATATTTACACCTTCCGAGAGATGAAGGCTAGTGAGTTAAATTGAACACAGCAGCCGATCAGAATGAATGGGCTCGTGTTATTAATAATTCCGTACTTATTTTGTGGAATATTTCAGAAGTTTTGTGTATGAAAGAAATTCGTTATTTGACAGAGGGGAATGATCATTTGGTTTGTAAAATTGTTCGCTTGCAGTTTGTTTGTAACTACTTTTTTTTTACCGTTGTTATTGGGTGTGACCCGGCCGGATGAATATATGGCGCAGCAATACAGTAGAACTACGTATAAGCCTTCGCAATGGAAATATCATTACGTAAAATTCTAAGTTTACAATTTATTTCCCATTGTCTCGTAAATCAAATTACCGGCCCATACGGACACAAGATCTCCCTAAAGTGATCTGATCTTACGCTACAGAAATGTGGGTTATCCTTGCGGATATTTTGGAATTTTGTTACAGGATTCAATTTCGACCATTCGTTTCAATCCACACCTCTCGCTTTTTGCGAAAGCTGCGGTAATGATACGTAAAACTTTTTAAAGGTATTTAACAAGGAGGTTACATTTATTTAATTATCTCCTTTTTTCAATTTCAACAGCGGTGATGAATTCATCTTTGTGATGTATCGCAAAAGAATGTTTTATAAGCTCAGTTAGGGAATTAATGTAAAGCAAAGAAAAAGCAACTATGCATAAATACAAACCAATAAATTTGGTAGAAGTTCTATACCACCCAAATGCTTTGTTCTACAGAAAAATAAGAGAAAAGTTACACATTGGGGATATGCTTCCGACGTTCTATGTGTTCATGTTTGTCATCATTTCCCATGGTGAGACTTCGTGCTTCAGTATGAGGTAGAAGTAGTTCCACAACGGAATGCAAGAAAAGTAGAACGAAAAAAAAAACGGGGACGTATTAGTTGAATAATAAGAAACTTCGGTGAAGTCCAAGAACTTTCGTTTGCCTTGGATGAACTTTAATATGCAGTTAACTGACTTTCATCACATTTCCCTTCCAGAAATCATATTGTACTTAGAATACTACATCTAACAAATGATCAGTTGAACAGCCAAGACTTCTGGTTTGCCACCTTTTGATCAGCTAATTTTTTGTTCTATTTTCCTGTATAACAAAATGATATTTTCCTAACTGGGGCTCTGTTTTTACCCTTTCAAGTAATCAGTTCTTCATATTCTAGCCCAAAAATTTCATAGAGCTTGAGTATTAAAACGTCTAACATGCACACGAACCAACACACACGCAGGGTTTTGTAAGTAAATAAGTTTAACATACAACTTCTATTTTTAAAAGAACACTGTGCTGTTTTAATTCCAATATTCCATTACACAGCTTTACTACTCTGTTATGTGGTAATAACCCTCTTGCTGTTGATGTTTCATAATTAGGTTTCCAAGGAAAATTTAGGCATATAGCTTTGGGTGAAAATGTTTGTCTGAATGTTACCCGGGTGTAATTCATGATAACAATACAAGAAACACAGCTTGTGTTTTTGAAGGAAGAATATAAGACGGTTCATTCCCACATTAAGGTGGACGTCGAGTAATTTCTTTTCCTATACTTCCAATGAAAAAATTGCTGTACACATTTTCTTCACAATTAATGCGTTTGCAAGGATAAAAATTTGGACATCGATTAAAATGGCTTCATATTGTAACTTGGAATACTTAATCTTTTCTAAAGCGTAACGATAATTATATTGAAAATTAATAATTTTTTCCTTTGTTGGTGTTGAAGACAGAAAGAAGATGGCGCGAACTGTACTTCGATGACTTCAGTAGACAAACAAATGTTGAATTGCATAACTATGCTTATGTTTTAAAAAATATTAAGTATTCCAAGTTATAAAATAAACCTATTTTAATCGATGTTCAAATTTTCATCCTTGGGAACGCATTAATTGTGAAGAAAATGCGTACAGACGTTTGTCCATTGGAAGTATAAGAAGCAAAATTACTTGACGTCCACCTTAAGCATTGCTACTGTATAGCGTAACTACGACTGAAACGTTAACGCATTTTTTGCTGTTCATTTATTTCATTACAAAGAATAGTTCGTATTACTTTCACTGAATTTATTTTTTACCTCTCCAACTCTCAAGAAACAGAAAAAAAGAGCGTTTCTCTTATAAATAGCGGAATTAGCATTTCAGTAAGCCTAATTTTGAAGTGAATTATAATATATATTATCTCTCAATGATGCAATGCTTTCAAGGTAAAATCATTTGCCTTTGTTGCGGAGATTAAGGGATGTTAGGCGTAACTCGTAGCTATAACTAGTTTCAAATGCTTAGTTATCTTCTTTTGGTTCTGGGAGAGGAATAGCCGTCTCCGAGGTGATAGTAACCCCTATTTGTCGCAACATGGACAAGAACCCGACTCAACCCTTATAATCAGCTAGAAAGTTATGCGTTTTAAACTCGGCCACCGCGGTATTTCCAAAATACTGGAATATACGTACCTATTATGCGAATTGATATCAACTGAAAGTATCCATTGTTTTACTTTAATTTCATAAAATCTGAATTGTGGGTTTCAAGAAGTACTTCAGTTGAGCTTTAATCTATTTCATAATTCAACTGCAAATGTTTCCCCTGAAATATATGTGAAATTCTGCACATCATGATTTTATGGTATATTGCAAAATACATAATGTAGCTAAATTGGATATATGTAGGAAATTATCAGAATTCTTATATGATATGCGCTAAACATAATGTTCAATTATTTAAAAAAGAAAATTTGCATTTGCATTTTTGTATCGAAAAATAAGATATAATTAATTAATAGGTCTCTAGTTGTGTTCAAATTACTCAGCCAAAACGAAGAAGAAAGAAAAATACCTTTGATAGCACCTATATTGTTAAACCGTTATGATGAAAAAAAAACCCTCCGACAGGAGACAGGCGTTTTGTATCATTAAAGACAATATGAAAGCACCACGCTACACAATCATTTACAACATTTCAAAACGTAACGCAGGAATCGAGCTTCACTGTTTTCGCGGTCTCACCCAAACTGCACCGAAGGCATTCTTCTCGGAATAAGAATAAGGAAAAGCGAAATGTTTCCTTTTCCCGTGTTTTTATTTTGCTTTACCTTGTCGCCAAGACCACTTGAGAAAGTGAATGATAAATACTCTCTGAGTTACCGCGGTGAAATCGGCTGCACTAACGTTTAAACTGCTTCCAATGAAGCCATACATGATGCTGCCGATAAATTCACGTGTGTGTTTTATCCAAAATACAGAAAGCAATTATCCAGCCTACCTTGCTTTCACTAGAAGTTCATTTTTTTGTCTTGTGAAATCAGAACTGTTTTTTACATCACCAGGCTTCTTTTCCTTATCTAAGCTGAGAAATAATTTTTCTAGGTCCATATTAGAATACAGAATTGCGGATTCGTGCGTTTATTCGAGAAATGTAGTGGAAATAGTAATTAATGGTGTTCATATGGAACGATATTAGTTTGGATTATTTCCTGTTTCTGTATCTTCAGTTCGTCCCACGTAAAAGAGTTAATACTGAAATTCGAATGACAAAACGTAAACGTTAAAGAATAAGGAGTTTTTTATGGTTAGGAAACTGAAACGTCATGCGTGGTTAAAATTTAGTATTAATCGTTATGTGCTTTGTGAATTGTGAGTGAAGGAATCAGAAATTCATGTATGATGGGGCAGAATGTAACATATCACCGGCCGTCATACAGGGCAGCGAAATGAAACAATTAAACACCTAGTTCGTATGGAAGAAATAATCATGGCTAGTCAGTATTATGTTTGAATAAAATGACTATCATTAACATTTAGTCACAAGGTATTACTTCATTTCACAACTTTTTTAGAATGGGAATAGTTCATAGTTAGGAATTCGTTCAGGCAGAATTTTTACAAGGAGCAACATTTTACGTTACGGCACTCAGAATAATAAATGCTATTCTGCATATCAGTAATGCACAATGTGTCTGCCTTTATGTGCAATGGCATTATACAGGGTGTCTCACTCGCAACCGAACCCCGCATTTCTTTAATAATATTAACACCAATGAAGATATTGCAACGAAACTTGAAGTGGACTTACCTCATTTCCTGCGAAATCTGATGACACCCCAACATGTTCTAGAAGTGGCCACCATTTCCTTCCAGATAGCATTGAACCAGGCCTTGTCTACCAGCCAGCATGAATGCTCCTTAACGGCAGACGCATTCCTAAGTGTGTCGCCATTGAGGAACATTACGCCAGACATCCGGACGCTCCTTTCTGCTGCTTTGTTATGCCATTTTGCTGAGCGTGTCTACACAATACGGTTGTTGATAATCAGAGATCGTGCTCGTGGCTGCTCGCGTACATTTGAAAATGTATAGGTATAGTACATATATGGAAACTTCAACAACTTTGTAAATCAATTGGACTACGATAACTCCCCATTGGATATTACCAACATGTTGGAGTGACATCACGCACATCACACACCATTATAGCCGAAATTCAGTCCTTTTTGGGCGACCGCGTCATTTCGAAAGGTCTATGGCCACCGAGTACGCCCGATCTGACGCCTCCTGATTAATGTTTATGTATGTATCTAAAAGGGAGAGTTTACCAAAAGAAAGAGCGAAACATAAACGCCTTAAAAGCAAACATCACCGAAAAAATTTTGGCAGCGACGGTGGACGTACTGGCAAGGACTTTCCACAATATGGTGCGCCGGGTTCAATGCTATCTGGACGATAATAGCTGCCTCTTCCAGAAAATGTTGTGATGTCATCACATTTTGCACGAAATGAGGTAAGTCCACTTCATATTTCGTTGCAATATCTTCATTGGTGTTAATATTATTAAAGAAATGCCGTGTTAGGTAACTATTGGGACACCCTGTATAATCGTAGTCCGAAAATGGAAGCCACATTGTCCACGAGGTCAACGGATAATTGACACATGGAAGTTCATGGAAAGGATGAGAGAATGAGACAGAGAGAGAGAGAGAGAAGGAGAGAGAGATCGATGGAGTTGATCACTGATTTGCAGTGCAAATGTTTTAAGAAAGGATGTAGCGGTTTTCTTTACGTCATGCTTGAAAGAAAGCACTTGCTTCACATTATTGCTTCCTTAGTTATTATCAAAAAATATCCCAAAGACGTTTGAGAAACTAATTAGTTTTACAATTCTTTCTTCAATGTGATTTTTGAGTAGTACAATGACAAGGTTTCCTGTTACGACATTTTGCTTCCACTAGACGGATTTTTCGTGAAATACGTGAATGTGTATCTGTTTTTGAGAAATTGTTTTTTTTTCTCTTTGGACTTACGATTCCTAAAATAAGGGCTAACAATGCGTTTTATACGGTCATCACTGAATAAAAATGAATATGAAAACTTGCAGCGAAGTAAACACCATGCAGACTAAAAGTTCTGCTGCATTCTTTTCAGAAAGTGATTACTGTTATCTTCTAAGCTATTAATGGATAGGGGTTTTACATAAATGTTTTCTATAAGAGGATTTTTGAGTTATCTGGAAAAAATAGGAACACCTTCATTCAGTTTGTTTTGTCACGGATAGGGTGTCCTAAAATATACCTACCGAGATTAAAGATGTACGACAGAGGAATGAATAATTCCAGAAAGAGGAACCTCAAAAGTCAGTAATTTGCATCATAGCATGTACAGTGTGTTTGCCATTGACTGCAGTTACATTATGTAACAGTAGTCCGAAATCGGAAGCCACACTGTCCACAAGGTCAATGGAAATGGCGAAGATTTCATGTTTAACGGTTCTTCGGAGCTCCCCAAGTATGCGTGGGCTGGACCGGTACACTTGGTCTTGATGATAACCCATAAATATTGTCACACGTATAAATGTCAACTTCATTGACAGAGTGTTTGTAATAGTTCAAGACAATGACATTTTCCTAAATATTCGTGAAGTAGTTTTAATACCGCAGCTGTACGATTCGGACGTACAGCACCTTGCATGAAAAGTGACCTTGAAGGTAACCTCCAGTGAAATCGTGCAGACGTAGATTGAAATGCATCTCCAACTCTGCATGACATGTCTCGGATGATAAAGTCTGTATTTAAGCAATTGTAGTATGACTTAAAAATGTATTTATGTACAAGTTCTTAATTATCTTTAATTACAAATAAAAAACACACGGATTAGAAATTTGCACTATTATATTTACAAAAAGGTTTTATATTAAGTTTTATACCCTAAGTTAGCTCATTTATTTTGTTTGCAATTTTTTGCTTTAATTTACGCTTTTTATAAAAAAGTATTGAATCATGTAAATACTCCAAGTTGAACAAATATACAGGAAATTTTGACTAAACAATACACATCAGGCGCAATGCCAGCTGTTGGCCAAAACTGAGCTTTTTGAATTCATTTAGCACTCCTAGAATTAGTCCTCAGGTTTAGTAGTAAGGCGTATTCGCCTTTTTTATTAGAGATCTATTAATTTCAGGATGCGGAATACCTTATGATAACCTAGAAAAATATTCTTGGCAGTAAAATATTCAATGCCACTAATTAGCACTGTATATAAAGTGACCTCGTAGCGAATTTCTTAACAAGCAGGATATCCTGCCGTAGAATGAATACATGTTCTCGTCACGTGACTGCTCCTGTGCCCCGGCTGAACGTAAACACCAAAACATCGAAACAATCGGGTGTTTCAGTTGGTGTAATTTCAATTCGTAAATACACATATGAAATACGTTCGCGTGGCTTTGAAGCTGCAGTGGAAGAAGGTATGTCGCCACTAGTGATAAAATGGTTTTCAACCGGATCTGACGTCCTGTGAGACAATCAGTTTCTTAACACTCTATAATGATAGTGTGAATTCTCAAGGAAGTGACGCAGTTAGGTTTACTATGGGGTCAGCTTTTTGAGAAAATGGTTTTTAACCGGAACTGACGTTCTGTGGAACAATCGGTTACTTAACACTGTTCGAGGAATTTGTAAAAATAAGGAGTTGTGGAAATCAGCATGAATTTGTTTTTCTCTAGGACACTATGTTTTCTTTTCATTCCAGGTAGAGGAGTTTGGATATCCAAATATTAAGAGGTTTCCCATAAAAATTGATCTAAAATCACTATGTTACATAATGCATAACTTGCAATGTTTTTCATTTCGGATTTGAAAAAGCGAATGATTCAAATATGAATTCCTATTGGAGGAACTTTCAAACAGAATTTTTCGAAAACGCTTATAGGAATCTATTTTAAGCTCTTAATTGAGGAACTGTGGTTTGTAAAATAAAACTGTAAAATGTGTGCAAAATATTTTGCATGACAAGATATATGGGACACAAGTATTATTAGATTTCAAGAAAATGTGACTGTCCATTAAATCAATGTATACATACTCAATAGCGCGAAATCCGTACGTTACTTTGAGTACAATGCAAAAAAATTCACAGCAGAGACAGCATACAATGCAAAACGCTGTTTTCCATATGAATCTTAAAAGTGCAGATACCATAACAAAAATTAATATAAAGTGACTGTCAATTAATCAATTGACAGTTACTTTATAATTTTGTTATGGTATCTGTCAATTAATCAGATACAATAACAAAAATTATTAAATAAATCAATCGTAGCTTGATTTAATTGACAGTCACTTTCTTCAAATTTTAGAAAGCATGGAAATAGCTAAGAAACGTTTCACAGCACATGCCTAATAGCAAAACTGATTTTTGACTTAAGAAAATGTTTGATGCTGAAACGCTTTAAGAACTCGAATATTTCTGGAAAAAATCAAAAAAAGTGTTGATATCAGTTTAGATAGTCTTCCAAATGTCACCAAATGGGTGAATTAAAGTTCCATTCGAAGAAAGCTGATGTTCAACATTTAAACGGCAATTCTTAAATGCCGGTTTAAATGCTAAGTTTTTGTTGGGTTTAATAATTTTGATAGGAATTTAGGTAGAATTCTTTAAACCGGTGAACTGTATTAGCTGCGGTCTCATTATCCAGAAATAATATCCAACTGAAAAACATTGCGTGAGATCTATATTTTGTATATCTGAAAAGCAAATTTTCGCGGAAGAAACATACGTGTAATTTTCATTCAGCGAATCCCCAGAAAAAATGTTTTTTAATATAGATATAATATTATCGCCTTCCTATTACTGCAAAAATAGCTGATGTTTGAATCAAACTGTAAATGATTTGGTGGAAACTTAAGTTTCTTCAATATAAAAACTTCCTTTTTTCACTCCTGAGGCTGAGAGTTCTTAAAAAAAAAACGAGAAATCAGTGCGGACACCAAAAATGCAAATCCATGAAATTAAAAATTAATCCTCGCCTGAATTTTACCCAAAAGTATAATGCATGTAAATGTCAACACCAGGTTTACAATGTGTATGAATCGCATTTATTGAGATTTTTTATTTTGAAGATTTTTATAATTCCTCGTTTCCCTATTAGGCCAAATCCAAACATCTCATTTTTCGGAACTTTTTCGTCTGAGTTATTGCCGATGATGTTGAAACATATTCGACGAAAAATCCCACCAAACGTGCTATTATTTGTTCTTCAAATGCAATGCAAAATGATCGAGTGCCCGGAAATTAGGTACCTCTACAACTTGGATGGCCAATACGTCTCAGGGTGCTCCCATTTTATTTGCGGCAAAGCGTGTTTAATAACCTGTATTGCATTGTGAATTGAGGGTTTGAACAAAGGTGGTTCTTTTAAATGTTGAAAAAATGATCACAATACATGTAACACACAGAGTGAAAAAGAACAGCCTACGGGCTTGCACTGATTGATTAATATTGAAATAGTACACAAGATTCCTATTTGTTCTTCTATGTCTGTCATTTAAAGCAGGGAAGATGACTTTTGCAAGTAAAATAATTTTTCCGAAATTAATACCAAATTAACTGGTTAAAATATTTATTTATACTTCTCGGAGTGTACTTTGTGAAACAGAAAACGTTATGGAAAGGAAATTTGGAACTACCTTATTTGAAATGGAATGGTGCAAGTGTTTAAGGTACATGGTAAATATCCCTAATATTGATGTGCTGGCCTTATGTACCTGGGATGTAGGGTAAACGATTTGCCTAAAAAATAAGGATTTTGTTTACAGTTTATTGTGTTCAAAAATATTTATATAAATAATGCATTTAAAATTTTGTTAGTAAAAATTAACTTATAAAAGATTTTCAGTTCGCCTTTAAAAATGTTTTTGTGGTAAAATTTGTAAAATATAGCTGAAGGTTAAAGTGTTGATAATAAGGAAGATACTAAACGTTAAAAATGTAGGTAAGAATCATACGAAGTTTTTCAAAAATTTAAATGACATGAAGACTTTTACAACAAAAGAAAATTCAGCCGCGAGGAATTTCCAGACGTGTCTACATACGTTCAAAAGGACAGAGGTAAAAAAAACAAAGGCTGCATGCGTCCACGCGGCTGTATACGTCCACGCGGCTGAATGCGTCCACGCGGCTGTATACGTCCACGCGGCTGAATGCGTCCACGCGGCTGAATGTGTCTACATCTATTGGAAACATATACCAAAAAGAAAGTCCAAACCCTCACTGATATCACATTACTTTTAAGATTCGTACCATACATACACCGAAGAGCTAATTTATTATGATCAGTGGGTTCTCATTAAAACCGCAGAAACTGCAAGGGAACGACGGATGAAACTCATAAAACGGTATAAATAACACCTGATTCTAAAGTACGTTAATTAGGGTAATTCATGCTTTTCCCATAACAAAGGCTGCGGAATGTTGCGAGTTTGACAGCGCACAAACTTTAGTGGCCTGACGGCTGGGTCAGAGCATTTTCTAGACGGCAAGCTAGTTTGATTCTTGCGGTTAGCCGTGGTTAGCATCTTCAGAAACTGGTCCGAGGAGTGAAACTAACGGTCCTCTGGCAAGATGCAGGTCGACACCGGCTCATCGATGCTAGAAGTGAGCGACGCCTATCCCGTATGGTACGATGCAACAAAACTGACAACGTTTCGCAACTCGCTGCTTCGAATCCTGTCGACAACAGTAACGTGTCATAGCGCATATACCATCTTCTCAAAATGGAGCAGCCTAGCCGCTGGCAGATCAGAGTGACCATTTTAAAATCAGTTCACCATCGGAAAGGCCTACAACGGGTGAGCGAAAATCAAAACTGGACTTCGAATTTTTGGAAGAATGTCGTATTGTCCGATGAATATCCTTTCTCTTGCAGCATTTAAACGGCCTGCTAAGTGTGTATTTTTTGCTGTGGAAGTATTATTTTCTATTTCAAATTTATAACAGCTTGCAGAAGGTGACTTATCCCTTTCAATGTTATTATCAGATGTGTTTTGCTGTATATATTTTCACTACCGACGGAGCCAACATAATTTTCCATATTCTTAATCGCTTTGTTTAAATCACTGCGCATTGGATGACATTTTTCTCATGTTAATTTAATTTGCTATGATTCCAAGATTGTACGGTATAAATGAATATCAGTGAGTACAGTAATGCTGCCGTACTTCAAACAATACACGGCCGAAGGATTGTTAAAGAGGTTAATGGCGTGTAACTCCTGTTTCTTCGAATTACCTATAAGAAGTTGAAAGTGTAATGGTATGCATAATAAATGCTTAAACTATTTTAATTAGTCTTTCAGCAGTTCAAATTTCATGCATTAAAAATCCCTTTATTGAGATCACTGATAACCATAAATAACGAATTAAAATTTATTGTATTTACGCTTCGATGCTTGTGATTCAAAATCTTTGTAATTGTTCTATAGTAGAGTCATAATAACTCTTCCTGTGGTTTGATATTGTGCCCTTCATATCATCGTATTCCTTGCATATTTTAAAAATCACTGATGTTTGGGTATTTTTCTGTGAAAAAAACTTAGACATTTATGTTGATACTTCTTCTCGAGCACTGATAAATTAATCTGCTTGAGTTCACGTGATTCCCTTTGTTAAATCAGGTTGCCTGTGTCGACATTCAGTGGATCGCCGAACAAATGTTTATTTTGCCGGAGTAACATAAATTATTCATAGCTCTCATGCAAATCCTTAATGAGTGCGTGGAGCTCAAGAACAAATATTTTGAAATTTGAAATGCCTCCGAGTATTACCCAAATGCACGTGTTGTAAGTAATTTTATACAGAGCAGAATTTTGGGTCGGCACTGCATTTTCCAAATAATTATGCTTTAATTTCATAACATTAATTAATTTATTAATTCTTTGCTACACTCTAAGCAGATTTGAATTTATTTTGTCTGGTAGATGATCTAAGTGTTTTCCGAACTAGTTGATTGCTGCAAATTCTGGATTTGTTTAACAGCTTACTCATTCGTTGAGTCGAAAGGATCTGTTTGTGACCTTCTTCGAGATCAGGGACCAGCCTCTGCATTCATCGGGAGAGCTGTTTTCCCTCATATTCCTTTCCACAGAACGATGTTCAAGGTTTTTCAAATATATCACTTATGTCACATTTTTCCTTTTTGTTTACGGTATATGTGGTTGTTGTTCATTCATAAAAAAATATTCGAAATGACTGCTTTTGTGATGCAAGCAATTTCCTTTGCTTTTTTACCTCTGTCCTTTTAAACGTACTCGTACAAGTTATTTTTTTCGTTAGGATTTAAGAACCACCGTGAGCAAATCAATGTGCTATAAACGGTCGCCCTTCCCTAATTCAGGGCCAGTGGGGAAAGGAATGAGAGAACGCCGCAAGACAAACACGACATACATGCCCCTGTGGAATTCCAATCAGAACCCACTAGAACGAACCGTCATAAGCCAGCGCTTGGACAACAGCGATGCCTGGCGGCGTATACGTAATTAGACCTATGAATTTTGTTAGAATCCGGATTTTGTCTATATTTCCATAAGTTACCTCAGTCGGATCACCCGTACGCTAATTACGACATATAATTAATTCATAACGCTTACCGCCCGTGTGACATACACGTTGAGACTGGTGCGTGTGTAATGCTCTGGATGACAATTTTCTAGAAAGCTGACCATTCCCTAGTACGGGTTTATGACATTCTGGAAGGCACCATGTACTGGTTCACAGTTGTTTGCATTCTTTTATTAATGCTGATAGTATTATTAGACCGCAGTCGAATATTTCTAGAAGATAATGTGCAGTGTCGTAAGGACCGTATCAGCGAGAACTACTTTCAGAAACATCTGAATGAGTTCTTCCACGGCCGACAGTATGGCTAGTTGGGAAACGAAAAGGGAACATATTTGAGAACACATCGATCAGCAGCTGGGGGCGTAGCAACTTTCCCTTAGATATATTTACGGACATTCGGCAGTCCTTACATGGATTGTAAACGTCATAACGGTGAACACCTTTCCGGGAAGAGGTAGACTGTGTGTACGACGTCACATCACCTTGTGCTGTTCTTCTAATGGAAGATCAGTGAAACACAAAGATAATGGTGATAATATTTAGCCCTACTTTATATTTGAATGCTATTTTTAAGGTTTTTATTCCATGATACTTCGAATTTTTACAGCACGAAATATCAAATAATCAAATATGTGTTAAACGTTATTTTTTATACTGAAAACCTCTTTTTAGTAATTTACAAGAATGATTTCATAGTTATTTTCAGGAAAAAGTGCGTTTGCAAATTTAATCTTCTCTTCCACTAACACATTAATCTTTCTTCTTTTAGTACAGATAACTGTGGAGGAAAGTGCTTTAATGAGATTTCAACAAATTTCTATATTACTAAAGAAAAATAATTTATATTATATCTCCTGACAGATTGCATTGCACTCGGTAGATAGCAAAGGGACGTTTTTCCAATAGCAGTACCCCTGATATTCACAGCCACATAATGCCAAAAAACATGGCAGTATTTAATAAATTGTTTATATATACATACTCACACACACATAGGTGTGCGTAAGTCTTGCAACTTCTTCTTCAGCATGGTTACCAACGTCTTTTAATAGCAATAAAACATATAAAATAGAAGTGTTAACCTTTAGTGTAGGTCGAATGAAAAGAAAATTTATATTGATTTCAAATGAAACAAAAAAGATGACACCGAATTTTGGGTGTAATGGGCAAAGAATTTGAATCCGTACTGACGCAAATTAAATTTATGAAAGCTATACAAAGTCAATGGAACCGGTATGGAAAACCATAGTACCTAACGGAAGAAAAAATTTTCAATCGGGTTTTTAATCCCGCTCATAGTGCTGCAAACGGAAACGTGATCTTACGCCCTCTGGTTGCAGACTTGTGCGTTAAGAAAAATTTCAATTTATATGAGAAACATTGCGCAGCGGAAACGCTCTCCAACAAAGAAAGAGTTTTTCAATTCGGACTCTTTAAAGCAAATATATATACAAATATAAGATATGCATCTACGCCCCTGGCGGTAAACCATGCATTATTTTAGGAAGAAGTTATTCTCAAAAGCTTTTCGATGAGAGTGGTATCATCCAAGAGAAAAAACATTAGTTGAGTTTTCTGGAGTACAGATTTTTCTGCAAATACAGTACATCAGAAGCAGAAATCAACAATTATTCATTCTGATGGCCAAACTATAATTCACCAAACATTAGAAATTATATGAAAGACATTTGCCATCAGGAGCTGTATCCGGCACAGGAAGAATTTTTTTAATTGGAATTTTAGAAGCCGAAATAACACAGAAAATTCAATTTTCCTTTGCACCCCATAGCGGAACGTCTATAATTATTTAACAATTGGAATTTACATGAAAAACATTTCGCATCAGAACCACTATCGAACAAAGAAGGTATTTTTAAAATCGGAATCCTACAAGTAGAGTAATTGACAAGAATAAGATATGATTCTACGCCACCTGACGTAGAAACTAGGCATTATTTTAAAAATAAAATATTTCTGAAAGGTGTTTCGACGTGGGTAGTATCATTCCACAAACGAATTTTTTCAATCGAGATTTTAGAATCTCAGATTTTTTACAAATACATCAGAAACCTAAATTAAGACTAACACCCCCTGGTCCCCAAACCATATTTTTTTCAAAATAAAAAATTATATGCAAAGTGTTTCCCATCAGGAGCTGTTTTCGGTGCAGAAAGAATTTTTCAAATTGAAGTTTTAGAAACAGAAATATCGGGGGAAACGCAATTTACCATTACGATGCTTCCTTGGTATTGCATTTTGGTTACCAGCAGTGTATTATAAAGCTCATCATCAGAAATATGTTTTTAAAATGCGACTCAGGATTGCGTTGGTTTGAATTTCATTCCGCTGTTCAACAGTAGTTTGTGCAGTACTGGAAATATTTTGCATACTCGCAGGTTCAAGTGTTCCTTCATATTGAAATTACAGCCAATAATACATTACATTTGTGAGGTGGTGCATGGTGATACGTGCAATTCTGAATTTTGACACTCCAGTTATTTCCTCCATCTAGCGATGGCTGGCATTAGATGTGTTCCTTTTCATTTAGTCGAGTAAGGCGATTTTAACTAAAGTTATATCTTCTCTGGTGTCTTGGTAGGTATCTGCAAAGACAAAGAGAAGCACAAAACACTGTTTGTTATCCTATTAGTAAGCAATTATAATTGCACACATGCCACGCTGTGATCAAGCGTAAATTATCTGATATATAATGGACTCCAGCAATGTTCTCTGCCAAATTAACTTCAAGTGCGCCATCTACAGTCTCTCATCTGAAAAAGAAGTAGCGAGGCGGTCCAAATAACCAAAGAAAATTTTGGTTACATTCTCGATTTGTTAATGTTCTTCAAGAAATGTGTGTGTGCCCCCAAATAAACAGCTACCGGGATTAACAGGTGACACAAATAACTAGAATCTGCTATATACGTATATGCGGAAACAAGCAGAGGAATGTTCTGGTTAATTGATGCAACGAACTCTCCGTAAAAAAATTAGCTGCAATTCTTTTAGGAATTAACAGTTATTTTTCTTTATCTATTTCGAAAGCTTCCTGGTGCCATTATGCGCCCATAATAATGGGTCAGTGGCAACATACCTTTTTATCCATTTATACGCATTCTTTATAAAATGCGAGGCGTTGTTTGATTTCTCTAGTCTATTTTAAAATAAGTAATGCAAAATATTTTCAAGTATTCCAAAAGAAAATTATTCGAGGATAATCGAAGGAAATGTACGGAAATCTGTTTTAAAGACTAATTTCTGAGTAAAAAGAGAAGACAGCAGCATTTTATTTTTCAAGCCTGAGCGACAAATTAAACTACAGGCAGAGTTTCTGTGAGCTAAACTAGCTTGTGTGAAATATCTCAAAGCTTTCAGAGTAGCGTGTTTAGACGAGGTAGTGCCCTCGAAGCTACTATCACTTTTTGTCCACTTCTACTAATTTTGGCGTTCAAGAATAAACCTTTGTATGGAACATATTTGTGTACTGAATAGTTTGAAATTATATTAGTTGTATATTGTCTTCTCTAAAAAAATTCTGCTATTCTCTTCTTGCGTGAGTTGCTCACGGTGGTCGTTTAACCTTCAACAAAAAAAAAACCAAAAAAAAAAAAAAAGAGAATGTCATTCAAACAGTATTAATGAAAGTACATGAATATTTGAAAGTATATTAATTGTATGTAAGCCGTACGTATAAGTTGAATCGATTGCCGTAAGTACAAATACTATTATTCAGTACACAAATATGTATTACCATGACTGTTGTAAAGATATTCCCTGTAAAACATGCCGCTTAAACACAAAAGTCAAGCTCGTGTTCAAATTATTTCGTTAAATTTGTAGCGCAGGTTACATACAATGATTTTTTTACTCTCATAAAATCCCACGATTTGAAATTGCAATATAACTCTTCTCATTTGGGGCATTTAAGATGCTCAATAGTCAATATAGATATCATAAAATACATCTCGGTATCACTTCATCTAAGATTTTGACTTCAAGAACGCCTTCAGTCCGAAAACTTCCCGCTGAAAACAGTCGTTTTAACAAGTTTTCTGCTAACAATAACGAAATTTTTCGATAGAGGTTCATTAGGTAAATTATTTCTAATTGTGATGCAATACTTTTTTCTCCATGATGAATACAGATATGTAAAAATATAACCAGGTATTATTCCGTCGGAAATTCTTATTTGAGAATCGCATTCTGTCCGTAAACTTCCGCCTGAAATAATCGTTTTTGAAAGTTTTCCGCTTTCAACAACGCCAACTTTTCGCAAGAATGGAAGCAAGAGGGAATGAGTATTTATACGTATGGCAAAAGATAAATTCTCACTTGCGGATGCTTAAAGAAAGGCACCTTTCCAGAATTTCGATAATCAAAATAAACCCATTCGCAAATGTGGTTCTATTTCCTATATGTAATTTTGTTTTCAGACATTTTACTAAAAACTACTTCAGTTGCTGTAAAGTACATCTATGGTTATTCAGTGATATAGTTGTGGTATTTCGGACGGGAATTACCATTTTCTGTAGGAATGAGGTAAGGTAAGCAGACCAAGGTTCAGCCAGCACCTGCATGGGTTGTACGTTAAACATGTAAGGCATAAAAAGAATGCGATGTACATTGTCCTCAGGTCTTTAGAATTTCGAAATCTAGAAAACAACGTATTTATCAAATATTCCCCACTTCTTTTTCGTATTAATAAATAATTATAAGGACAACTGAATTGGAAAAATAATTAACATCAACCGGTGTAATACCGGGTATTTAAAACGGTAGCTCTGCGATTAATCTATGACTCCGAATGATAGTCTGCCGGTCAAGCCACCTTCCATTGTCATATGCATTTATTTTATTACAAGCAAAGACACGTACACTGTGCATTGATGGTTACGAGGTGTGTATATACCTTCAATCGTCAGTGTATCATACTGTATATGAGAGTGGTACCTAAACTTGCTAAACGGAGGAAAAAACATACGACACAATTCAGAATTTTTTGAACCGCCAAACATGAACAAATATTTCCCACATGGTTTTACTTTACTTGCAAATTTTGTAATAACATTTTGTATTATAATTAAGAAACACATACACGTTATGAAATTTATCAAAATGTATAATTTTACGTCTTCATTATTGTTAGTTTCAAAAATCATAAAGTGCACATGTACTTACCAAAGGTTTTCAAAGTGATGACTTATTATTTTAATTATATTGATAGCATTTTTATGGCAATGAACTGTGATATTATTCGTCAAAAATTGGTGTAATTTGAATCTTATACCGCAACAACTTCAGCTAAAATTGTCATCATGAATTTGCCATCAGAGTACGGGCGAATCAGCAAAAGCAATATTCCATATATCAAAACGAGCTTCAGTCTTCCTGATTAATATACCAAATATAAAATAATGCAGTGATGATCAGTTTTATCGGTGTCAGAAATGAAAAAGCCATTCGGCGATGAGCGAAAGCTTGAAAAATTGTAATTTAGATTTCTTACGAAAGTACAACGGATTATCACTTCAGTCCTATCTTCACTCAAGGTAAAAGAAATATTTCGTTCTAAAATAATATAATTTGCTGAAGTTAGCTGTCGAAGCGCGATACCATAGGAAACACATGCCTTAGTTTTAATACTTTACAAAAATTATTATTTAAAATATATACAAGGCTAAAAAACACATAAGATCTTTCACACAGGCGCCCTGTACATCATCAGGTGAAGAAAACTGGCAGAGAAAAGGGTCTACTTACTTTATATAAACGGTTGAAGAACATTATTGTGACCACCAACTAATATCTAGAGTAACCGCCTGCATCAAGACGGGCTGGGAATGACTCAATAAACTGCTGGAAAGTGTTCACATTAATATCCAGAGTAACCGCACAGCATCAAGGCGGGCTGGGAGTGACTCAATAAAGTGCTGGAAGTTGTTCACAGGTATGTGGAGCCATGCTGAATGCAGTTCGTCTGACAGCTGCTGGAGGATGTGTGGTGAAGGATCCATAAAACGAGCTGCACGATCAAGGTGGTACCACAGATGCTCATTTGGGTTAAGGTCTAGGGAATTACGAAGAGAGTGAAGTACTTTGCGCTTTTTTATCGTGCCTTTCCAACCACTCTCGGACATTTATAGCTGTGTGACACGTCGTGTGTCGTTGTGGAGATTACTTTTGCACCAAGGAAGACAATTAGCATGTATGGGTGTACGTTTTCTGCAAGAATGGATTCATAAAGAATAAAGTCCATAGTGCATTCCACAATTATGAGTGGACCCACAGAATGCCACGATAACCTTCCCGAGACCATAACGCTGCCTGCACCAGTTTGTGTTCTGCCAGCCATTGTTGAAGGATATTTGTTCGTCGAAGTTTCTCGCATTATAAACCAACGTCTATTTATTCGATGAAGCAGAAAACGTGACTCATCGGAGAAGGCAATCCTTTGTCGATCAGCAGAGGTCCAATTCCGATACTGCGGTGCAAATGTAAGACTTTTCTGCCAATGCTGCTTCGTTAGCATAGGTACAGTGACCATCCATGTGCATCGGACCCCCATACGCAGTAGGGTCCCCTGAATTGTCGTTTTAGACATAATCCCGGTAGCCCCTGGTTCATTAGGCCAGTAAGTAGCTCCACTATAGCCTGTGGACCGTCACTCATGCACCTTTGAAGCCGACATTGAGTTCTCACATCAGAATCACGTGGTTCTCTACAGTTTCCACGTCGCTTATGCGCAATGCTAAAATTTCTCCAGTCACGATACACTTTAACCACAGCAGTATGCGAACAGTTCGCAAACTGCGCTGTTAGAGAAATACTGCGACCCTTCGCCCGAAAGTTGATAATCATCCCTTTTTGTGAATGTGAAAAAATCGCTCCTTTTATGCATGTCAGCAACGAGTGCCATATTTTCAGATTGCCTACAGCACACCTTATATGCCGTCCAAGCCAACTCACGACACGTGCCTTCTTTCGTTGGCTACGTGTGGTTTGCGTCAAAAGTACGATGTGGTTAAAAAATGTGACTCGACTGTGTATATTGGTCTGATTCGTTATGCGCACTTCGAACGCAGCAAACCTGGTGGAAAATGAGAGTGGTACCATTGGTTTATATTGTAGTGTATATATACATTGCCGAAAATGTATATATACACTACAATATAAACCAATGGTGTAACGAAGAAACCCCTGTACATGTTCATCTCCCTTGGAGAAAATTAATGAATAAATTTTCTTACAGAAACAACTTCTCTTTCACTTCAAGTAATCCACCGCCTCACACCGTTCCTTTCGGTAAGTAACCCATCGGTGTCTATTAAACCCCATAGACACCGACGATGTTGACTTATAAATACGCTGCTGTCAGCATCTTAGATTACCAGCATCTGATTTCTGACTAACATAAGTTTGTGGTAGAAAAGCTAATTAATTGTAATGTACTTTGTTTAAATAATTACTGACATCCTAAACTAAATTCTATGTTCGCTGAGATTTTGTTGTATGTTTGAGAACTTCTATAAATCAAGAAAGAAAGTAAGGAAGTATCACGTTTCCAGTAGTTGATGAAGCTCGCGAAAATTCAATTTTAAAATATTCCTTATAAATGTTTTCTGAAATTTGCATAGCACCGACTGTAGTTCGGTATCTTCTTCGTCCGTGTGCCGATTTTTACAAGTTAGGAAGCATTTCTGTATGTGAACTTATGTAACTAAATTCTTATTACCATTGCAAGCATAACGGGGCATTTTAACTTGGTGGCCACCTTAATTGTAATGCAAAATAGAGCTCATCTAACATATTTCAGCGTGCCACACATTATTTGTGAAAGAGCAGCGGTTTAGCCACACTAGTACTAGAGAGTGCGTTAGATAGTTTTTCTCTCAAATGTTTTAAGGATGTTGAGAAAGGCCCCTTTGATCACACCAACTCCATCTAACAGGTACGATTGCTGATGACGCTCGCTAAGCCTTTAAAGAATAAATTATCTTCATTGGGAGATCATATGTACCACCGTCCATCTCCGCTGAAATCGAGACCAACCTCGTAGGCAAACGTATCGGCTGTAAAACGGTAGCATAACTAAGAATATAAACCACTCGCTCGCAAAACATTCATTCAAGAAAATTCCAAAATGTTGAAAAAAATGCTACATCGCTGTTAGTAAACGTAATTCAGAATTATTAACAATTATCATATGGAGAAAAGTGACAGTCGGTATAAATTTGCATCGTGAAATATGAAATGAGGAAATTAATTAGAAGACATTGTAACAAATCATCACGTTAATCTAAAAATCAAGGATTCAAAGTAGAACTTGAGTTACAACAATGACTGTGTCTGAAAATTATTCACTAGAGGGCCTTGTCTTTATTAACGAGGTACTTTGTCTTTAAAGACCAAAGTACCGTGTGGAACCACACTACATCGTGTGCCATATTGATGATCTCATAAATCCCCGTATCCAAGGTTATCGGGTCCCTGACATTAACACTCAGAAACTCTAGCGCACCTCTCTCAGCCATTCACCAATTGGGTGGGACTCCAGAATCAAACTCTGGAAATACACACACATATTTTCGGACATTCTTATCAACCTGTTTCACATTGCTCAAAATCTATCGCACACACATTCACACAAAGCTGATACACTGAAGAGAGACACTCTTCAATCTATCTAAAGATGGACCTGCAAGCACAGAAATTTTCTTAAAATACATCAGATCCAAAGCTGGTTAAAAACCTAAGGAAAGAATAATGGGGAGATAGCTCTTTCTCCAAAAAATAGGAAAAAATCCCCCCAATGATGTAATGTGCACACTCTTTGCACAACAATTTTCAAAAGTAATTTAACATTTTAAATATAAATTATCAAGAACAAAAACTTTCTTGTTTTTACATTCTAAATTTCAAGCAGCTAGATCAACAAAAAAATAATTGATTCTTAAAAAGGCAAAATGGGAAACTTATATTTACATAATAAAGACATGTGTAGACCTTTACCAGAAATTCCTGCATATTATCCCTCTCCAACTGTAAAAATGTAAGAAACTAAAATTTACAACTAAGTATTTGCTTGTTTTCTACACACACTCAGTTCTTAGTGATTTTCAAGAATTCTGAAAGAGCGTCATGTGAGGGTATATTGATATTGAACTCTGTGACAAAAATTAATGATAATTATAACTATTAGTATTATACTAAAAAAGAATGAGGTACAATGGTACCAAACAAAAATTAATTAAATTCCTGACTAATAATTCCATAAAAATAAAGGGGGAAATAGCAGAAGAAGAGGTACTGTGCGGAAAAAACCCTTTCCACGCATTCCAAATATAAAGTACAATAAAATACATTTGTGAAAAGGAGAGACTTCCTACAAAAAATAGCAATATTAATAAATTTATCGCAAACGCAATAATTGTGCACGCTCAATTTTACCTTTTCCGAAAATGACTTGCAGAGCTAGTTTGAAATTGTAATAATTTTCAGAATTGTGATTAAAATTTATTACTTTGAAATTAGAATTATTAAACCTACGTATAAAAAAGGGTACATGTTGAGAAAATGACTTCCAAAAAATGAATTATATTATTAATAAAATAAAACATAGAAAAAAAGAATTGGAGTTGGAAATCTTCCACCATAAATAATAACATGAAAACTAATATATATAGCAAAAATGTCCTTTTTAACACAAACGAAAAAATAAAAATGATAATAAATATTTAAAAAAAAAAGCAAAACTAAAACAAATAAAAATTAAAAATAAAATACGAAACTTCAAAAAAATGTTTCTGAAAGACTTTCCAATTCTCTTTGAAGAAAGTTTGTTAATGAAATTCGAGCAGCTCTCTTAGCAGTTTTTTATTTGTTCTTTTTACCATCACCACGTTTAGTATCAGTAATTTTGCATTTATCTGTCGGAGCATCCGAAGTTTTAGCTCTGACAATAGTTTCTTTTCCAGGTTTAGATAATTTACACTCCCGTGTTTAGAAGTTCTCAACAACATGTCGCGAGTCATTCTCAAGCAATTCATCAGAACTGTTACCCTCCGAAGTATCATTTTCTGCATTATCATCAGAAACCTCAGTAATAGAGTAGACACACGGAACAACTTCCGAACTTACGATGGAGAGAAAAAAAGTGATGTTCTAAGGTTCCCGAAGTATTGTTACCATCAGAGCACGCAGTAATGCAAAATGTCATATTTTCAATATGAGCTTATTTTGAAGCCCTAGAACATGAGTCTTCTGGATAGGAAAGCCGAGACCTCAGGAGAAAGACTGAACCTTTAAGGTTCTCAAACGGGAGCACGGGACCTTAGGATTTGAATTAAAAAGAAAAATTGGAGGTGGTGCAACATTTTCACGACCTTTTTTGTTTTCGTGCTTTGAAGAAGTATGTCTAAATTCTTTACATGAAACAACATTTACGTTCAACACGAGGATAAATAATACAGGATCTAACGCAAATTAAACGGGTTTTCCGGTTACATATCCATGGTTTTATTTCTATTACCTGTTGGAGTACCTTTAATACACCGTACACCAGATTTTCTGACTTCATTATCGCCAGACATGATTTTACTAAAAGCACCAAAAAACTAGGGAACTATATTATCGATTTCCAAGAGGAATATCGAAACATTAATTATTTTCCTTACCCCAAAGCGTATGAACATAACCGAACCTTTTCCCAGGTTCGGTTGTGTTCACTCGTTTTGCCATGGATGTGATTAATATAACCATCAAGTTCTGGAGGGAAACACACATTAATTCTGCTTGGCGTAATACGTATATTGAACTTCTTCAAAACTCAATTTTCTTCCAGATTCATGAAAATGATTCCAGATCATAAAACAGCTCTCTCTCATGAGGTCACAATCAACAGTGGGTTTTCAATATCCACATACCATTGTATGAGAATTAACAAATGCCTTTACTTGTAATATTCTAAATGTTACATACAATTTCTTCGCCTCTTCGAGATGCAAAAAAATAAGAATTCTAAATCAAAAAACTAACCACGCTTTTGCCAAATATATTTTATACGTAACACATTTTATGAATATTGAACTGCAAATCATTTTTGGCAATGTAAAGGAAAAACAGCGTAGATTTGAAGAAACACAGGAATTTTGCAATTCGTTAAACTTCTCATTCACACTTTTAGAATAAATAGCGACAACCAGTAGAACATATATAATTTTGCCGTCTTTTTGAATCATAATGTCAAATTTTGAATAATGTTATCATAAACGATATTTCCCAATTAAGATATTATTTTCTTTACCCTTTTACCTGCTTTCCATAGTCAAATCTTTGTTTTACGTATGCGTTTAGAAAGCGCTCTTTTTTGAAGTTCAAAGGAACAATAATCCATTGGTGACACACCAGGGTACTTTGAAAGAATTTGAGTAAAATATATAGATTTGATATCCCTCACCTTTTTCATTTTTTCAAGAAACAGAGTGGCAGATGTGGAAGTATGCAGATAGTGTTCTACACTTTGGGGATTCTGGGATAAACAACTACTTTTTGCTCTTGAAATATAGGAGTTAAAACATCATTTTGGTAATATGTAGAATTGATTTTAACATAATTTTCAGCTTTTCCTAAATTTAACTTTATATTGTACGGAAAACCCATATGTAATCATCACATCTTTAGTGAAACCTCCTTCAAATCTTGGAACTAAGTTTGCAAGACAATTTCTGTTTCTTTCTTTCTTTTTCTTTTTTTTTTTTTTGCAATTGTGTATTGACCGTTTTTCGATAGAATAGTTTAGGTAGATCTACTCAAGGTAAGAAACTTGCTGTTAATGCACGATGTTCAAACTTGCTGAGTGGTTCCAGTTTTAAACAAACTTCAATAAATAAAAACACACACAAGTTAAAATATATTTACATGGTTAAAATATATTTACCTGGTTAAAATAGTATGAGTACTTTCGTGCTCGCTACGAGCACATCATCAAATGAAAGACCAAGTTGGAGTTCCAGAAACACATTTATACACTGACGGAAAAAAATCCCAACACCAAGAAGGGGTTGTGTTAGAGAAACGACAGTTGGTAGGCGGTGAGAGTACATCTGTAAGATGACGTCTATGCAAATTTCGCGGTCGGCGCATATGTGCGGCGCTAGTAGCGCCCCTCGGAACATGCAAAACAGGTTTGCTTTAAATACGCGCTGTAACGTTGGTGAGCGTTAGTTATCGTTTAGATTCGACGTAGTGTGTTAATGTTAGTCAAGAATGCCTTTAAGAAGACGAAGAAGCCATTATCAACAGCTCACGGAGTTTAAACGACGTCGTGTAATAGGGCTAGGAGAAGGTGGATTTTCTTTCCGCAATATTGCAGAACGACTTGGCAGGAATGTAGCAACTGTGCATGATTGTTGGCAGCCGTGGTCAAGGGAAAGTACTGCCTCAAGAAGACCGGGTTCCGGCCGGCCACGTGGCACTACTGAGAGGGAAGACCACCGTGCACGGCGTATGGCAGTGGCGCATTGTATTGCGTCTACGGCAGCAATTCGAGCTGCAGTTGCCACCACAGTGACACAACGAACTGTTACAAATCGGTTACTTGAAGGACAGCTCCGAGCCAGACGCCGTGTAGCGTGCTTTCCACTTACTCCAAACCACTGCCGTTTACGACGTCAGTGGTGTCAAGCTAGAGCTCATTGAAGGACGGAGTGGAGATTTGATGTGTTTTCTGATGAAAGCCGGTTCTCCTTGGGTGCCAGTGATGGCCGTGTGTTGGTTAGAAGGAGGCCTGGTGAGCGCCTGCAACCAACCTGTCTGCGGCCGAGACACACTGGACCTACACCTGGAGTTATGGTCTGGGGAGCAATTTACTATGACAGCAGGAGCACTCTCGTGGTTATCCCATGCACCCTGACGGCACAGTTGTACGTCTATCTGGTGATTACACCTGTTGTGCTGCCATTCATGAACAGCATTCCAGGGGTGTTTTCCAACAGGATAACTCTCCCCTCATACCACTGTTGTAACCAAACATGCTCTACAGAGTGTCGACATGTTGCCGTGGCCTGCTAGTTCACCAGATCTTTCTCCAATCGAGCACGTATGGGATATCATTGGACGACGACTCCAGCGTCACCCCCAACCAGCATTAACCGTCCCTGTATTGACCGACCAAGTGCAACAGGCATGAAACTCCATCCCACAAACTGACATCCAGCAGCTGTACGACACAATGCATGAACGTTTGTGTGCTTGCATTCAACATTCTGGCGGTTACACCGGTTATTAATGTACCAGCATTTCACATTTAAAATGGCTCTTCTCGCGCTTACATTAGGCTGTGTTTTTGAAACCTTAATCGATTAAATATGTTACCAATACAAATGTATTGCCACCATTTCATTCCTCTACAACTATTTTTTCGTGGTGTTTGGATTTTTTCCGTCAGTGTATAATTGTGCCTTTGCCAAACGTTCTCAATGAGGAAAGAAATTCAAGAACGTTCACTTGCTTTAACGAAATATGAGAAAATAGGAGCCTAAAGGGTTCCATTAATGATGGGCAGAGTCTGCTATGTAAAAGGTAGAAACACGAATCGAGGACAGTAAAGTTTTCCAGGCCTGGGAAATATAGCTGGCTTCCATATGAACCCAATGACTGTTTGTTCAAAAATGTGAAACTTATTGAATGGTTTCAGCTAGTGTTCTAAGCTTCTGTATATCTTGCCCAGATGAAGCCTCGCAAAAAGCTGCAAAATGTCAATAATTACGTGTTTGTATTTATGCCATTAAAGGAGATTCTAGACTCACATGAGTCATGTGCTATATCATTTTCTTTTTGTTCCCTAATGTATAAAAGCACTGTATCAATACGATTCTAAAGAATGTTTACTCATTCAAGTTCGTCTTCTGTAAACAGTCAAAGTAACTGAGAATAAGACAAATGATTACTTCATTTATTGTCAATATTATGTATCTTAGTATTTTTTGTAGCAAATTATCGTTTTGAAAAGAAGGAGCTGTTTCAAAATTGCAAAAGTGATAGGTTTGCAGTAATTAGTTAGGAACAGAAATCTCTTGAAAATTAAGACCATTGTAGTGCTTAGGGTGCGCATAAATCGTTATCATTTCGTGAGCTGTTGGCATTTAATACTAAGTAATAAATAAAAAAACATTACAAGATTAAAATTATGATGTATCAGTGCTTTTGGTCCACACGATAATAAAAAATTGACACCAAGAATTTTTGAAAGAAAGGCTTTTTTTTCCCTTCATTTTCTCACGAATATCCTATTATCGCACCTTAGTTTTAATTGCCACTCCTTTTTGTCCCAATTTGAGGTAAAAACTCGAAATTCGATAAAACGCGCTTCAAAGACTTCTCCAAATTGGGATGATGAAAATTTGCCGGGAAAATATTAAAGTTTTGTGAATAGGATAGATCGAAAAAACAGACTTTTGTGTCATGCGATCTGATATGGCAAAAGGTTCAACCTTTTCGGGTCTCGGGAAAAGGGGATCTTAACTACAGTTGCTAACGAAGGTGCAGTAGTTGCTTTCCGTTATGGAGCCATTTTTAAGTGACCTAACCGTGTGCCAACAAACACGCGGCACTTCTGCTTTTCTCTCCCACAAGTGGAATTGGAACCTGCATTTGCGATAGATTTATTTGTTTCAGCAGAAGTTTTGTGCCCTTCAATAAATCAAATTGTATTAAACTATGGAAACATTGCTGGCTAGAATGCCTGCCAGAGATGATATGGGTTTCCAAACAACAAAGGATCCATAACAAAGAATTGAGGAAAACAAATATTTTTGAGTTCTTAATTGAAAAAAGGGAAAACATTGCAGTGGTTAGCAAAGTGCGAGAAAGATTCCGTTTTCACTAACAGATTGTGAAAGAATGCTAGAAAGAAAAACGACTTCACTGAAGGTAAGAAGATGTTTCTCTTTTTCATACTAAAAAATTGTAATCTTGAGTGTTTTTAACTCTGTTGCAATAATTTTTTTTGAAAATCCCGAAGTTCAGTCCAAATTTGAAAAAAACTTAGACTGATCACATTGTGTTCATGGCGCAGGTGGGCCGTGTACCTGATTGCGATTAATCAGATTTCATTTTCGTTGTGATTCATTTTTTTTCCGATTTTTTCTTTTTGATTGGCGTTTTCCCAGATTTGGATTGGTTTGGTTATTGGGTGGCATTCAGATAATTTCTGATTTCATAGTTTTTGATCGCTATAGTTAAGATTTGACTTCTCCAGCGGATTACTTCACGTCTTTGTTTCATGTCAAGGTGAATTGCTGAGGGACGTTTCCGTTTCTAGCGGGCGCCGATTTCGCCGCTACGAGAACTTTTTGGCCAATACACCACATCACGCAAAACGCATAACTATGTACACCACTGTGCCATAACATTATGACCACCTACCTAATAAGCTGTAAGCCCGGAAAACCGCTGCCACTCGGTGAGGCATGGAATCGATGCGGTGGCGATAGGTGTCCTGGGGTATCTAGTACCATACAATCAACAGAAAAGCCCTCCGGTATCAGTACATTTCGGGTTGCGGGAATTTAGCGTGAACCCGTTTCCCAAGCTGAACCACGAATGTTTGATAGGATTCATGTCAGGTGAATTCAGAGGCCAGGGCATGAAATAAAAGTAACCAGCATGTTCCACGAACCATTCCCGGACGAATCTGGCAGTGTGGCATGATGTATAATTCTTTTGGTAATACCCATCTCCAGCAGGAAACACAATTGCTATGAATGAGATTATTCGGTCAGCCACGATCTTCAGATACTTGACAGCTGTGAGAGATTATGCTATTGGGATAATGGGGTCCAAAGTGTCCGAAGAAAACTTCGTCCACAGCACAACACCGACTCCACTGGCCTGTTTCAAACCAACAGCGCATTTAAGTGCCGTAGATTTCATTGGTAATCGGCGTATCTATGCTCGGCCGTCTATGTGATGCACCAGGAATCGTGATTCGTCAGACAAGGTTACCTTCTTCCAATCATCCAAGGTCAAATCTCGATGATTTTGGTCCCATTTCATGCGTTGTTGGTGATGACGTGCAGTGAACATAGGGAGCCGGCATGGTCTTCGGATACGTAGGCCCATACGCAGAAGGCTACTACAAACTGTGTGCTGTGACACATTGCTCTCATCACCAGTGTTGTTGCTTTGGGTGATTTTCCACTTTGTGTCTCTGCGAACGCCGTTAAAAATGCGCGACAGACTTCGCCTCTGTCTGGCATCAATGAACTCCGAACGAGGGACTGCTGGACGACAATTCGTTGTTTCGCCATCTGTGCATCACTTTTGATACGTACTCACTACAGCGGCACGTCTACAACCTACACGCTGCGTCGTTACCGAGAACGTAGTTCCGAGGCGCCGTTCCATCACAAATTGTCCTTCATCAAACTTCTATAGATCGGCAACTTTTTGCATTGTGACTCAGAACAATCTACGTATATTTAATAAAATTGAACAGATTTTCCCTTGGTGTGTCTGTCGCTTTATTCTATACAACCTATCAAGGCAGCACAAAGTCTGGTAGAATTATCCAGAAAGTGTGCTGTTATCGCACTATAACTTGTATTATTGCAGGAGGTCCAGCCATCAGTTGTGAGGCACAATGCTGCAGCAGCGCGTACTTTTATTTTGATTACCGTTATCAGTTCATTGTACACTTTGGGTAATACACTTTTAGAATATACACTGGCGTGCAAACATTAAGGAAGAGACTGTTTTTCGGATGTAACGTCGCGCAGAGGTGCTCCACATCGACTCAAGATAAGATCCCCAAGATATAAGAATATGGGACAAGTGAGCAAACTGTCCAAACAAGGAATCCAAAGCAAACAAAGGAACTTTATTGAAAAGGTAGCTTGGAGCACAACTGGACAGAAGACAGAAACGTCCATGTGACAGGCGGCTACCAAGAATAATTCAGTCTTTAGTAGGGAATATGATCACCCCAAACTGCGTTGCAGGATTTACAACGCCTGTCCATACTGAGGACGAGGTTGTCGAGGACCTGTTGAGGCATCGCGGCCCATTCCTTTTGTAGGGTCAATCGTAGCTGCGGAATCGTTGCTGGCGGATAGTGACGTGCTGTTAAGCATCTCCCGAGAAGGTTCCACATGTGTTCGATTGGATTTAGGTCTGGGGACCTTGTGGGCCAAACCATGCTTTGAAAATCTTCACTCTCCAGCAGCTCTGCGACAGCCACTGTACGATGAGGTGTAGCGTTGTCCTCCATGAAGAGGAGCTCAGGACCCACAGCACCGCTAAACAGACGCACGTGAGGCAGGAGAACCTCGGTACAATAGCGGACACCAGTAACTGAACCTAATTGGAAGAACTCCGCCACCACCAAACTGGTCTCTTTCGATTATGTTGGAGATGTGATTGCGTGTTCCCTGCTCTCTCCAGATGTGTGTACGTCCAGAATCGCTCGTCAAACTAAATCCACTTTCATCCGTAACGAAAACTCGACCCCATTGCTGATGTGTCCAGTTCTTGTGTTCCTGGCACAAGAAAAACCGCCGTCTCCGATGAGAAGGCGTCCACGGCACACACCGTACTGGTCGTCGTGCAAATAGACCACCTTTGTGCAGCCTCCGGCCACTGCAAAACGTGATAACGGACGTCCAGTTGTCTGTTGCATGTTCCTTGCGATTTCTTTCCGCTGTCTGCCGTCTGTCTCTTCTCGCCTGTAAAAAAATATACCGGTCGTCCGCCGCCGTGGTTGTTCGTGGACGACCACTGCCAAACTCTCGAAAAGCTGTTCATGTCCTTTGAAATGCTCTCCAAGCTCGTGAAACGATTCTGTGAGCGATCCCGAATTCCTCGGCCACACTAGTCCAACTTTGACTATTTTCCAACTTTCCAATGACGCGTCCTCAGGTAAAGTCGTCCAGATGTTGTCTACTGGATTGCCTGTTGACCATATCACATGTTGGCAGCAACTCGACCTCGTTCTAACCGATGTACACCGTGCAATAGCCTTCACCGAATTGCTGAGCGTGCACAGCTCGTGTGCTTTATACCGTTCCGATAGCCCCTCCCTACGTCATGCTGAATATATGCGCATGCCCTACCGTACCGGACCCCTGTCTATGTCATGAGTGGTATTTCAGTCCGTTCTGCCGGCTCGTTCCGCTGTTATGCTAATTTCTTCTCTTCGTCCTTAATGTTTGCACACCAGTGTATTTTCCTTGTGGGAAGTTGATAATCCGGAGAATGGGATACCATTTGTATTAATGCGCACTTTTCTTGTTCATCAACAATTCGTAGAGCATGGTGTCATTTAGCCACCATTTTGACAACTTGTTTATCGATTTGTTAGACTTTACAAATTGGTGGTGGCCTGCAAACAAAATTCGTAATGGGTGGCTGGGTCGATGTGAAAGGAAGAGTTGATATCGAAGCAGCATGGATATCTTCTGGCGAAATTAAACTGGGTAATTCAGACGTTTCAAATGGTTATCGTTCAATTGTGAGGGATGTTCAAGCGTCATATGGCGACCAAGATTTTGGTTTTGAGCCATTTTCAATGCCGTGAACAATGTTTGCATTTTGCCCTCATTCTATCACGATATTCACTATAAGGTGTCCACATGACACTGTTTCCTTTTTGAGTACATTATAACGTTCTTTTTAAGAGCAGTAGGCTCACTACGTAAACTAAATAAAATAATTGTAACTGAATAGAATGCAAACTAACTAAACGAAACTAACTTGCAGATGCAGAGCTTTGAATATAACGCAACTGTGAAAAATGCATGAAGAAACGCAAAATGAAAGACACTACTATGATAGCAAACTTTCTACAGCGGGAATTCCTTTGTTAGTTTTCCCTAACAATTCATGCCGACTGTCGTGTTCGACTTGCCTTGGACTTACGGTACTCCTCCGCTCGCCTTCGTGGGCATTGTTGCATGCGCATGCACTCGGAACGCGAGCAAACTGAATGAACTTATTTGCGAAGCTGCTTTGAACTAGTTCGCCCGGTACACTTGTGAGAACGGCTCTTTTGAACAAGGTAGTTCGTGAACTATACAAGCCTAATGTAAAATCTAGCAGTTACATGAAAAAAGACTGAAATGATCTGGAACAAGCTTGTCGAACGTACGGTCCGCCGGCTACTGTTCGGAATTTTAAAAAATCGAGGATTTAAAAAGAAAAACAAAAAACGTAGAAAAATAAATTGTTCAGAACTAAGAAAAAACCGCGGAAACTGTACGACATCGTCTCAGGTGGGAACACTTTTTTCTATCACAACAGAGCAAACAAATAGTTCAGAGGAAAGTTGAGGGGATAAGAAAATGTCCCCACATTCGCTGGAATCGTTGTTTTCTACAGCGAATTTGGTTTCGACTATACACTTGTTCCACGCATAGCTAAGTTCGTTCCAAATGGAAGTTTTTCTCACAGAACACACTGTGCCAGCTAGAGATTAGTGTGTTTCTCATTAGTTAAGTATCCAGCGAAGCTATTATTAAAATACATGGCACCAAACGTTGACGGTGTCCAGTGAATACACGCAAGAAAGGAAAAATCGATTCTGCATATAAAGCTTTTTGTGGTGTTAGGACCGATGGGTTTGTGTTATTCAGCATACCATTCATATTGTGTCTGATATGCAAAGACATTATCCTTGTTGTAAATGATTTTAATATCAAGAAACATTTTTCTACGAAGCATGACAGAAAATATGATAATCTAATACAATGGTTCCTAAACTGTATTTCGCGAATCCTGAATGTGTTCGCAAACCACAGTTTTGGAAATCCCCAAGTGGTTCGAGAGATCTTTCAAGGGGTACCCTAAAATATTTCTGTAATGGCGGAATTTGACAACATATCGTGAAATAGTGAAATGTGTTAGAAGGTTTTGTGAACCCCCAAGGGATTCGCGCCATTTTTAGGGGTCTGCAAAATATTTCCGTAATGGCGGAATTTGAAAAACAGACTGAAATAGTAAAACTTGTGAGGCATATTTCCAAGATTCTATTCTACACTTGACGAGCTGTATCTCTCCGTTATCTCTTCAGAAAGCTACGCTCACTATTTCTCCCCCGCCCCCTCAATGATTCGCTACGAATTCCAAACAACCTCAGTTTCCACAGGGGGTATTCCTTTGTGACGGAATTCAACAGGAAGACCTCTTTCTTCCCCTCCCCTCATGCGGTATTTCCGGTAGTTCACAACGCGATGTTTGGTTTGTACTGTCCGCCCAAGGATTCAAGACCTTAGGCTGGCAAAAAACAGTAAATTCATGTTGAAGGGCAGAAAAGTCCGAGCAACATATCTAATATACGTGGCTACTGAAAGCCACGTCTTCTCAACGGATTGCGTCACGCACGAAGTCCTTTTCTGGGTGCTGCTTTTGGGTACTCTATCAGCAGCTCAATAGGTGTAAAAGACAAGGATCATATTTTTTTTAGTATGGTATGTTCGTTATGTAGAACAGAAGTCTGCTTTATCAATCCCATTTTTTTAATACTCCGGCAAATCTAGATGGTGAATTTCAAAATTTCTTTTGTCAGCGCTTTAACCTTCGTGGATAATTTAGTTCAGAGTTTCCTCTGAAATGTTAGCTATGATTTCCGCGTTCGATTTTTCTCGATTTATAATATACTTTTCATATATGTGTAGTATACTGCATTTCATTCTGTTTGGTACATATTATTCTAGTAAATGCACAATTTCTTTCCTATCAAGAATTTATTCAAATTTTCAGATACGGATTCTTGGGATACTGTAGAATTCCGAAGAAAGTTTTCAGTTTTATATAAAAAAAATATAATAAATGAATTTCATAATGCGTGGAAAGTTGAAGCTCTATGGTCAATGTATTATAATACTGAAAAAGCCTTCAGAGGCTGGAAATTATCTAGTCAACCGTCATTCACTCAACCTTAGAATTTTTTTGGGTAGTGCTTTTCGAATCAATAGATAAAAATTGACATATTCTTAAAAAACGAAGACAACTTTAATATGCGTGAATTAATGGCCGCAAAAATAGTATAACCAAGTAACGTTACTTTTATTAATTGTACAAAAATAAGAATTATGGAGTTATCATTTTAATGTTAGTGCAAGAAAACTTTGATGTAGGAAGTAACCTGAAATTATGATATTAGGTTTATAACGTATGTTATAATTCAACTTCGATTCTTAGTTTTTCATAACGTAAATTTTCAATTCGTTCTCATTAAGTTTTCCAACCTTAATTTTATTTTTTATTACTTACTGGAAGCTATTTGACAACAACCTTGAGGTGAGTCCTGAATGATGCGTTCATGCCAAGATAAGAACGATGTATATAATGAGCGAGAGAGCAGTGTTAAGTGGGAATATTAGCGAAGCCTTGCCTTATGAGCTGTACCTTCCTTCAAGGTCAGCTATATTTGCATTTGATAAAATTATACCCCGCTAGGTATCTTCGTGCGCAATCATTGAGATGTTTTTAAATAGGGTTATGATTTTTCATGTTTTAAATTCTGTCACCTACCTGTGATATAAACATCTTTTATGCTATCATCCATTCAAAGCAACTTTTATGACAGACTGCTGGAAAACGAATGCCTCCATTTCTTTCCCGGCATAGTACTATATTTCAGAAGGTGCGTTTAGCATTTTTATACTTCTATGGAAATGCATCGCTTGTATTACGTCTCTCGATATTCACTCCACTGAAAGTTTGCAAAAACCCAAACTTTCGGTCATTCAGCGTGAAAACTAGAACTTTTGCTGCTGTATGATTTTTATTTCTGCACTTTTCATGTTGCACAACAATGTTGTTTTCTATTTTGAAAAGATTATCTCACATCCACTTAGCTCAAAATTAAAAGAAAGCAAATGCTGGTGAATTTCACACGAAAAGGTGCTGATGATAGATCATTTTCCTACTTCTGTTTGTTTCTTTACTGGATATTTCCTCATTTTCCGCAAACATTTTCTTCGTGAACAAAAATAGACGAATATTCAGAAATTCTATATTTTAATCACTGTCACTCAGAAAACCCTTAAAACCTAAGCGCATCAATTACCTTCTTATGTTGCTAAGAAACGTAATTGGTTTGTAAAGAACACTATGCGACGTAAAACAAACAAAGACTGCGAAAGCACTAATACAGAATTCAAATGGTGCACAGATAGTCATGAGTTTTATAAATGAGCCTTAAAAAAAGGTGTTTCCCAAAGTCTTGGATACGACTTCACCAGATTAACGCTTTGTACCGAAAGAGCATCAACCTAGACATTTCGGTTGTAGGTGCTACTAAACAGATATGTTTGAACTGTAACAAACAAACAGCCGTATTAAATGAGGGTTTTGAGAAAATCAATGAGATAAAATTTGAAAAGATGTGAGGTGATAATCAACACAGCAATAAGACATCGCGTAATTGATTGTAATTATTGTTTCACACGTGAATCAAATCACATCAGAAAATTTAAAAATTTCATCACAGTAGAGCGGGAAACAAAACCGCATCTCCTGAATACCTTCAAGCATGCTATCTGTTCCATACATGATTTAAGTGTGAAACAGTAATTACACTCAATTCAGCGATGTCTGATTGTTGTGTTAATTATCATGACGTATTTGCCACATATTATGAGAATAATATTTCTTCCGCACTTTATATATGAGGTGAAATTTACGAGATAGAGGACGACAAAATTAATGTACTGGCCAATTGAAAATGATTATCAGAGTTTCAGTACTTTCTTGTGTGTAGTACACTTAACATGCTACAATTACAATCATACTGGTGGATCGCGAAACTTCTAAGAGATTTTTTCAAACGTCCAGCCATTTAGTAGTTAAGTGGTGAGCCAAGAGGTGGTGTTTCACCGACAGGACCGCATCTCGCCAGCCAATAGCTTCCGTGTTTAGGAGATGTATGACAGAAAGGAAAAAGCTTACGAATTTCATCAAAGTCAGTCCTTTTCATTGTCCAGCGGCACTTCAGCATGAAAACTGGAATCAATCTGCCATCCGACAATTTTATTTACTTCTCCTTATTTCAAAAAGAATGTCAGGCGAATTTTTAAACCATTATTTAAATTATGTGATGGATCGCACTTGGCACCGACGTTGATTAGAAGGTCCTGTCCAGGTCTCCTCGTTTATGTGATTTTCCTTCAGTGGGAATACGTGAAGGATAAAGTTCCTATCTGTCCTCTAGTGACAGTTCGTATTACCAGCGTCGTTCAAGCAACCTAAACAGAGATTCTGCAGTGTGCAGGGAAGGAATGGAGTTCCGTGTAAACATACGCAGAGTGATAAAGGAAGCTCATATTGAGCAGTTTTGACATACAGATCACACTTAGGGTATTTTCTTGCACAATTAAAAAATGTATCGTCCTTTCTCAAGCTCACTAAGTGCTGCATGTTTTGAAACTTCGACAACCATTTCGCAAATCCCTGTGCCTGCAGGAACTCTTAATAGATATAGGTTAAACATAGTTTCTTACTGATAGTTTCCTTTTTAAACATTTATTTTGCCTATAACTAACGCTCATGTGGTTGCAATATGTGGCTGTTCTGGGAGTGACATGTGGGTTAACTGTTTTTTACTATAGTCATTGGCAGTTTTCACGTTTCAACAAGAGCATCTGTGGAACTGGCTACCTAAGTGCCACTGGCTTTGAATACCTCACAAAGCAGAATTTAGTAATAATACTCTACGATATGTGGCTAATTTTGCTTGTTCTATTTGGCCTTAAAAGCAGACAAAGGGATTGTGGAAAAAACAGGAAGGGCATTGATTATCCGGATCTACGTCTTTATTTATGTACTTCAGCCTGGATTACATATCCTCTCATCTGTCTCTAAGAATCCTGTCTCTTATGAATATCATAAACCTAATTTATTTTATACGGTCCGTTGATTTCTTTTTCGGGCACCTGTTGTTTAGACCAGAATTATCCTCGAAGACTATTGGTCTCTTGCTAGCTTAGAAGGTGTGAGCTTTCAAGCTCATTATCACAGTATCATACCATTACTAGATACACTGGCGTGCAAAAATTAAGTACGGGACGGTTTTTCGAATGCAACGTCGTGAAGAAGCGCTCCACACCGACCCAATCATACCATAAGATCCCCAAGAGGTAAGAATATGGGACAAGTGAGCAAAACCGTCCAAACAAGGAATCCAAAGGATACAAAGGCACTTTATTGAAAAGGTAGCTTCGAGCACAACTGGACAGAAGACAGAAACGTCCATGTGACAGGCGTCTGCCAAGAAAAATCCAGTCTTTAGTAGAGGATATGATCACCCCTGACTGCGTTGCAGGATTTACAACGTCTGCCCATGCTGAGGAAGAGGTTGTCAAGGAGCTGTTGAGGCATCGGTGCCCATTCCTCTTGTAGCGCAAATCGCAGCTGCGGAATCATTGCTGGCGGCTGGTAACGTGCTGTCAAGCGTCTTCCGAGAAGGTCTCACACGTGTTAGATTAGATTTAGATCCAGGGATCTTGCGAGCCAATCCATGCGTTGAATATATTCACTCTCCAACAGCTCTGCGACAGCCACTCTACGATGAGGTGCAGCGTTGTCGTCCATGAAGAGCAACTCCAGGACCCACAGCACCTCTAAACAGGAGCACGTGAGCCGGGAGATTCTCGGTACAATAGCGGACACCAGTGTCTGAACCTCCTTGGAAGATGCGGAGGTCAGTACGGCTAACAAGCTTGATACCGCCCCAAACGAGAACTCCGCCACCTCCAAACCGGTCCATTTCGATGATGTTGGAAGTGTGATAGCGTGTTTCCTGCTCTCTCCAGACGTGTATACGTCCAGAATCGCTCGTCAGACAAAATCGGCTCTCATCCGTAAAGAGAACTCGACCCCATTGCTGATGTGTCCAGTTCTTGTGCTCCTGGAACCACAGAAACCGCCATCTCTGATGAGCAGGCGTTAATGGCACACACCGTACTGGTCGTCGTGCAAATAGACCACCTTTTTGCAGCCTCCTGACCACGGTGAAACGCGATAACGGACGTCGAGTTGTCTGTTGCATATGCCTTGCGATTTCTCCCGCTGTCTGCCGTCTGTATCTTCTTGCTTGAAGGAAAATATACCGGTCTTCCGCCGCCGTAGTTGCTCTTGGACGACCACATCTAAACTCTCGGACAGCTGTTCCTGTAGTTTGAAATGCTCTCCAAGCTCGTGAAACGATGCTTGAGCGATCCCGAACTCCTCGGCCGTACTAGTCACACTTCGACCTTCTTCCAACTTTCCAATGACGCGACCTTGGGAAAAGTCATCCAGATGTCGTCTACTGGATTTCCTGTTGGCCATATCACGCGGTGGCAGCAAATCTACGTCGATCAAACTGATGTACACCGTGCAATAGCTTTCACCGAATTGCTGAGGGTACACCGCCCGTGTGCTTTATACTCTTCCGACACCCTCCCCCCCGTACTTCATGCTGCATATATGCGCATGCCCTACCGTACCGGACCCTAGTCTATCTCCTGAGTGGTCTTTCGGTCCGTTCTGCCTGCACGTTCCGCTGTTATGCTGATTTCTCCTCTTCGTCCTTGATTTTTGCATACCGGTGGAATATCCCTATTTCTCAGTCTGCTTTGTGATGTTACACGTATATTTTCTGATAACAACAAAATATATGGATTTATGCACTGCGATTTTTTCTAATTAAAATGGCAAATTAGGGTCTCAACTAAACATGGAAGGGTGCCATAATTTTCTTCGTATAATGACATACATTCTCAACATCCTAGCATATAGGTATCACTTTCCGTCCAGTTAAGTGCATTGCCTTAATAAAAACCTAGGCCATCACATAAATCTTTATATTCCTATTCTGATAATGTTTATCTCTGATCTATGTGGTGTCGCTTATATCCCTCGATTTAATTTTAATTTCTTCTACAGTAGATACAACAGTGGTGTGCCTTAGTATCAAAAGAGGAAATTTCCGCTCACACAATTTTTTTTGCCAATTTCCCATATTTACTTAAATTATGTTACTTCAAAGAGAACTAGTGATTCCGTGACGTACTACAACGTTCCGTGCCTTCGTGCTTATGTACTTAGAAATGTATTTGAATTGATAGGATGCTATATCCCTAAAATTTGTCGAACTTGTGACCTTGCCCTCAGTGTTTAGCTGATACTGAGCATTCTACTCACAATCAGTACTGTACATTTTAAATTAATATTTTGAAACTTTATAAATTGACATTCGGCATTTCATGGAAATTAATGTTCTTTCATGGAGCCTTCCATTTCACCTACCTTTTAGAACATCATACGTTAACTTCAAGGTTACGTGCAATTCTATGGATTTAGGTTGTAGTGCAGCAACATGTGTAACGTATTCGTTAAGTACTTTGTTTTCAGGAAGACCATGTATGAAGCTTTTCACAACATATGGAGTTATAACTTGTAGGCAGATGTAAAGCTCAACAGATTTCGAAACTTCGTTTTATCATGAACATTCTCTTTTAGAAATTGTAATAAACAAAAAGGAAACATTTCGTCAGTTTTCAAGAGTTTTTTCGGTGATGAGCAGTGGCCTGAAAAGTTTCACGTCAGCTCTCTCTTAAGTATTAGAATTCGAGATGTTCTCAAGAAAAATTTTGTTTTTCATATGCAAGAACTGAAAGACATTTTAGTAACGTTGGTATTATTACAAAACCACGTGTTACATTTAGCAAACTCCTGAATACTTTGTATCAAAGAACCTATTTTGTTTGGTAAAATTTACTTAACAGCGGTGATTAAATAACAAACAGAAAAAAAGAGGAAATATCATTTCAACACGTCGGATGCATTACAAACACGTCCCGCCTTTCATGCTTTCGTAGAATGAAATGTAAACAATTAGGATATCACCCGATTGGTGTTATTGGTGGCCCACCTGATTTTGTGTTTGTTGCTGATTTAACGGCCACCATCAGAAACTCGATGGACTATAAGCATTAGATCGTCCCTAATTTGGACACACTCGCGCCTGCCCATACAACTTAAGTATTTCACAGTTAAATACAGTGCTTCACGTGGAAATGATCTAACGAACAACTTCTGCAAAGCCTTTATTGATACATGAGTGCAGCTACTTCTCGTCTGCTTCCATTATTAACAGACTACTGATGCTTTCTTTTCAGATTTTACAAGTACCATCATTCTACTCCTTCAAAAGGAAGGCTGATTTCGAAATATTTTCATCTGGAAGCAGTAAACAGCATTCTGCACATAAGCAGGTGTAAAGGGAAAGTAAACATATTAATGAATTCCGGTGGAACGTATGCTTGCACACCTACATCCTTTTCGAGGCATAAATAAAATGCAGATTACAACTAATGAATTGTAAATCAAATAGAAATAAAAACTAAATTGAACAAGGTGAACGTTCGTGTAACACAAATGCAATAACCCTTGAGACAGAATTTTTCGTAATATAATTTACATATATTTAAATAGAAATACCAATATAACATACCAATCCATGCATGTGGAAATTCAGTTGATAGGTAATCATTTGCTCGCATCCTGTTTGGAAATTTTTTCAGTTGTCTTCTTTAATAACTTTCTTTCCGCCGAAGTATGTGGTGCTATAAGCGTCAATTCTTTTGACAACGGGGTTACAGCTCTTGATAGAATTTCCCTCGCCAAAGCTCTGGTAGGCATGCTGTAATTAAGATCAGTCTTATGCACATCAAACCTAGTAGCAAAAGATTTGTTTTCTATACAAATATAAAAGTAATCAAATTACAGTGTGCCTGTTTAATGTATAGTTCCGCAAAGTGAACTTTGAAAGGAAAAGCCAATGTGGTTTTACCAGGTGGCGTGTAATGCTCATCTTTCAAGTACATTAACAATTGTATTGACTATCTTATCAGACATAGCACAAAAGTAAATTATATTCAGAGTTTGTCCCGAGGAACTCCATTGCGCTTGAGTGGTATAAACACGCTCAATGTTTGCGTTAAGTTTTAATTTGAATTTATATAGAATTTGTCAATTTAGTCAGTAGACATTTTGTGTCTGGACGAAATAACCCTTGGGCAAGCGAAATGTCAGTAATTATTTCTACGGTTCTTTGGCCTTTATTGTACCTATCTTTGATTTGTACCTAAAAGGCACATCGTTTTGCATCAGTTGATTGCGGTTTTTTCATAGCTTTTAAATTTGCTTGTTTTTTCGTATCGCATAATTTACCTGAGCGGGATTGTAATCTGATATCCGATTTTTTTGAAAATGTTATAGGCTGGATATTTTAAATAAAAGTTTTGGTATAAATTTCTGTAGTACAAAAATGTAAGATGTAACACCAATTTGGTTTGAAGGCAGAAAGATATATGAATGGATAAAAAAACAGCACAAAATCATGCTCTGAGGACGAAGAATAAGCTCGCTTCATAAAGTTTCATTTTTACTAAAGGCAGAAGATTAATAAATACAATGAAAATGGTGCAGGGGACATAAAAAGATGATACGCAGCTTTTTGCAAACTACTCTCGCCCAAACAACGATCACTTACACTACAAAATTAAAGAAATTAATTTTAAATATGAAACGTTTTATAATTACACATTATTTAAAAGTCCGGTGTCTTTCAGATATGTCATACCACCGAAACGTGCTGAAGGATTAACTTGTAACTTTACTATTTTCATTGTGACATATATTTTTGAGATTAATACCTTTCGCATGTCATTACGATACTTAATTTCTAGAAAATAACATGTGTTTATCAAAAGGCAGTATTTCAATACAAATTGACAAACTCATAAAATTATTCTAAAAAAATTCAATGAATTGCCTCGATGGTGGGGAATTCTCTTAGAAAATACAAGCTTCCTATACATGTGGATTATTCTTAATTAGGATAACGCTGTATAAATAGTGTTATACAATTTAAGGTCCAAAAATGAGTTTTTGTACGCAGCATTCGTTCTTCTGAGTTGATCAGAACGTTTCCTGCCTATAAGACGATACAAGTATACAGGGTGACAATTATACAGAAAGTAATACTTTTTAAAATCATGAAAACTCCAAATATTTCTAATGAACATTTTTCTTATGATCCATACTAGAACATGTAGCTACTATTTCTTTCACTTTATTACTTGAAAAATGCGTCATTTAAAATAATATCTCGAAGTTTCTTTTTCGAATTGCATGTCTATTAATACTTAGCAATTTGCCTTTGAGTAGGCTTAAGAAAAAGAACAAGGCATTTAGAAAAACAACACTTTTCACCTTCAACTTAAAATTTATTTCATAAAACTACCGGATCTTAAAAATGTAAGTAAACAAAACTGGTTCCAAGGTTACCTTTCTCTAAATAATGTTGATCTCTGTTGTATTCAAGAAACACATTTTCATTAAGCTCTTGAAATGTACGGAAATCATGGAATTAAAGTTCTGAAATGTCCTAAACAAAACTGGCTTGGCTTTTCTGTTCTCTAAGATATCTTTTTTCTTCATTGATGTACAGTTGCAACTCATTGTTCACGGATTTTTTTGTAAAGGAGATTAATATAGTGATTAATGATTTTTTCCCATGACAGAGTATATATGGAGAAACTCGATCACAAGTCATATAACTGATTTGTGATTTTCATATTATAAACTGAACTAGTGTCCTAAAACTAAAAACATACTTTATCTAGTTATAAGTTAAAAAAAATAAAATGATGTGTACATTTAGTGGAGCTAAATCGCTGGAGTAAGATTTCTACAAAATAATTTTTAACAAAATGTGAGGTGTGCTTGAGATATGATCACAGACCTGCTATCACGAGGTTGCAATTCTGTGTTGCTGTTCTACTGATTTATCAGTAGATCTACTGATTTTGAGTCCTGTCTACTGATTGTTTTTCGTCATCGACCCAGTTTTGTCTATTAAACGTTTAAATTCTACTAAGTAATTATTTCAAATCAGGATTTGGCGGTGACATCTTCTTTGTTACAGATTTTTATTGGAAAAATATGATTTCGGTTGCTTAGTGTAGTTATATAGTTGTTCAGTAGTTTGCGTAGTTGTTTAGCCAAAACTAGCTTCATAAGAAAGACAAGGACAGAAGTGATTTACATTATATGTTTAACGCATCTTTGATGTTTCAACAGAAATCTCCACAAACAAGGAGCAATTTATGAAACCAACTAACAACACATTTTACGACAACACATAACATGAGTGTGTAACAAAAATGTCATAATCCAGACTGAGAAGCAAGATGTAAGAATCTAGCTGTAGAACTTAAATTTATTCTAGTAACATTGGGCTTGTACTGTATTTTGTCTAAGAAATGCTGGAAAGAAGAGCAGATAAGGTTATTAATGTATTTGAGGAAATCGGAAGGGTATTTCTCAGATGTAGAAGTTATGAAAACAGGAATTTGTCTGTGAATACGATCTAATCCTCGTCTCTTGGCTCTGGAGTTAGTTAATCTAACCGCCTAAACTACACCAACTGAATGTGTCACTGCAGATTTGTCGTCTTGATACGTGATTCAATTCGGTAATACGACACATCATCTCCCTCTTAACTTTCTTTTAAGTGAAAAAGAACTGTTCATTAATTCCAGGCGATATGCGGCGCGAACATCACATATTTTTCGAAGAACCCAAAGGCCAGTAGATCCAGTTTCACGTACTGGCGCCAATGTGAATAAAGGAATTTGTGGAATCCACGTCTTCTAGCTCCAACGTGAGTTGCTCTAATCGCATAAGCTCACACCAACGGAATGTACCGCTGCTGACTTGTCATCTTGATACGTGCTTCAACTCTGTAATACGTCACAAAGTGTATTTCGAGTCTTTATCATCTGTCTGGCACTACCGTCAAAATTTTGCATGAAGAAAAGTTTCATCATCGTAGTGATCATCGTATGTTTAAAAACACGTTTCCGAGATGATGAGGTTATCAAAATCCGCAACCTATCTTTAACACGCTAAACCTTTTGCTATGATATCAGGCATATTTAATGATTCCATGTTAGAAAATTAAAAGAAACTCTATACCATATCATTGCCTTAGGATGGAAAACCTTCTGTGCCATGGTTACTAAATGGTAAATGAAGGCATACAAATATTTATGTTCTCGTTTAGTGATGAAAATCAGTATCGCAAACGAATCAAAAAGGGTGAATACCCTAAAAGGAAATGCAGGAATTCCGCCAATTGTATTCGTATTCCATGCATTTAAGCGTTCCCGGACACTTTTCGTATTGGTATTCACGAACACCAATAAGAAACGTTTCCGGGAAAGTTGAAATGTATAGAATCAACTAAACAAGAAGCTTTACTCGATAGAAAAACCCTTTTCAACATTTAAACAGGACTAACGAAATTGTGTGTACTAGACACAACAGCTAAATTTTTTGGATGTGTTTATGGCAACGGAGTTTGCGGATATAATTATGAAAAAATGAAAATATTCATCTTACTGTTTTCTCAGGTATGTAATGGTTAGATGGTTTTCTAAAAGTGTTAGCCCTTAAACATTTTCTCAAACCCTTCAGGTGTCTTTTTTTCAATAACTACCCTTGCATGAGCTGTATGTACACAACAATTTGGGTGAAACTCTTTGTTGTTAAATATTTATAGCGCTACAAAAGAGATGTGGCTTTAAAATATCATTTAGTGACATTCACTTGAGAAAGCATTCAGCTCAAAAATCACAAGTAGTGGATAGTATTTCACTTTTAATGTGGTGTTTCTTTTTTTTTTTTTGTTCTTTTACTGTAAAACTGGGGTTGTCTCGTCGGAAAGCTGTTTTGATGTGCTGTTACATATTTTTTGGAAGACGTTCCTTGGAAGGCGAAGGCAACTCTCCGGTTTGTTAGAAAATTATTTAAATATAGTTACTCCGCTTTACATATGTATCGGCTATTCATAAGCAAGGATTTATTTCCAAACTGGTTGAAAAGTTAATGACCGCGTGTGAATTGACGCTTCCCATAGAAGACCGCTTTCTTAGTATTCACCAGAAATGGGTTCTCGAAGTTTCCAAACTGAGCATGTACTTTCACACCACACAGTCATGGGCAGAGTGACACTCGCGTCCGATACCAACATAAGATTTCTTGTCATACTATTTGGGCTTTTCATTGGATTAGAAACCTAGATGTAGAAGAGCCGTGAGCCTAACTGCATTGCAATTATTTTAGATATTTAAGTATTTAACTATTGTATTCAGAACAAAAGAGAAAGAAAGATTTTCATAGGGATGACATGTATTAAAAAACAACAACTGTTTGTGGACATTAAAACAATGTTTTCAGTAGATATTAATAATTCAAATGATAACGAAGTGATACCTTTTTGAAAAGTTTCTACATTACAGGAATCTCGTTTTTCCATATATATAACAAATACACAGCTTTAACATGAATACGCACATTTTCTTCGTCTGTTTTTTTTTACCCCCAAACATTTGTATCTTATATTTATATCAGACAGATATATTGATGTCCCTAACATATGTATAAAATAATTCGGTATCTGGAAAGCTAGATGGTTATCGATCTGTAGTAATATTTTGAGAAAAATGTCATGTTAAATACGCCAGTGTGCGTTTCGAACACAAAATGCATATACAGAAAAAGGTTCCTTCTGCAATTCAGTTTCAAAATTCGCTAGTCAACTCAATACCGGAAGATACCCTAAGCTCCAAAGCATGAAACTTGTGCTTTGCTTACGATCTGGTGTTAGATTTCGAACTGAGGTCGAGAGATAAAGGTGCAGATGTAAGAAGATATAATGTTGTGACTTCTGTTTCTGCATTTGAAAGCTGTGGAGTAAAATGTGATACACAAGCATGTCGTTCACAAATATTTTTCAGTCACTGGAAGTATCATACTGTCTTTTCCTTGACATGCAGCTGGCTTGTTATAATGCACATTTTCCTATGTGCTGTGGTGGTAGAGTGCGCACAGTCACAAAACTACATCAGTTTAAATCAGAACAATTTGAAGGGAATTATAAAGACAGCGTTTGAAAGTATTCACTTGTCAACAAGGTAATAGTGACCGGTGCTGTGAAAATAGAAGCAACATTGAACAGTTTCCACGGATTACAATACACGGTCGAATCACATTTTTGTGACCACCAGCTAATATCCAGAGTCGCCGCTGAGTGCAGCGCGGACAGCAGCTAGACGGGCTTGGATGGAATTAATAAGGTGCTGGAAGGTGTTCACAGATATGGGGAGCCATGCTGACTGCAGTGCATCTGACAGCTAATGGAGGATCAATAGGGCGAACAACACAATCAAGGTAGTCCCACAGATACTCAATTGGGTTTATGTCTGGGGAAATAAGAGACCAGGAGAGAACTTTGAAGTCTGAAATGTCCGAGAGGGCTCTTCAAATCATTCTCGGTTATTTTCAGCTGTGTGACACTTCGGATTGTCGTGCTGGAAGATTCCATGCGCCACAGGGAAGACAATCAGTATGTATAGGTGTACGTCGTTTACAAAGATGGATTCAGAAAACATTCGCCCCATAGTGTGACTTTCATAAGTACCAGTGGACCCAGAGAATATCACGATAACATTCCCCAGACCATAATGCTTCCCCCACCAGTTTGTGTTCACCCATCAATGGTTGAGGAGTGTTTGTTCACCGATGTTTCTCGCCTTATACGCCAACGTTCATCCGTTCGATGAAGCAGAAAACGTGACTCATCGGAGAAAGCAATGCTTTGCCAATGAGCGGAGGTCCAATTCCCATACTGCAGCGCAGATGTAAGTCTTTTCTGTCGGTGCATCTTCGTTAGCATAGGTGCAGAGACCATCGGTCTGCATCGGAGCCCCATACGTATCAAGGTTTGCTGAACTGCAGTTTTAGACACACTTCCGGAAGCACCCTGGTTCATTCAGTCAGTAAATTGTTCCACTGTTGCATGTCGTCTATCGGCCCTCACGCATCTTAGCAGCCGACGTTCACCTCTCACATCAATGGCAGGTTGTGCACCGCATTTTTCACATCGCGTATTCGCAACTGTGCTATTTCTCCAACCACGATACACTTTAACCACAGCAGCACGCGAACGGATCACAAACTTCGCTGTTTCATAAACACTGCCACCCTTGTCCCGAATGCCGATAATCATCCCTTATTGCAAACTGGATAAAACGCTCCTTTTATGCATGATGTGTTTTCTACGAGTGATACGTCTTTAGAATGCCTACAGCACACCTTATTACCCTCCAAGCCAGCTCATGGCACGTGCCTTCATTCATTGGCTACGCGCTGTTGGCGTCAAAATTAGAAGGTCGTAAAAATAATGTGACTCGAATCTCAGCGCAGTCAGCGTTCAAATTGTGTGCACTTTTAACGATGAACTGAGATTTCTTCGGAGAGACGAGTAGGTACGCAGCCAAATTTTCAGTAGGTTTCGAGTTACTGTATTTTGAAAGACGTACCTAGCATTCATATTAGCGGAATGATATATCACGATGTACTTTTCTTCACTCGTACCTTGTGCGATAACATTCGTTTGCTTCTGGGATCGATGGGCCATGATCAGCGTACTCCTTGCCGACGGTTCGTGGTTTTTCCTTTATTGTACTACTTTTGCAGGTATTCAGGACGGCTGACAGTGAGCACACCTAAGATTTGCAATTCGGACATTGTGAATTTTGCTCCAGTCCACTGTCTTTTCCATCTTAAGAATAAGAATAACGCTGATTAATAGGTCTCAGTATAATGTGCGAATTGTATTTTTTCATGAGCTTTACACGTGCTGACGTTTAAATGAAGTTACTTCGATTTGTATAGAGACGAGCTGTTTTAAATATTTTGATTGAACGGTGTGTCAATCCTGAAAATACAGAGTATTAGCAGAATAAAGGACTTTGAGAAAACAGACTGTAGCCAATGATAGACTCTCAAACGGCAAAAAAGCAACCACTATTCAGCAGAATATCTTCTCGATAAAGGAATCTCAGCAAATGCACATGCGCCAGTTGATAGTCAATGCACTTTGTTTTGGTGTGAATCCAAAGAAAGTGCAGTAATACACTGCTGGACAATTGCTAAGGACGGATCATAAACCGCTATATAGCGCATAAAAAAGTAAGTGTGGTTGGATGCCAAGTGAAATAAAGTAATGTCAGAATGCCAGGACATTACAAGAAAGACAATTTATTGTGCTCTGAAATCCAGAAGGCTTTGGAACGTGTTCAAGGGACAAACAGGCCATTTTGTGCAGAATACGTAAACGTGAAATAAATGCAATTACCATCTGCAGGCGTTCCGGCGTAAGATGTCAATACGGGATATGGCCACCATGGAGGGCGATGCAAGATTCCACACGTCGTGTCATGCTTTGCACAACATTATCAAGCAGCTGTTGGGGTAATTTATCCCATTCCTCTGTCAGTGCACGGATGAGGGTGTCCTTGTTTATTGGAGGGCATTGGCGACCAGCAAGACTCCTCCCAAAAGCATCCCACACATTTTCAATGGGATTCAGATCTGGAGAACGTGCTGGCCATACGAGGCGTTGAATATCCTCGCTCTCAAGACACTCCTGGACAGCGACTGTTCGACGACATGTTGCGTTATCGTCCATGAAAATGAATCTATCACCGACAGCATCACGGAACATGCAAACATGAGGTAGCAGAACATCATTAATGTATCGTTGGCCAGTCGTAGTCCCAGTTGAAAGCAAATAGAGGGACGTACGGCCATTGATCATGATGCCAGCCTATACCATGACACTACATGTCGGATATCGGTCCCTTTCCTGTATGTTTGCTGGACAATATGCAGTACCACTATCACGCCAGATCAGTTGTCGTCGACAATCAGACGATAGACTGTATCTACTCTCATCTGAGAAGAGGACATCAGACCAGTCGTTGTCAGTCCAATTGCGATGTTGATGGCACCATTGCAAACGGGCGGTACGGTGACGTCTGGACAATGGGATGCACACAACAGGACGGCGGGCGTATAGTCCTCCTTCATGCAAACGTCTGGCGACAGTTTTTCGGGAGATCCGCTTGCCAGTAGCAGCCATAAACTGATTTGCTACCTCACTAGCTGTGCTGCGCCGGTGTCTTTTTGTTGATAGCACTATGTACCGATCTTCTGCAGGTGTCGTACTGCGAACACGACCTCCCCCGTGACGTTTGCTGCACTCTCCATTTGTTTGAAATGATTTCCAAAGCCTTGAAACAACACTGTGGCTGACGTCGAACTCCCTGGCAACATCTGTTATTTTTCGCCCTTCTTCAATCTTGCCAATAATACGGCCACGCGTAAAATCATATAAGTGATATCGGGAAGACATACTGAAAATTGCAAGTTCGTCAATTGATTCTTTCCCTTTCAACTTTCCGTTTGAACAACAACGGTCAATACGCGTCAAATCCTTTATATCTCTTATCAGCGCTATGACGCCACGAACAAGTTTGGCAATCCAAAATTTGCATACGCACAACACGTCTTACTGTATCCCGCACTTATGCTAATTTCCACATTTTGCTGCCTTCCATTTTATGGTTACTATCGTTGCTATTGTCATCCGTCCTTAGCAATTGTCCGGCAGTGTACTTTGACGCTGTAAAAAACTCAAACGTCACAATTTTGTTTGAATAGCTAGCTAACGCTCTAACATGAGTTATGAAGACAAATATCAACAGAAAGGAATAAAACATAATATTATATTTATCGAATATTGAGTAATTTCAGTTTATGTATTTGTTGTCCAGCTTAGGAAATATGGGTTATCCAGCAAACAAATGAGGAATTGTATATGCACAGAAAATAAATTGAAGATGTACTCATAAAATTGGAGTATACCTGAATTATTTTTTTCAAGTCGAAAGAGGAACTAAGTTTTGAACGTTCCACACCCTTCAGCGCTCAACGAAGTGAAGCTGAAACGGAAAACACAAGATTCAGCTGTCAAAGCCATCAGCGAGCGTAAAGGAAAACTCACTTTCATCCCCAGAAATGGCGACGCGAGAATCTTTTCTGGCTGTGTGTGGTGTGTGTTCGCGCAACGACGTTCGAATGCGAGTGAAGTGCGAAAGACCAGAGGACGGGAAAATCTTGCCCTTAGAAGTGAATTGTTCTCCGTGACAATTTCTTCGGTGTGCTTGATATAGGTGGTACTTATTGACAGCATCTACACAAGTATTTGCTTCCGCTTCATTGGCAATAACCCATTGTGAATCTTAAAAAGAGCGCCCAGTGTTAGCTCATGGATAAACACAGATCTTCATCCATTGATGCAAATACGCTTTACCTTTCTCGAACTTAAGAGGGTGCTACGAAATCACCTCATCAGGGTGTCAGAAATTTACTAATTAGGAGTTTAGAAAATAAGACGTTTATTATTTTTAGTAACATTTATTATCTTGACGGACTGTTGTTTGGTGAATGCAAAGGGCAAGACATTGTTCTTAGTATATTTATAATCTTGTGCTGTGTTATTCAGATACCACTCTGTTCATACTGCGTTCCTGAGTTTTTAACTTCTACCGTGGTTTCTGATTGCATTTAGGTATCTGAAGTTTCAGTGTACAAATCAGTGCCCCGAAACTCATCATTCTGTTGTTGGGTTCCCAAAGGTCACAAGGTCACAATTTTGGTGTGTAGTAGTCGAAATATTTTATCGTATGGGGCTTTTGCAGTCGGGACTCCGTTGCAGGTATGTGTTGTTCTGTAATGGGATTGACTTTTGCATTGGAGCCACCATCGTCTGGGACCCTTTACAACATAAACTTTGATGAGATATTAACCTAGAGCGAAACTATTTGCTTTAAAAAGAAAATGTTTCAGAAACATAAAAATTAAATAGGTGTGATATGGAGGGGTCGCTCCATTATTGAAAAATATGTGGTTATTGTAAATAATTTATAAATTTTTGTGTCGCTTTTTTGTGGTGATGTATTACAGGAAAGGACATTTAGAATTCCTTCAATGGTTACATACCAATGATGTGAAGAAATCGTGGTCCTGAATTACTCCGGTGAAAGTCTGTAATTCTAAAAGAACTTTATTTTTCATAATGGGTTAAGTTTCACGTTCATATATACTTATATATTTTTTATATTCATTTATATTTATTACTCATATATTTATATATATAATTAAATAAACAATACATTTTTATTTTCGTGTAAGTTGGAATCCAAAATTTAACCTTCTTTTACTTATTCCTTCACTACTAGGGATTTAGTAATGCGTAACACACGCCCCTAGAGCCTGATTATGTCCCCTTTATGTAAATTCAAAAGAAAAATGCGTGGTCAAATTTCTTTTCCAAGGAAGATGAGGATAAAAAGGGAAGCAACAGGTTACCTGCATGCGAAGGAAAGGAACATCTACGGAAGGTCCTCTAAGAAATGTTTCGTTTGTGAAACATTCGTTCGGAAAGAACGATTCAGTAAACTTCGTGAATGTCTAAAGCACCGTTCCCGAAAAAATCCGTTCCGCAGACAAGCCAATTCCCTGAATAAATTAGTCAGAATAGCTTTTACTAGGCATCAAAATTTCATTGTTTGGGTGAACTTCATATTTCGGTCGGAATTTTTTAACTTACTCAGAGGAGTACAAATCGAAAAAATGTGTGTGAAATTTTCAAAACGAACTTATGTAAAAACTGAAAAAGACATTTTGGTAAGAATTAAAAACAACTTTAAACATAAAAATCAACCACTAAGCCAGAAATTATTAACGGAAAAAAAAAAAAAAAAAAGATAAGGCTCAGATTCGGTTCCTTACACACACATCGCTCCCAAAAGCGGAAGTAACGAAAGAACGGATCCGATTCAGAAACGATACCCTGGACACAAATCGTTCCCGAATACTGAAGGATAACCCAACGTAAAGAACGCATCTTTTCAGTACGTTTACAAGATGTTGTCAAACGAATTGGTTTCACCATCTCTACAATCTTTTCGATGGGTCCGCCGGCATAACGTGCACATTGCTAGTGATGGAACCCTCAACTAGTACGACAGCAGGGGACCTGCTGTAACCAAAATTCCATTGTTAACTAATGAATAAAAATATAATATTAGGGAAATACGTTATACGATAATCAGTTTTCGAAGTAAACCGAAAACTGTCTGAAATATAAACTTGTATAACTGATAGCTGCTATCATCTGCTAAAATATTCCCTTTAAAATCCAACAAACTTACAATGTAATTTTTCGTTCGTTCGCCCTAAACATCTTAAGCTGGATTTGGCCACGTTTTAGCATGTCATTGAGTTTAGAAAACATCCTTAGCGTAACTAAAGTGGAAATCCCCTAATGAAATAGTCCGTATTACAACAACAGATATGACGCAACGGCACGGGAAAGCTTGTTACCCTAGTGTTTGGCTATTTGGCTTTTATGGACAGAGCCTCAGAAAAGTCACTGAGACTATTTTCAGAAGCTGTTGAGTTTCTGAAAGTTGTTTTAAAATATCATTACAGAAGAAAGACATTTATTTACATATGCGGAAGCCACGGCAGGAAAAATCTAGAGTAAGTCTGCTTTGTTTTGTTATTTCTTTTGTTGCCGCTTTCAAAACATAGTTTCCCCGGCAATTTTTGTTTACCGTAGGGAATATACGGAAAGAGAACGTGACCATCACTGATTTTTCCAAGCCAACAACAAAAAACGGATGTTAATCTACTGATGGGATGTGAAACATTTTAAACATACACAGGGGTTTTTAAAAAAATGGAAATAATCCCTGTGACTGGAGTACAGGCAATGCGCCCAATGAAATCACAAACGCGTCACTACCAGCAATGAGAAATACATAAAGCATACATTGCGTCTCGGGTATAACGTAACAGTGATACAGTCGCAGGTGAAACAGCTGTTGTGGAGTTATTGTCGAAAATGACAGATCACAATGTTCTCGAAAAACTCATGATCATTGTTATGATTATTGCAGGAACTTTAGTAAATTCGTCCCCGTAGGAAAACGGGTGAAATTGTAGATTTAGCCAGAGTAGCTGTGAGGAAAATTTCATTACCCATCGAAAAGGACACCGCGTTACCTAGAATCGTGTCCGTTGTGGACGCTATAGGAAGATTTCAGATAACGATCATGCGGACGATGTATCAGTCATTCCGTGGTGTTGTCACATTTCTCGATCCACTGCCGCATTGTCGATGCATATGGTTCTCCTCAATCCAGTGCAGCCACACGCGCATCACTGTCGTGGTGATAAGTCCCGTCCGAGCCACAATGTCGCATACGAAAATGCATCTTCACGCAGACCAATCATAAGCCCCCGTTCAAACTCTACCGTATGGTGATATTGCGCTTTTTGTTGTCGCCGTGGCATAATCGAAACCTGGAGACCTTTTGCAACTCGCTGTCCGCGATGTACTACAGGTGAGTATCCTAAACAGCCGTCTCTCCGTACATCTCACTCGAGAGTCCAGAGGGTGGTTCCTCGCCCAGACATGAGCTATGACTATACACTTCTAACCATTTTCATGCCCTTCCCTGTTCTGCATATCGTTTAAGTTTCACGTGATTACTATCATTCCGTCATGGTGTTGAAAATTTCACAAACAGTAGTTTTTTCCATGTAGTACTACAGAGAGAGAGAGAGAGAGGGAGAGTGGGTGAGCGATTTTGAAAGCATGTCACTATGCCTCATATTAGCGCGTTGGTCTTTGAAATATACACTGAGTGACCACTTTATTATGACCACCCCTCAGTACCTTGTTGTGCCACCTTTTGCCTTTAATATTGCGTCGATTCTTCGTGGCATGGACTCCACGAAATGTTGATAAGTGGTTTGTGGAATCTGAGACCATGCTTGATGAATATCACTTTCCAAGAGTGCGAGATTGCAGGGTTGTGTATCCAGCTGTATGATGGCTCGTTCAACTTCATCCCACAAATTCTCAATGGCGTTGAGATCTGGAGATTGTGGGGGCCATCTAAGCAAAGTAAACCCACCGGCATGTTCCTGAAACCAATCCTGTACAATACGAGCACTATGGCAGGACGCATTATCTTGTTGAAAGTAGCCATCGCCATTGGGATAAACCATCAACATGACAGGATACACTTCGTCGGCAACGATATTTAGATATGGTATGCCAGTCAGACCTTTATCATAACGACTTAAGGGGCCTAAAGCATGCCAGGAAGGCATTCCCCAAACCATAAGGTTACCTCCATCAGCTTCAAGGGTTGTAGCAATGTATCTGGGGTCCATGCTTTCGTGCTGTTTCCGCCAAATTCTCACTCGGCCATCAGCATTGTGCAACTGACAACGTGATTCATCAGATCATATAATTTGTTTCCAATTATGGACTGTCCAATTCTTGTGCTCCTGTGTGAGCTGGAGACGTTTTTTCTTGTTAACTGCAGATAGCAAAGGTTTTCGAACAGGCCATCGGCTGCCATATTCCATCCGATGCAGTGTACGGAGAACAGTGCGTGCAGAGATCATTTGAGAGGATCCTTGATTAAGATGGTCTGTAATTTGCTGCACTGTTGCCCTTCTGTTGTCTGTTACAAGTCTGGACACTCTCCGTTCCGCCCGAGCAGTCACTTGTCGAGGACGACCACACGTTGCACGTAGAGACCCAGTTTTTTGGCTGACAGTCCAGTCTTTAAACACTTTAACAACAGCTGCTCTGGAACATTTCACGAATGCGGCGGTTTTTGGTGATACACGCTCCTTGGCTCCGAGCTCCTACAATCATCTCACGGTGATAGTCCGTCAAATGGCATTTTTTACCCATCTCGTCACCCAAAAATAATTTCTACTAATTTCGGAAGCACTAAGCTTTCCCTATTTGTAGTAGCATCACCCTCTGGAGGCAACAACGTATAGTCATAGCTCATTTGCTTAAAACTGTCAGGTGGTCATAATAAAGTGGCCAATAAGTATATAAATAAATTTATAAAACACTGCTCACCGGTAGCACCGTTTGCAGTGGTTCAAAAAACGTTAAAACCAGGCACCAGAACGGAATGGTACTCTTTACTAATAGAGTTGGTGTAGTCTTACTTTCACTTCTCCGCGTCAGTATACTGAGATGAGGGTGGCACTGGTTATCGCCACAAAAACATAAATAGAAGGGATACATGTACGGAGGCTGCCGTGTTCTTATATGTGAACAAAGGATGAATTGTTTTCGATGGACTGAAAGATTTATAAATATAGGAAGGAAATTCTGTAAACGTACTCTTTTAGTGAGGTAAACCTTCTACGCGTACATGTTTCTCTGTTCCGAGGTGCCTTTGAACCGCGATTTGTGTTAATACATGATAACTCCAAACGAAGTGTATGGTGGCTGTTGATTTGCTGTTAAAAGTGAAGATATTCAGCGGCAATATTGTCCAGCACGTAACCCCGATCAAAGTTCCATAGAACACTAATTGGGCGCCCTGGTGAGACGACTTGCAGAACAGTAACACACACTGGAAAATTTTCAACAGCTGAAATTACCTCAAGACCTCACAAACAACCTAGTGCAAAATATGAACATATGGTTCAAACAAGCCCCAACGTTAGGATTGATTATAACCCCTACTGAGAAGCTCCTCTTCTCATTGTACCGTCTTTAGCTGTGATGTATCTGTATCACGGCTCCAGGTGCTATGTAGCCAATTTTTAATGTCCCACTTTGTCCTTATCCCCAGTTGTGTCTGTGTTGTTTCCGTCATCATTTCTGTAATTTACGGAGTTCTTACAGTTTCTATTTGTGATATCCAGACCGCTCCTGTGCAACGCCAGATGTCTAAACCTGGTTCGTCCAACGTTTAGCACACCTGTTTATGTTGATATCTGAAAATTTTCCTTACTCTGAAAATACCACGGGATGTCTAAAAGAATCTCAAAGGATATTATAAAACCGACACACAAGGTAAAAATACTAATTAATATTTGAACTATTCGTTAAAGGACTGGCAGCCACAGTTAGAAATTGTCAATAGGATTCACCCTAACAAATAATTGACATCCCTTCTTTTACAATTTGATCTTTGTGTCCCTTTACTTATCCAAACGAAAGGATAAAATTAATACAGTATACAAAATTAAAAAGAAGAGTAACAGCCGGTAGCAGATGGCGAGTTTTAGGCTGCTGCGAGAGGTAAATCCGAACCGTGCGGCTACTTCAGGGACGTGCTGAGCTAAGCTGGTATTTTGTAATATAATGAAGTATGAAAACAAAGATGAAATTCCCTTGCTAGGATTAGAAATCAAGAAAATGACTGATGGTGATTCAAGACAAAAACGATTATGGCGGATCCTGTTCAATCGAAACCACCATAGTACAGTATCCTTCAATTAAGTCAAAATGAGCGTACTTCATGGCGTTGAACACGTGATCAACGCGATCGCATTTTAGTATTAGAAAGGCAGGATGAAAAGAGCACTACTTAAAAGCTGAAAAACGAGTACTGCTACCTGATACTTCTCTAGAATAAAATCAACAATTCAGTACTCATTTGTAGTATGTTTATACGAATATGGAAAGAGAAATAAAGACTTGCTTCTGACATTCCTTAAAATCTTCAATGATTTGATATATCTTTTTCACCTGTACATGCAAAATATCTTATTCCTGGTTTTTGTTTAATAATTTGTGCGTGGTATTTAAGAAACATTAACTTTTAAATGTATTCTGCATAATCAAATATTAATAATACCATTCAGTAACAAGTTAGTAAAATCATGCAATGCTTTGTTTATGATACGCTTTCCAACATACCGGAAATCATTATTCTTGTTATTGCTCAAGTTATGAGGATAATGGCTGTAGAACAAATCTCGCTTCTGTGTCCTGACCTTTGACACCATTTTGATGATATTCGACAGAACCGGTAAATTATACTTCCGGAACAACATGGTAACGTTTTGTCTCAATCGAAGCATTTTTACGTAAGTTATAACGCATAAGGGCAATGGTACGGATCCCGATCCTATGTCCTGACCTTTGACCCCACTTAACCCATTTTCAACAGATTTCGTCCCCAGGTGGTCCTCTAATACATACTACAATTTCATTGAAATCAAACTATATTTATGCAAGTTATTACGCATAAGGTGAATGGAATTTATCTAGCTCCTATGTCGTGACCTTTGACCCCATTTCGTCCAATTTCAATACGGTTAGTCCCCACCACATAGTAACATTTAATCGAAATCGAACAATTTTTACGCACGTTATGACGCGTAAGGGCAATGGAATGCATCCCGCTCCTATGTCCTGAACTTTGACCCTACTTTACCCATTTTGAATAGGGTTTGTCCCCAGTTGGTCCTCTACGACATACTAAAATGTCATCGAAATTTAACTATATTTACGAAAGTTATGAGGCATAAGGCAACGGAATGGATCCAGCGCCTAGTCATCGCCTATGACCCCATTTCGTCCATTTTCAATAGGGTTGATCCCCAGGTGGTCCCCTACCACATTCTAAATTTTCGTCGAAATCGAACCATTTTTACGCGAGTTATCGTGCAGACAGACGGTCAAAGCTGAAGCATATACGCTTCTTCAACCTACGGTTGGAAAGCGTAAAAAATATAACTCCAGTTTTTAAATTTGCAACTTATTGTTTGTAAAATTTAATTCAAATAATTTTAGCATAGTGTTTTCTTAATATTCGAGCGCCAGGTGACCTAATGATGAGCGTTCGTGAATGCTACGGAGAAGACCTTTGGTTCAATCCCAGTTAGGTACGAACGCTCGAACCACTAAATATCCGCCCTGCGTCTGATGGGCACGTTAAGACGTCTGACCCCAGGTACTTTCAACCGGTAATAAATAAGAGCGTATTCCTACCTCGCTTCCGTGTCACTTTCCTATCGGGCACTCTAGCCCAAATCTTCTAGCTTCTTATTTCTAAGGTTTGTCCCCCTTAAAATCCTCTACATATAATCTTTACTTAGTTTTCATTCCTCCAGGACTTTTGAAAACTAATACACCTTTCACTACGTTAACATTTTTCTCAACGTTCATTTCATGCTTTTTGAAATTTGGTAGACATTTGTTTACATCTTCAAGACTGCATGTAAATAACATTACCGAAATGTCTTGCTGCATAATGAACAGAAGTCGAATGAATATTATTACAATATGACTTATGTTCCAGTGTTCTAATTTAAGGCAACATAACTCAAATGAGACTTCTGAACTGCGATTTATTTCCAAAGTAGAAGTAGCTCTTCTACATTAATTACGTTTGAAAAACACTTCCACTAAGATTTACTCGACACCTACATGCAAGATAGCAAATTTTGCTTTTTGTCCGAAACCTAGCAAAACTCCTGAAAATTTTAATTATGAAACCCTGCTTTAAAGAAGGTTAAGCAGATTTTTTTATTCATATTATTTTACAAAAATATAACTGATTGCTGTTGTTTACATTTGTTTTCAATGAATTTTTCTCCTACTTGGTAATATGTAAAAAGGACGGTTATTCACACCATTTTCCAAGGCTAACGCAGCACCATTTAGTATTATAAAAAACACAGAGGGCCTAGCTAGGCTTTTCGATACGTCAGAATCAGAAGGACAAATTTTAGTAAAGATATATTCAACCCACGATTTAACTGCATTTGCCGTCTTGCCGTTCACAATAATACTTTGAATGCACTCTGCTGAGTAATTATGGGCTTTGATGCCAAAAATGCTTTCACAGTCGTTTCCTGTACATCAAATACCAAATTCATTACGACATTATGTAAAAGCTACCTATTTCGTAGGATACTCACCCCTTGGAAGATCGCAAACAAAATATTTGTCTTTGAGAAGCAGAGGATATTGTCTTGCTGCATTGATTTGCATCAATTTAAGGTCATAACTAATCTTGTTAGGCGTGAGATGCACAGATTTCCATCATTTCCCCTTAGACTGTCTTAACAGAGATTATGTTTTTCTTAATTCCACTAACAGTGAATAAATTTCGACCAGACACTTGCAGTCTATGCTCTGTCTGTTCACTCAGTTACCTGAGTAAGATTTTGGCTTCATTAGCTAATCTGAAAAGTCCAAACAAGAAACGTAAATGATTTTACTACTTCAAAATTTGACAAAACCCTTGTATAAAGTTTTAGATGAAATGCAGAGAACCTACATAAGTGTGATACTTCGCAATCGAGCTGATAGAAGAAAACATTGGGTAAACGTTTTGAGATAGAGAAGAGGCTCCTAGGCAAGCCACTGGGCGGCAGCGAGTTTCGATATGTTGATGCTCGCAATTGTTCTTGAATTCCAGTGGGGTGGCGTTTTGAAAATAACAATGTGCGCAGGGTGAAAGGTCGATTATGTAAGTGGCTGTAAAGCTTAGTGCATGAGGTAGCGTAATACAAAATGTATATAATCTTGAAATCTAAGGAACGGCAAGGTTTCTCATTCCAATATGATCAGTCGAGTATTGAGGACATACTAATACGCTAAAATATACCCAAAGTCCTGGGGATATACGCTGACAAAAAATCCTAACACCAAGAAGGGTTTGGGTTAGATAAACGACAGTTAGTTGGCGGCGAGAGTACATCTGTAAGATGACGTCTATGCAAGTTTCGCGCTCGGCGCATACGTGTGGCGCTAATAGCGCCCCTCGGAACATGCAAAGCAGGTTTGCTGTAAATACGCGCTGTAACGTTTGTGAGCGTTAGTTATCGTTGAGATTCGACGTAGTGTTTTGATGTTAGTCAAGAATGCTTTTAAGAAGACGAAGAGGCCATTATCAACAGCTCACGGAGTTTGAACGAGGTTGTGTAATAGGACTACGAGAAATTGGATTTTCTTTCCGCAATATTGCAGAACGACTTGGCAGGAATGTAGCCAGCGTGCATGATTGTTGGCAGCGGTGGTCAAGGGAAGCTACTTCCTCAAGAAGATCGGGTTTCGGCCGGCCACGTAGCACTACTCAGAAGGAAGACCGCCGTGTACCGTATATGGCCGTGGCGCATCGTACTGCGTCTGCGGCAGCAATTCAAGCTGCAGTTGCCACCACAGTGACACAACGAGCTGTTACAAATCGGTTACTTGAAGGACAGCTCCGAACCAGATGCCCTGTAGCGGGCATTCCACTTACTCCAAGCCACTGCCGTTTGCGAAGTCAGTGGTGTGAAGCTGGAGCTCATTGAAGGACGGAGTGGAGATCTGTTTTGTTTTCTGATGAAAGCCGGTTCTACCTGGGTGCCAGTGATGGCCGTGTGTTATTTAGAAGGAGGCCAGGTGAGCGCCTGCAACCGACCTGTCTGCTGCCGAGACACACTGGACCTACACCTGGAGTTATGGTCTGGGGAGCAATTTCCTATGGCAGCAGGAGCACTCTCGTAGTTATCCCACGCACCCTGACGGCACAGTTGTACGTCGGTCTGGTGATTCAACCTGTTGTGCTGCCATTCATGAACAGCATTCCAGGGGGTGTTTTCCAACAGGATAACGCACGCCAGGATACCGCTGTTGTAACCCAACATGCTCTACAGAGTGTCGACATGTTGCCGTTACCTGCTAAATCACCAGATCTGTCACCAATCGAGCACGTATGGGACATCATTGGACGACAACTCCAGCGTGCCCCCCAACCAGCATTAACGGTCCCTGTATTGACAGACCAAGTGCAACAGGCATGAAACTCCATCCCACAAACTGACATTCAGCACCTGTACGACACAATGCATGAACGTTTGCGTGCTTGCATTCAACATTCTGGCGGTTACACCGGTTATTAATGTCCCAGCATTTCACATTTAAAATGGCTCTTCTCGCTCTTACATTAAGCTGTGATCTTGAAACCTTAATCGATTAAATATGTTACCTATACAAATGTATTGCCACCATTTCAATCCCCTACAACTGTTTTTTCGTGGTGTTGGGAATTTTTTTCCGTCAGTGTAGATTCCATGTGCCGATTAGGTTTATTCGAGTGAGAAAGATGGTTCAAGTAGCACAATTGGTGGAAACCAATTGGTCGAAGACCGTTTGGTATCTCTAAAAACTCTTAGCATTTGTCTTACATTCCCAAAATTTCATTATCTCTTAGAGCTATACAAAAACTCCTTTAAGAATACTTTCGTTGTTTTGTTTAGAACTTAGTAATTTTTAAATTCAAAATATTTCCAAGTACACTATTTAAGCACCTAAATACGACACTATGAATATTCAACAAAAACAAAGTATTTTACCTCTATCTAGATCAGAGTTGAAACAAATACTATACTATTTAAGAAACTTATTTATACACTGTAAAAATCCAAAACCCTGTTTAGTACTCTGAGAAATTTCCCTACTAGAAAAAACTATAATAGGTTATACTATATTCGTCCTATACAAATAATATAGAATTTTCAACTTTTTCAAGAAAGGTAAATATCAAATTACTATGTACCACAATGATAAAACTTCTAAATCTATTATCTAAATTTGATGAAGCATGTTTTTAATTCCTAACTTAGGCTCAGAACATAATAGCCTTTACAATCGGGCTGATTCTCTCCAGGTCTAGCATTATGACCTTTACACATTGGAGAAGTCTCAATTTTTATTAAATTTGTTCTTTGCTAACTCCAAATAAAATTTGGAGACTGTGGGGATCCACTGACAATTTTCCTCCAAGGCATCCATCTCTTGGTGAATTGTGACTCTGTGAATTTAGCATGTACTCTCATCATCGTGTTTCTAATCATTCTTTAAATACTCTACATACCTTGTTGGGTATTACTTTTTGCCTTTTCATTGTGGATTACTCTATTTCGCTCCAACCAAATCTGGTAATTCGTTTAGGTTGCAATGATCAAAAACTACATTTTTCCCTTAAGGGACTAGAATCATTTTAATTATCTGAAAAGCACCCGGTAAAACGCAGCCGGCCCACAACGATACTCCCAACCAAACATGCTAGGCGAAACGACAGTTCAGGAAGTCATGAAGTCAGTCTTTCACTAGACCACAATTCCAGCAATGAAAATTAGACCTCGCTGCCCAGCGGCAGGTTCTCGGTCTAGTCGGAGCACATCACGCGCCAGCTAAAAGGCAAAATCCTTTCTTGTAGAATACAAAAAGTGACCTGTCACGTTTTCCCAAGTTTTCCCATTACAAAATGTAGATGCAATATCGAACTCAAGTATTTCTAATCTACAGGATGGTATCTTTAAGAAATACAATTCCTTTACACTACTCACATTGTCTAAATAATTACACTGCATAAAATTTAGCTCTTCTCTGTAAAATACAGGATTATAGTAGTTCATTGGTCCTTTCCACTGAGTTACATTTAACACATATTTTTTAATGTCCAAGCCAATTAAATATCTCATGAAGTTGTAATTTGGGAAACTACAATTATTCAGCCATTTTCGAATCAACGAGAAACATTAACTAGACCAATTCTTGATCTCCAACACACTTTTATTTATTTTCTGGTACAAAACATTACGATCAGTATCTACTTTCATTTTACCTTTTCACAGGAATCGAAACATGAGTCTTGTCATTGTCAACAAGAAAGACCTGGGCGGAATGAAGACAAGCCGCGCACATGCATATTTGATCAATTCATGTGCGCACATGCATGCGCACATGAATTGATCAACTTGGCTCTGTTAGAACCGAAATTCGTTGAATTTGCCATCGTTGTATAGTCTGCGAGATTTAATCGATGATCTCATTCCACATTGTTTCGCTTGGACCTGAATGAGTGAAATGTATACACAGGAACATAATCTCTGTACGACTTTGAATTCCTTTCTGTGTTGTCCACCTTTCCCAAAGGAGTACCTTTGATTTTTGTACATTTGAATTCGCGCCAGTGATTGCTCCGTATTTTGCAAAGTCTCTTAAAACCTCAGTTATAGAGTTTTCGTCATTCAAATATAGCAAAATTTCATCCACAAAAGCGGTATATTTACTTATTTATCATTCTGAGCTGGCACAAGAAATCCTTTTATTTTGCTGTTAAATATTACCTTCTTCAAAAACAATTCAATAGTCAATACAAACAAGGAAGGAGAAAGAGGTGAACCACGTTTGAAACTTTTCTCTATTTTTATTATTTTTGGTTTGTATCCACTGACTAATACTTGCGCATAAGAGTCCTTATGCATTCCTTCAATGGTCTTCACAAATAGTTCTAAAAACCATATTCTCGTAAAATTCGCAGCAACGCTTCATGGTCAACCGAGTCAAACGCTTTCTCTTAGTCTAAATACAATAGACTAAACTTGATTTTTCTTTCATTTATTAAGAAAACAATGCCCTTGTAATGAAAAGATCCTGCAAGTTGTCTCGGTCTGCAATTGCACAATGTTGTTGAAAATCAACTAGTTTCTGAATTACACTTCTAATTCTATTATTGAGTACTGTAGACAACATTTTGTAGTCTACATTCAGCAAAGTAATAGGTCTAATTTTATTAAAGTTTATTTAATCTGATCCTTCCTTCTTGATTAACGTAATATGTCCCTGTTTAAATTTAATTGGAATTCCTTCCTGAATCATTTCATTCAACATTTCAATTAGAAACATTGCAATTTGATATTTAAACAACTTAAAAAATTCTGCCATTATACAATCATGTCCAGGGGACTTCTGTTTCCTTATAGCTGTTTGCACTTCTGTTAGAGTTAATTTATTTCCTAACATTTCTTTTTATGTTTCATCTACTTTTGGATATTTGACAAAAGTTGTGAGATTGTTAAGTTCTGTCTTCTGTATGATGTTTTAAAATAACAATGTGCCTCACAAATCGTATTGTGAGTAACGTTCTGATCATCAATATATGTAAAAGAAAAACCCATCGCTTTACACTTTCTCTTATTTGTTTGATACACGTTAACCATGTTTTCCTCTGTTTCCAAATCCGCTATAAACAAACCTTCTGTAATGCGTATTTCAATTGTAGTAGTGATTTCCATAACTTCTTTTTTTTATTATTATTTCTTGTTGGTTACCACTCTGTATATTTCCTTTTATCAGTGCTCTTAACATACTATTTAAAAGGTGAAAGGTAACTTTTTCTCTTCCGCTACCTCTTTTCATCTCCCTTGTAATCATTGACACAATTTTTTGTTTAAAAAACACCCAATTCTGAAATTTATTTCCACTTTTGCTATGTAGTTCAGTGATATATTCTGTCATTCCTTTTCAAATGTCTTGATTTTTCACGGCATTTTCCTTCTGCGAGTGAAAGTATATATAACAACGTTCTACAAAACAACATGATTATCTAAAATATGCAGAGGATGTGCATTTGGCTCAGTTGTTTCTATATCTTTCAAAATGTTTATATCGAGTGTGAATACATAGTCTATTCTAGATACAACGCCTGTAGCCTCCCACGTGAAACCAGGAGTATTTTGTTTAAGAGTACTCCAAATGTCATATAAATCGTTAGCCTGAACCCAGGATCGAAACAAGGTTCGGCTTCCGTCTGAATAAGTAGTCTGACCCTGGCGATTTAGATGGATATCCAACACGGAGTTGAAGTCTCCCGCAAGGAATAAAAATCAAAGTTTCGAGACAGGTAGTACGGAAGGCACCGAAAGAAGTCCCTACGCTCTGGAATCGTTGAATGAGAATCCACCCACACTAGTCTGATAAGAAACCGATTCTTTTCAAAAATGGCGACAGCCACTCTTCCTTTATCATCAGATTGAAAATTTACAGAAGCATTACACCACTGTATCCTGCACTTGCTAGGGAAAGCACACACTGGAAAGTTGACAGATGCTAAAATGAAGTAATGTTTAGAAATCTTTTAAAATGTGTTTCCTAAATAAAACAAAAAACAATGTCAATCAAAGTCTAAAAACCCTCCAGTCAATTCTGCTTTTCTGCCTTTTTAAATCCCGAAATGTTTATAGAAATCATTTTAAGACAGAATTTTATTTACATTTATTTGCAAACTCACATTTACAATATTTCTTCACTCCCTAAGATGTGCCTTTTTTTCATTTTCTACAATATTATCCGAAAAAGATTCGGAAAGTAGCTGTACTTTCTTCATCACTATAGGAGTTTTATCTTGGCTTGCTTCTGAATATTCAGAATTCGCATAGTTCACCGGTTTTCCTCTTCACTTTAATACTCTAACTCCTGTGTATTTGTTTGCTTCTCTTTTTTTCCCTGTTGTTTAGTCTTTCTTCTTCCGGCCTTCGTTTCAAAGCTTCTCTTCTCCTCTGTTTTCTCCCACCGTGACTATGACATTAGGATTCTGCATTTCGACCTTAATTTCGACTGGTTTTGTATTTGATCTTGTAAGACGACCCGATGTGTTTTCTAACGCAGCTTCCAATACGGTATGATCCTCCAGCAACAAGTCGATACATAGCAGTGTTTGAAGAGTGCATCTAAACATTTTATTTGTTTTCAGAAAGACTCAATTTAAGATTTTGAATGGCAGAAACGATACAAATATTCGGGGGGGGGGGAGGGTATGTCAAAAGGAATTCGGTATACTCCATATCTGTCTGCCTGTGCGACTGTGTCACAGTCCTTGCGAATCCCGTCATCACGGATCTTCAGTTACTAGTCCTAATAAGTAGATGGTGTAAAGCTACACATTTTTCATATTCATCATTATTCTTCAAATCCGTACTGAAATAATTGCATAATTAAATCGAAGATTCCTACAGCTTAAATGGAGAATCGTTTTCACCTATCGACATATGACTCTTGAAGCACTCAGATCAGGAAGATCCGTGATGACAGGATTTCGATGAATTTATTATTTCGCAACAAATTTCTTAGTCGTAGGAATAACGAGTCTTTGTCTGACCAACTGCATTACAATGGTTTTTAGCTGAATATTTGTAAAAATGATTTAATTAAAATAAATTCTTTAGCGTGATAAGAAAATTCTTCATTGAAATTATTTTGTAAAACACTAGAATGTAGCAGAAACTTTAAGAACTCCGGAAACCAACGTACTGCCAAATCGCAAACGTCTCCCATCTCGAATAATCTATCCCTTACATCACTTACGTACATTGATGTAACTGTCTATAAAAGTACCGCAACAGGAAGGGATGGAGAAATGAGCTTTACACTGGTTATAGGGAGCACGCGGTACTTACGGTATAGTACGTACAACTAAAATATTATCTGTTTGGCATACTGTTTTGATATGTTCCTATAAAAACAGTACATATTGTTCTTAAAAAACTATGCTAACGCTGTACTAAACGGAAAAACTCCACTTCCATCCAGCAGTCCGGTATATATGACCTTGTATACAAGATTGAAAAACATGTTCGTTTTTGAATAGTTTTTTTAATATTTTCTTTTTTCAATGGAATTCCCTTTTCAATGGTTTCCTATTGAATGTGGCTTACTACGACAGTTTAGCGTAAGAGAAAAAGCCTGTGGAATTTATTTCGCATTGCCAGAGATAGAAATGGCGAGCGATGACAATTGCTTCCATTTTATTGAATTTTGTGAACAAAATTACTGTGCGACTTCAGTGGCGCACTGGTCTTAGAGGTGGCTCCTGACAGTTCGCGTGTAATGAGTACGGGTTGGAATGCAGTTGAGGCACGGATTTTGTGTATGCCTTGCAGCATTCTTTCACTTCCATGGAGAGAGTGGCCCTAGATTACGAACAGCCCATCGAGTTGCTCAGTCATAATTACTGGTAGGCCATCGAGTTGTTCACAGTGGTCGATAAACTCCTGTCTCTCAAACCAAAATCAAAAAAAGACTTAACTGTAATAAATAAAATTGCAGTTGCGGCGAAAGCTTGGTTGCTTACGATCCAGAGACGGAAAAACAAAGTTGTATGAGCTACATCCCCTAAATTATCAAGACAAGTGCGGTTAGAATAAAAAAGATTCTAAAAACCACGCTGTTCAATATCCATGGTAAAGATGTGATTCTTCAAAAATTTGTTCACGAAAACAAGCAGTTACTTGTCAATATTATTAGCGTATTACGAAATGGTTACTTTACTGAATTTGGAAACTTGATCAGAAATTTAGTAGGAAGAAAAATAGTTTTATCTTCCAAGATAGATAGCCGTGTCACTCGCTTGTGTCGTTTCCCAGTATCGCCTACTTTACACAACCAATTTTATTCACCAAATGTCACTCCAAGGGATTTCATTCGGTTTCAGAAAATTAAATCTTCGTCGAAAGCGAAGCGTTCTCGGGAGATTCATCGATCCTGCTTACTGAAGTAGCTCAAACTAGTTCCATGGTGCTCCACAAAAGCTTCAGGAGTTTGTACAGACGAGATGAAAGCTGCATTGAATGTGAAGGAGACCATGGTGATCACAACAGGTACAAACTTATCCGTCTAGATTTGTGCATTTTTATCAGAATCTTAGAACGTTTCAGCTTCTGTATGGACTGTATCACAATGGTGCAGACTGTATTTGAGTACAGTACAAAACATCAAACTGAAGGCTTTGTTCATAGTAATATCAACACTTTAAACCGAGTTATCCAGTCGCAAATTAAAATATTACTTCTAAGATTTAACATTACCCAAGTAGAATGTACGTAAACCGTCATTTCATAACCGTCCCTACAACAAGGTTGCACTTACATTTATGTGCATTTATTTCAGAGGAAAATCAAACATTTAAAACAAACTTAAAATACACTAATACTCCACAGAATAAATTTTAGAACATAATCTAAGCAAAATGAGCCCATCCCTACAATCCCATATTGCGAAACATGATGCTATTTCGATGAGCTAGCTGCATTTGAGATTATTTTTATCAAATATATCTCATTACGGTAAAAGTCCCGATAATCACAATATCTTATGTTATTTTTAAGAATGACTGTATAATCAAAATGTAACAGAAGTAGTAAAAACATCTGCCTTTTATAGTTTTAGTACGTTGTGAGCAGGCGATGCGTTTTATTAAATAAAGTTCCAACGAAAAGTGAATACCGTTTGATACTCATTGGCGAGTTGTAAGATATCCAGATACCCCCATCTGTAAATAAATAATCTAACAAAAGAGTACTTGGATATGTAGCTCTGTCGAATTATTCAATTTTGGATCGCTTTCATGTATCTTGACGTAGATCGAGTGTACCGCACTGAAATTTGGTGAACGACATGTACGTGCGTGTGTTTTATAACACTTAAAAGTGAAAGGAATAACAATCAGAGTGGATTGAAGTTGCAGAATATTATCAGCTATTATAACTGGAAGAGTTGAGTCACAGAACAATAAAAGAAAATACTACAAAATATACTTTACATCTCATAATTCCGACAAGATCGCAAAATATTTTTTATAGGAACTATTTTAAAATAAAACACTGAAAATTTTTAAATCAAGGTTTATCCGGCATTTCTGATAATTTGAATATAGTTTTTTGATACCAAAGGTGTTGAATTCATTTACATGGTTTAGTACCGTGAACAACACTTACGTATTATTTAGAGATTTGAAAGAGACCGTGAGCAACTTAATGGAATATAAGATATCGCCCATCCCTATTTTAGGGTGACTGGTTCCACGGAACGATGAGGACCAGTATCGTAGGACAAACAACATCCACGACTCTCCAGGATTCTAATTCAGTCCCATCTAGGACGAATGGTTAAAAGGCAGCCTTTAGACCAATGCAACACCGGGAGCGGCATGTACTCGTTTTAAATTATGTTTGAAACTCAAACTATCATTAATACTAGGTATAAATTTACAAAGTTGTCTCTTTTAAACTTTTCTCCTGCCCGGTGGCGCAGTGGTCTAAGCGATGGCCTCTGATCATTCGTCCGAAAGGGGTCTGGGTTCAAATCCCGGTGAGGCATGGATGTTGTGTTTGTCTTACGGCACTGGCTCTCTCCCTTCCCTAGAACCAGTGATCCTAAATTAGGGACGGGCGACTGCTTATAGCCCATTGAGTTGCTCACGGTGGTCGTTAAACCTCCAATTAAAAAAAAAAAAACTTTTGTGTCAGTATGTTTCATGCATGATTGCACTGAATGAAATGCCACTGAACAGCTGTATACCATATTTATGTACGTCATTACTATTTTATGGAGATATTTTAATAATACTGCAAAATTTTACTGACTGTTTGACATTTCATGCCATACACTTTACTGAATTTTTGCTATGATATAAAAAATGTTCTTGGCCTTGCTTTTAAATCCTATGGGCTTCCAATTATTGAGATCACAAGAACCCCCTGCTAATTGGCTATCTTAAAATGTTACAATCAAATATTATTAACCCACAAATTAGGAAGCAATTCGCGAAACTTCATTGTTGGAATGACATTAAGACAGGCTCATTTTCTTGAGCATATGTCCATGTCATTCCAAGAAGCTTTCTTGTTTCAAACACCATCTCACACATTATATTTCCTTTGGCATTTTTTCTCTTTATATGTAAACTAATAGTCCAGTTGTTCATCGAAGATCAATTTTTCCAGCAGTATGTCCAGCATTTTGCCACATAATGGTTATATTTTTATCATGTCACCAAACCTCGTCATTTTCTTGATTCACGAGTATCTCTACCTAACTTTCTTATTTACACGCTTCTCTCAGTTGCATGGGGTCTCTCTGGCTGTTCTTTGTTAAAATCCATATCAGTGATCCATAAGCAAGAAATGGAAGATGCATTACTAAACCATTTTTTTCTTCAGACATAAAAGTAAATTTATCTAATCGATTGTATATTATCTGCCGTATGCTCTCGAATTGAGTTTCATACGAATATCAATTTCTTCTCTGCTGTGGATCTCGTTCGATACCCTTTGTCCAAAGAAGATGGAAGCATCGAATATTTATGGAATTTCCACATTAACCGCATGTCATCCAATTTATTCGTAACTACCATGGGGTTTTATTCTCGCGATTCTTGTTTATTCCTGTATGACTGCATGCGTCCATCTTAATAACAGGTAGGAATATCGTGGGGTCCTGCTTTGACACTAGTTTCGTATTTCATTTTGTTACTTGCTAAAATGAAAAGTATTAACTGTTCCGTTAAGATATAATGCAGCTAGGCCAAAATTATATTTTCCAATTTTAGGAAGTATTACTTTCTACACTCATGAATAGATTTGTAGAAACCAGGGTACACTACAAACTTAAAGATATACCGAATTCAATTGGCCAAACCCCGAGACGAAACCGTAATTTTAGAAGCAAGATTTAGAAGAACATACGCTATCTATTCAAACGCTGAAGCAACAAGAGACGAGATTTCAGGAGTTATAACGCAAAATATGTTGGTCGGGTACATTCAGAATTGACTGAGAAGTATTAACTGTGAAGATGTTTAAAAAAGCTTCTGTTCCTTGAAGACATTCCGTCGGATAATGTTTGTGGGTTTAAGGAAACACAAGCCCTACGGTCTTGTGAATTACGCGACTCATTGATTTGACCGCAAAAATTACGTACCTCTTCCGGTATTCATGCCACTTAGTTCAACTACCGACAATGTTCTTAGAGATCACGTGACATGTCCTTAAAATTTTAAAGTCAAACGCCGTTATACTTTATATATATATACTTACTTTTACAAACTTATTAGTAAAAACAATATTTTTTTTATTGTTGACACCCATCAGTTCAGTTTTTAATATAAAACTAAAATACCTTATTATTGAGTTTTTCAATTCGGTCAAGAGAAACACGCAACATAACTTACACCACTTTTGTCAAAGGAAAAGCCTTCAAGAATAAGGTGCAATTGAAACTTAATAAGGGACAGAAATGGCTGATGCCTTATAAAAGACCCGTATGACAGGCAAGTTTTGCTCAAAATTGCATAAAAAAGTTTCCATGATTTTAATGCATTTTAGGTACGAATACAATTTAATTTTAAATCATTTTAGCCGATGTTGTGATATTTACTGTCCAGAAAGAACGAAGACAACGGAAATCCAAATTTTTATCAAAGTAGCATGATGTGTTCCTTAATTTTTTCTGACAGTATGTTTTCTTATGTTCTCCTCCTAAACTTACACAAAAAACGGTTAAATTTTGGAAAAGGCAGGATATTGAAACTTCACTAAACATTTTTTTTTTTTTTTTGTGAATTCCATTTAGAAACAGAGAGATGATAATGTGTTTGTATTCGGAATGTGAGATAAAGCTAATGATCTCCGGGACAGGAAATGTCCAGCATGGATTGTGGAGAGGAATTCTGGACGAAGAATAGACCTGGATAAAAGGAAATCATCTTGTATGATCAAGTATTTCATAATTATTATATTCCTTCAAGACATCATACTCCTTATAGTCAGAACTGTATATGTTCTGAATAAAAAGAAAGACTGAAAGACATACATAAATCAACTAAGGTCTGCCTTATTTGGTGCTTATAGAAAGAAAATGTATTTTTCTAGCATACCCCTGGTTTCAGAGCTATAGTTTACAAAACGCATATGTATAAAATGTTGTCCGTGAGCTATCTTATCATAGCTCACGAATATGTTTCTGCGCCACATTTTCATCTAAGTTTCAGTACCGCTTAATACTTTATTGTACGTGGAAATTTGAACTCCGAGAAAGATTCGCGGTATTCAAATGAAATTTATATGACAGATTACCCATGTTACAAGAGACATCATGTTACATTTCTAGAACTATGCACGACTATTCGTTTCAAAAACTGAGTATCGTGAAAGCCACATCGAGCAACACTAATACCCTCTACACGGCGCGGCATTGAATGGAAGATTTTTTATATCGTCCTGTGGAATAGCCTGCCATGCTGCTTCAATGCGGGATACGATTTTATTTGTGGTGACTGAGTACATTAAAGGTGCTTGACGGGCCAGTCGCTTTGTTATCATATCTCAGACATTTTCGTTCGGTAGCATATTCGAACAACGTTCAGGGCAGAAAAACAATGGTTTCTGCTTTGCATGGAAAAGATCTTGGACATTCCGGGCCATCTGCGGACAAGCTTGTCCTGATGGAGCATAATGCCACGACAACCCTGAGGAATGCTACAGCGTCTGCCTCTAAAACATCCTTGATATATCGCTGTTTGCTGAGGGTTTCCACAATTCTTAAGATGCCAGATCGCGAATTAAACATAACTGTGCAGCAAACAATGACGCTTTGTGTTGAGCCGGTATTCCGTTCACCATGATATTTTTGAACACGTATGCGGCCATCGTGGTGCATCAAATAAATTGGAACTGGTTAGAAAACACGACAAGATGGCAATCAGTGATCCATTGTCTGTGTTAGAGATCCCATTTAGCATGAGGAATTGTACTTGAAGGTCAAAGAAATGCCTAACAAAGAGTTGCTAGCGAGCAGGCGTCTGTTCAGCAGACGACGTCTAGCTATGCTGGTGGACAAAGCCTTACTTGTACCAGTGATATACTGCTGAAATAAAACAATGGATGTCGTTTTGAGGTCGATCACTGCCATGCGTAAGAAGTTTCGGTCATTCCGTGCAGTCGTACGATTTTCTGTTAATTTCCCGAAATTCTGTGCGTGAGAACCTCATCTGAGCACTGACATTACGTTCGCGTTAATATGCTGGAATTGCTTCCCGCACGAGATACAGTTTCGCTTAGGAAAATAAAGCTTCTCTCATCTTAGCGGTTCTTCTTCGCTCTGTCAGGCGTTCGTAACGCAAACGTCTTCGGCGACGTTTCATAGTTAGACGTAAAGATCATCCTTTCGAGTCAAATCGGATCTTCACTGATAACGGCATCACGTTTGAGTCAGCTCTTTATACTCAAGACCGGAGAGTTGGAGGACGTTGCTTCGAAACCGCATACGCATTTTCACTGACATTTCAATCATTTGCATGTTTCATCCAATTGTACATATCCTGTAAGTTTCAATCTAATACCAGGAGTCTTTAATGGTGTTACAATTTTCACAAACAGTACTATACTATAGAGATTCAGCGATTGAAAGATGTGGAGAACAGGAGAGAAAGGCAGCATTTTCCTAGGAAAGGTATGTTTAACACAGACGTAGCAACAAAACAGAAGAAACCTTTTAGTATTTACGCGGAACGATTGAAAGATATCCATGAATTCTACAGAATATCCCCAAATCGTCTACATAAGTGTAGACTAGTTGTTTCTACCTAAAACGAGAATAACATAGCGCCAATGCGAACTTCTTCTCCGAGTGCATTGTGTGGGATGGGTGTCGCATAAGACAAGGTCGTTTGAACACTTAATCCAAAACCACAATGTTGTAGTGCAGCAGCTAGAGACTTGGGCTTCAGAAAAATTTCAGCAGTCTGCTATGTTAGCAGTTTCGGAGAAAATATGAACACTGTAAAATTAATTGCATGGGTTTTAGTTTGCCATGAGATCTTAAATCATTTTTCAAAGCTGTCACTTGCATTCAAAGGGGAAATGGATATGATGTATATCCACAAAGAGTATACTCTACACGTGAAAATTTGAAAGATTTGTAATTTTCCTGAGGTTCCCAGTACGTTCATTAACTATGAATATCGAGAACAGGTAAGCCAAATTTGAAAAGGAATTTCTTTTACCAATTGCTCATCTCTAGATGTGTTTAAAACAGCTAAAATGATGTTCTAACTCATTTACATAATATGGCCTTCAGCAGATTTGCTGAGGTATATAAATCAAACTTTATAAAGTCGGCAATTAAGATTCTGTTAGATAAAATGATCCATCTGAACAAAACCAGATTTGCTTCCTTTGAAGTAGAAGGAATTCAGTTCTCGTTCAGACATTACAAACAGATCCTAGAAGAACACCGTATATCAGAAATTATCTGTGATAACTGGATAGATTTCAAAAGCATTATGGCACTACAATTTGAGGCATCTTTCAGTAAATGAGTTTTGGAAATGCTTGTGCGAAGATTACCGTGAAAGCTTAAAAAATATGTGATATATTTGGGACTACTGCTACCCAGTGTCTAATGCCAAAATGGAAAGAGCATTTTCTATGAAAAGGATTAAAGTTGGTTTTTGAAACCTTATGGAAACAAAAACACTTAAAAAATTACTGAGAATATCACTAGAAGGTTGAAACTACAACCTGGTACGGAAACATTCTTCTCCTAAAGGTCCCGTCATCCTGAACCAGAAAACTGTTTAAAATGTGCGTGCTGAGCAACTTTGTTATTTTGATTTAGGTACTGTTGTAAATATTTCAACTATACTTCTATTGTAACTTGATCAACATTATATACTGATTGAACTGAATATATTTATTTATTTAAAGGTTTGGTTAATTTTGAAAAATGTACATACATTTCAGATGTAATTCTGCCTTGAAAGTTCGGAAACCAATCCAAAGACTGAAATTTTTATAGATAGATTTCGTATTAAATCGTGAAAACTTATTCCTAAGAAACTGCTATAGAGGATTGTAAACAATTATGCAAGTAAAAGATTGCATAGCAAATTTGCAAAATGAAAAAAAAATACGCTGACTCACACTGTCAATACTTAATCACACACAAATAGGAAAACACATATCGTCTCATAAATCAATAAACTTAAATGTTTTTCTATTGCCACACTATGAACCATATACGTAACGATTGAACTCTGGTTCTTATTCAAGCACAAATCCACGTATATCTTCTTCCTTATGGAGAATCGACCGGATCACGTAAATTTCGCGGCAGACGTTTACGGCAAACATACCATTAGCAAGTTTATCTAACACGAGTACTTTATCCCTCAGGCTCACAACATACTTTTCGCTCTTAGCACATTCATCAGCACCCTTATCACTACGTTAGACAGCATTATTTTTACAAACATATTCAAATACAGCGACATGTATAAAATCAACAAAAGTTGAGAGAACAAGAAGGCAGCTGCTCTTGCCGAATATCATCAGCGCGGTTGGTGTTTCAAAATTTTTGTCCATTGTGCATGGCCGGGGGATACTCGCAAGTAGCTTCCAAATATCAAAACAAACGGTAAAAACTTCATTACTCGGAAATGAGCGAAACCACGAACAAGGATAATACGATTTGCGAGGATTTAGTGCATCTGTTTCCTAAGTTGTTCCTACCAATTTGAAAAAAAAACTACAGTTCCTTATAAATTTTTATATGAAAATTATAGTATTTGGTATATCTTATTTTTATTACATTTTGTCAATACCTGAACTTCAAGATTTACTTCCAATTCATTTAGTTTTTTTTTTTTTTTATTGGAGGTTTAACGACCACCGTGAGCAACTCAATGGGCTATAAGCAGTCGCCCGTCCCTAATTTATGGTCACTGGTTCCAGGGAAGGGAGAGAGCCAGTGCCGCAAGACAAACACAACATCCATATCTCACCGGGATTCGAACCCGGACCCCGTTCGGACGAATGATCAGAGGCCATCGCTTAGACCACTGCGGCACCGTGCGGCTAGGTTTTCAGAGAATATTCAACAGGAATTCAGTCGAAAGCCTGAAACAAACACTATGGCAAATTGGAAACATGTCTCTTTAAGAAACGTTATACAGAGACTTATAAATATGGTGAAATTATATTATTGTATATTAATCTATGATCTTGAAATTATAGGAATTTAGAAATAAATGCGTGTTTACATATTTTGAAGATGTGAATCCGTTGTTTGGTGTAATTATGCCAAGGATGGTAAGTCAGACAATAACCTAAAACTTTAAAATTTTGTCGTCCTGGAGTGTGAATCGAACCCGAGTCTCCCGGATTGCGCCCGAGTATGCTAACCACTACACAAAACATAACGACCACGTTTCAAGTTTCCGATAAATTTGAGTATAATCATCACAGAATTTGCTAGACAGAGCAAACGGCATTCAAAGGATTCGCTAGTTCGAAGCAATAGGACGACGAAATTTTCAAGTTTTTGGATATTATCTGATTTGCCATCCATGTCATACTCACACCAAAAAACGGATTCACATCTTCAAAGTTTGTATTGTATGGTGTAATCCCGTACTCCATTCATGAAATGAGTTTATATAAATAATAAATAACTGAAATGAAAATTATCGGCGAAATCTACCGACCGTCTCAAGGTTTCTTTTTGTTTTAATGGCAAGCTATTTTTCGTGTAAGAAAAAACGCACTCAATGGTATTTCATAATTTTACATTGATAAAATTTGTACTGTATACTTAGATTTTAAAATTCCACTCATATTCAATTTATTCAGAAAATTTTCGAGGCACAAGTTTTATTTTAATGGATTCATATACGTACCACAAGAAATACAAGTATTCAGTATATGAAATCGAACATTTTTCAGTAAAATATTTGGAAAAATATATATATTAATAAATATATTAAAAGAAAATTTGATGATCGTTAGCAATATCCAGCAGAAGTTGCATTTTGCCTTTCGGTAGGCTAACTAGTTTTCCAATGCGAGGTAACAGTTTGTGAGTATTGCTGAGTACTGTGTCGTTCACGCGAAGAACGTGAAACCCTTTGTGGGATATGTTAGTATGAAACCGTGTAGTAAGCAAACTTCGGCGGTATATTTACTTTCAAGAAACAACGAAAATACCATCGCAACAGAAAGGTCATGCAAAATATGAACAAGAATTTCAGAGGGAAAGACGTGATAGAAAAATTATTGATCAAATCAGAAAGAAAAACAGTAATCTTGTTGAGAAAAAAGGGCAGACGAAGTGGGACTAGCTAGTAAAGGGAAACTTCCTGAGAACCCTGGTTCGGAGTCTTCCAGAGTACAAAATTCACATCTTACATTTTCGAGCAATGTCTGCACATTAGTACCAAGTAATGGCTTAGTGCCTCTCACGTGTGACACAAAGGCAATTAATACTAATATTGATTTTCCACCACTGACAGAGTAATCGATGGAAAATACAGATACACAACTTCATGTGGGACGACATCTGCTAAGAAACAAGAGAATACTGAACAACCTCTAGGTAATAATAAAAGTCGAAGAAGCAGAAGATGAGCAGAAAACGGAAAGATAAAGGATTTAAAGAAGAAAAGAACACAGAGAAGGACGGGAATGAAAATATGTAGATAAGAATTCCTTATTGAATAAGAGAAACACTTCTGAGATCGAAAACGAATATTGAGTTTATGACATAAGTTCAGTGGTATCTAGATGGGAAATGGACGGTTTTTCGGTTTCAAGTCTGGACCTTTTTTGAATTTTTCAAGAAAAAGTATTAGAAATAGTGACTTCTGATGTTACTTCGGAAAATGATGGAGGTAGAGCGGAACAGAATAGTATGTGTACTGCTTTTAAAGTTGTGTAAGGAAAATAAAGAAAAAAATGCACTTAACATTTTTTTTTTACATTTAACGTAAAATTTATTTCATTAAATATATCAGGTCTTAAAATGTAAATGAGCAAAATGATTTGGAATGTTTCCTTTCTGTAAAAAATGTTGATACTTGTGGTATACAAGAAACACATTTCAAATTATTTCACGAGATTTCAATATTAAAAGTTTGTCATAATGCACAAATGTGTTCTCCTTGGCAAACAAATGATGTAGTGCAGTTATAATTTTTTACCGTAAAGGCCAATTTGTCAATTCCCAATTCAATGCTGTGGGTTGACTGGTTCCTTTAAATTTTGAATTAAATAAATATGTGTTCAAAATTGTATGTGTGTTGGCTGTAATATCCACAATAGAAAGAAAGGTCTCTTTCGAGGTCTTCCTTACATTCTTACGGGGACTTACGATTTCCTACCTGTGGTACGTGGCTTCAATAATGTTGTACATGTTCACTTGGACAAATTGGGTTAGAGATTACACCCAGATGGGCGTATAGCTCATTTTAAGGACTGGGTAAGATAATGTGATCTTCTAGATGATTGGAGATATATAAAAATTCTGATCTGGGAATCAACTTTAAAGCAAGAGGCAGTGTCTCTGGAAAATATTTTGTATTCACCACAGATATTAACATTTTACCTAATTTCGAAGTTATGGGGCCACTCTTTTCAAACCTTTTTCATTTCTGATAATTTAATTTGAAATCGGAGTGTTGCAAGCAAGGATAGTAACTTTCATAGGCAAAAATTGCCCTCGAAAATCAGTTCGTCACATTTGTTGATTGAAGAGGTTCAAATTTATATTGAAAGACATTTTGTAGAATTAGATCAATGTACTGGAGTTAATTTGAAAATTAAAATAATTTTAAGAAATAAATTATGGGGAATACCTTCAGAAAAAGGATAAAAAATTTGCAGAAGATAAAAGAAAAGGATACAGCTTTCTTACGCGCATGCTGCAAGCATTGCTACGAGCTAACAGACAAAACAGTAGTCTTCAATACATTATAGACTTGAAAAATGAAATACTTGATTTGACTGTTGAGTCGGAGCAAACTTATTTGGGAAAAAGTCGCTATTAGGGACCTGGAATTAAAAGAGAACTTTGTGAATGCAGTTCAAAAATGCATAGCGATGGAACGTCCCTTAACATACGTTAATAAACAAAAGACAGTTTTTGTAGCACAGTGAAAGGAATTACTGGATAATGCATAATTTCATTAATGATATGCTAGCAATCTTAAAGGAAACCTAAAGGTCCATTAAAGAATATTCACATCCATAGCTATGTAAATAAAAGAATGTTTATTAGAGTGCTCTAAGAAACGAACGAGGTCACAATGGAGATGTAACTAATATACAGAACATATTTCGCAACGATTAGAAGTATTCCAGAGAACGGTTCTTTTTGAGTTTTATGCATACTGAAAATACATATCTTAATTTATCTAATATCATGAGACCGTACTGATATAAAGCGTATAATTTGACAAAAATATATGCAATGCATATATCAGTATTCCATCGACTTCCTATTTAAAAGGTTTGACATCACAGAATGTGGTAAACGAGTAAACGTGTATGAACCAGTAGTCACAAAATGATCATGTTTATAATTGACTTCTCTGATGATTATTAGAGTTCATCACAATAACGTTCACAAACTCATCAGTGCGTTTAAAATCTGTACGGCATCTAAGAAATTACCTACAAATCTCCCCAAAATTCGATTTTCAAAGGAAATGGACTTGTCTGAAAGAGTTGTTGCCGAAAGTAAAAATAAATCCACGTAAACAACAATTTCTGTAAATATTATCAATAGCATTTTTGATTTGCCACAACTAAAGCAGTAGAGAAACATTTAAAACATCTTGGTGTCTGACATATAGTTATAATGGATATGAGCCTGTGAAATAAATATCATAGAAGTAGTTAAACTTTTCATTCAGCGGCTACAATGTGCATCACATTTTTGATAACATCTCCGAATCTCGGTCATACTGTAACAAACACATAATTTCTGTCAGCGCTTTTCTTTCCATTGCTACACACAAATCATTGAAACGTTTACTACAAAACCATGTGAAAATAGCAGATTTGAGGAAACCGTTGTATTCACGTTTCTTGAAAGATCAGATTGGAGTGGGAATGATTTCAAAATGAAAGCAACCGGTGATCGGAAATACTCGTGGTTTTCATTTATCTAATTGATACACAAGGGATTCTAAAAATTATGTAAATTTTTTGGTCGCAGCTTTTCAGTTCAGGGATTTTTAAGGGAGTTTGGCACAAAATCTTGAGTGAAAGTTTCCATTTTCCAAATTTCAGGCATCATCTCAATTTGAGGAAAGTGCGAGATGCTGCAGGAAGTGATACACTTTGTCTCTTCTGACAAATAAATAGACCCTTATATGTCGCCACGGTGGCCGAGTGAATGAATGAATGAAAACAGACCATATAAAACAGAGGAATTTCAAATAAATTACATTAGACCCGCCCGCCCAAAAACATTCCTCTTAAAAATCCCCACAAAAATAAACTAAATTAATAAATTTAGGAAACGCGAGCTTCAGTGTGTGGCGCTTCCGAAATCGCTCTCTGCATCGGAACAGACTATATAGAATATGATCACAGAAATCCCCCCCCAAAAATGAAAGTGGGAAAGTCTAAAGAAAGCAAACAAATATATTATGAGTTCAAAATATCCCTGCTTCAGGTTATTAAGTTTATTCACCACTTGATGGTAAACATAAGAAATACAAATATGTACTAGTGAAGCAGTTCTAAGAAACTCTGTCATTTCTATAGAACACTGTAAAATATTCACAGGCACACTCTATCGATTTTTAAACTTTAGGTATATAGTAGAAATGATTTTCCCCAGGGCATTTGGTAAAATAATAATGTGGATGATAATACAGAACCGGACATTTACATAACTGAACTGTGTAGAGAGTAACGAACTAAACCGCTCTGAATGTTTGAAGATGCTTAAAATAGAGATAAAAGTTTCAAATTGTGGTATGGTTTCCTTTATCCATTCGAAAACTAACTGGTATGCTTTTATTTATATCATACGTGATCACTGTTTAGTTTGCCGTTTTTGGTCATAGCACGGGTTGCTCTTATCTTGTCCATAAGTGCCCACTTTCAAACGCTCTATGTTCATATTTTCTTTCAAACAGTTCCGATCTGAAGTAGTGGGTTTTTCGACTGTTTTTATTCTACCACCTCCCACATAGATAAATGTTTCTTGTAAAATAAATCTAAACGGGAGGAACAAGGAAATTTCAGATTTCCTGTGTGACAGCGTACAACTAAAGTTCTAAATCTAAAATGAAATGGTAATATATCGGCAATTTCATGCTTAGGAGCTTATGAGATCTAGTAGTTTTGACTTTGCGAGCATATTTCAAAACTGAATTGGGGAATGAGTATTTTTTTTTTTTGCATAACAGTTTGATAGTAGATATGAAATTACTAGCATATTATTGCCACTGCTGGGTAAGTATCTAGCTTTGCAGTTATCTCATTCATGCATTTATAAGTGAGGAACATAAATGTTTCTATCTTACGTAATGAATAAGAAAAATGCTTGTGTGTCGAACAAACAAACAGGAAAGAAAATATGCAAATTTCCGTTAAATCCCTTTATAGATTATACTTCGAAAAAAGAGAATTCTACAATGTAAAATCTCCTCAATGTATAATTCAAGTGTCAAGCAATTGTATTCCCAAAATCTAATCGCAACATTGATTTAAATTTTAATAAAATTTTGTTTAATTATTTATTTTGTATAATGTTCTTTTTTTCGCTAATAACTAAATTTATTTTGTTCTGAAATATAATAGTCTAAATTTAAAATCTAAAATAACTGCAATGCAGCTAAGCGTACGGTAGTTTTACATGCAGGTTCCAAGCAGAGCGGAAGCGCAAACAATGTGACGGGTTGCCTTATATTTGTATCGGACACAACTGTCAGCCCATCCCTGATATTGTGGGTGGATGCGCATGCTCATTTGAGAAAATACAATTACGTATTGCTGTAGAATACTAAGACAACGGTCCTCTATTGGATGCGTCAGTGGCGTAGGCTCTGGCGATTTGACAGAGTGGGATAATGATCCTCGAGGTTAGCATGAATTATTTATTTCATACTTAGGGGTTTTTGCTACATTCTCGGTAGTTTCAGTCCCTTCAATAACTGGTTTGGAACATTCTTCGGCACTTCAAGAAATTTCGTTATTAGTTTGTATAGAATTTATTTTCTGCAGAAAATACCAAAAGCTATTTAAAAAAAGTAACTCATCTTCTAATTCCATAAGCACGCCTTTTAATACCTTTCTTCCGTATGTTCAACTACGCGAGTGTTTGCTGTATAAGGAAATTCAGATTTTCTACACTGCACAACAAATACATAAATTGGAATTCCTCAATATTCGGTAAATATAACGCCAAATTTAATTTCTTTAGAATGACATTAGTCTTTCCTTCTCAAGTTATACAAATAGCTAACTGTCTAAATGACATTCTGTCATTTGACTTGCATACTTCAACATCATATTAGTTATCCTCTCCTTATCTTCACATCTTTCTGAAGCAAGTATTCTGCTGATTTCTGGTTCCTCTTTTTCCATTCAAGAGTCTATTCTGGGATACTGACTATTCTTTCAAAGCAATCTGCCCATTCTCTGCATTTTCAGGACTGATACACTGAATAGCTAAAATATTAGAACAAGTACGTCTTTTAGCAAATCGAAGCAACTGCATGTAAAAGACATCGGGTATGAAAATCGTGAAATACTATAATTATCACCTTATCCTGAGCTCTGTTAATCAATTTTAAAACTTATTTTTCGGATGAAAAATGCAGTGGACTTAAGCGAGTGAGACATTAGCCGAAATATTATTTCCAGACGATGGTGTCGGAGAAAATACAAGATGGCAAAGCTTGTGGGAAACTCAAAGTCAGCCGCCGTGGATACCTTCAAACGTGGTAAAGAAAGCAGAAATCAGGAACTGCGGAAGGTGACGTTGATCACAGCTCATCGATCACCGAAGCGGGCGAAGGCATGTACTACGAAAAAACAACAAGAAAGATGACACCGAATTTTCGGGTGTAATAAGCACGTCTTTTGAATCCGTTCGGACGCAAATTAAATTTATCAAAGCTATTCAAAGGCAATGGATCTGGTATGGAAGACAATAGTATCTGACGGAAGAAAGAAGTTTTTCAATCGGGTCTTTTTTCCCTCAGATATTGTTGTAAACAGAATCTTGAGCTTACGAACTCTTAGAAACAGAGTTATCGACAAAAATAAGATGTGACTTTACGTCCCCTGGTGGGAAAACCATGCATTATTTTAGGAAGAAAGTATTCTCAAAAGGTTTATCCATTTGAGCGGTATCGGTCAAAGAAAAAAATTTAGTCGAGTTTTTAAGATCCCAGATTTTGCTACAAATACATCAGAAGCAGAAATTAACACTTATGAACCCTGGTGGCCAAACCGTTCTTTACAAAACATTAGAAGTTTTGTGAAAAATATTTTCCATCAGGTCTTGTATGCGATACAGGAAGAATTTTTCAAATCGGAGTTTTAGGAGCAGAAACCGCAAATTACCTTTATGCGCCCTAGCGGAAAGTCTTAAATGATTTACGTGAAAATTTTGAATTTATAGGAAAAACATTTCGCATCGGAAACACTATCCAACAACGCAGGAAATTTTCAAATTGGACTTTTTAGAAGTAGCGATATTGACAAAAATAAGATATATATCTACGACACCTGGCGTAGAAACCATGCATTATTTCAAGAAGAAAGTGTTCCTAGAAGGTTTGTCGACATGAGTAGCACCGGTCAACAAAAGACTTTTTTTCAATCGAGATATTAGAAGCTCATATTTTGCTGCAAATGCATCAGAAGCGGAAATTAAGACTTACGCTACCTGGTGGCCATACCATTTTTTTACAAAAATTAGAAATTATGTGCAAACGATTTCCCACAGGAGCTGTATCTGGTGCAGAAGGAATTTTTCAAATCGGAGGTTTAGAAGCAGAAAAATAGTGGGAAAGGCAATTTACCTTTACGCCCCCTAGCGAAAAGTCTATGAATTACTTGAAAACTTTGAATTTATAGGTAAAACCTGTCACATGTTGGAAACACTATCCAACAAAGAAGGATGTTTTAAAATCGGACTCCTAGAAGTCGAGGTATTGACAAAAATAAGATATAGGTCTACGCCCCTGGCGCAGAACCCATGGACTATTTTAAGAAGAAAATATTTCTAAAAGGTTTGTCGACACGAGTAGTATCGGTCTACAAACGACGTTTTTTTTAATCGAGAATTTAGAAGCTCATATTTTGCTGCAAATACATCAAAAGTGAAATTAAGGTTTACGCCCCCTGGTGACCAAAGCATATTTTTTTGCAAAAATTATAAATTATGTGGAAACGATTTCCCATCAGGAGCTGTATCCGGTGCAGAAAGAATTTTTCAAATCGGAGATTTAGAAGCAGAGATATAGGGAGAAACGGAATTTACCTTTACGCCCCTGGCGGAAAGTCTATGAATTACTTGAAAATTTTGAAATTATATGAAGCACATGTTATACTGGAAACAATATCCAACAATTAAGGAATTTTTCAAATCGAACCCCTAGAAGTAGAGATATTGACAAAAATAAGATACACATCTACGCCCCTGGCGTCGAAACCGTTCACTACTTTAAGAAGACAATCTTCCTAAAAGGTTTGTCGACATGAGTAGTATCGGTCTACAAACGACGGTTTTTTAATCGAGAATTTAAAAGCTCATATTTTGCTGCAAATACATCAGAAGCGGAAATTAAGATTTACGCCCCATGGTGGCCAAACCATTTTTTTACAAAAATTAGAAATTATGTGCAAACGATTTCCCATCAGGAACTGTATCCCGTGCAGAAAGATTTTTTTCAAATTGGAGATTTAGAAGCAGAAAAGATATAGGGCGAAACGCAATTTACCTTTACGCTCACTAGCGGAAAGTCTATGAATTACTTGAAAATTTTGAAATTATATGACAAACATGTCATACGGAAAACACTATCTAACAAAGAAGGAATTTTTCAAATCGGACTCCTAGAAGTAGAGATATTGACAAAAATGAGATATACATCTACGCCCCCTGGCGGAGAAACTGTGGGATATTTTAGGAAAAAAATATTCCGAAAAGGTTTATCGATGTGAGTGGCATCAGTCACCGAAAGAATTTTTTCAATCGATATTTTAGAAGCTCAGATTTTACGGCAAACACCTTAGAAGCAAAAATCATCGCTTCCGCCGCCTGGTGGGCAAAGTATTGTTTACCAAAAATTCGAAATTATTTGCAAAAGAATTTTCATTAGGAGATGTATTCGCTGAAAAAAGATTTTTCAAATCGGAGTTTTAGGAGAAGAGTTATCGGGAAAAATATAATTTACTTTTACGCCCCCTAGCGGAAAAGCTATGCGTAATTTAAAAAGGAAACTATATCTAAAACACTCTTCGACATAAATGGAATCGAAAGGTAAAATAACTTTTTCAATCAGATGTTTAGAAGCAAATATGTGGATTAAAACGTAATTTTGAATTCGGCATCATCTGAATTTACGCCCCCTAGTGGCAAAATTGTACATCGTAAAAAACGAAATGAAGGATCATCATTTGCATATTTCAAGCTTCCGAACGCGAAAAGAATTTTTCAAATCGGACTAATAGTTGCAGAGATACCGCGGGTACAGGCGGACGGACGGACGGACGGACGGACAAACCGATAACAGAAGCACGATCTTGTTTTACGAAAGACGTGCTAAAATTATATTGTGGTACAATGCGACCGTAATATGAGTGCTGGGTACGGGATTAAGGTATCAAACCACAGTATATCGAACCCTGTTGCTAATTTGGCTACCTAACTGCAGGTCTCTCCGAGTCTTCTTGATTATTCTGATTCTCCGTCGAAAGCGCGAACAATGCGGTTAAACTCTGCACACCATCCGAACCCTGACAATGATGCTTATATTGTCATGCGTGATCTCTGTTCAGTTTAGCTTCCACTGTCATAGCACAGGTCACTATTACCTTTGAAAAGTGCACACTTTGAAACGTTGTCTTTCGTCATAATTCCTCATATAATAATTTTCAAGTTGTTCTGACCTGAACTATTGTATTTTTACGACTGTGTGTATTCTAACACCAAAGCACGCAGGGTAATGTGATATATGAAAGGCAAGCTGTATGTGAGCGAGAAGGCAATATCAGACTTCCATTGAATGAAAACTGTGTGTGAGCGACATTTCTGTGTATCATAGTTTGCTAAAAAGCCTACAATTGTAGCAATAGAAATAGATGGACTACATCTTCTATTTTATCTCCCGACTGCAGTTTGAAATTTAACCCCAGATCGAAGGGAAATCTCCAGTTTTATTGTTAGGAACTTAGGGCAGCTGGTGATATGAAGTTCACGAGCATATTTTGTAATTAAATTGGAGAAGGAGCTTTTAATTTTATACATTTCGCTTTCGAGACGCAGATCGGCGTATTTGATATGAAATTTATTTCATAATATTACAAATGATGGATAAGTAAATGGTTTTTCAGATACGTTATTATTTTAACTATATGTGAGGAACATCAATACCTCTATCTGATATAAAAACAACAAACAAATGTTGTGAGAAAAATAATTCAAATAAAGAGAATTCCATACTTCTGCAAAATTTCTTTATTATTCATTGTATATATTATCGAAAAAGAGATTACTCTAATATAGGAACTTCTCAAAATATACAACGTGGCAACCATTTTCATTTCTAATATCAAGTCGCAATATTAATTTAGAGATAACCCTTGTTTTCTTTTTTAACATATCATTTTCCCAATTGTAATCTTACTTTCTCTTTTTTCCTGATGTAATGGCGAAATACTTAAATTTCTAAAATAATTGCAATGAGGCTAAGTTTACGGTGTTCAACATCTAGGTTTGTAACCAAAAGAAAAACATAAGAAGTATGACAAGTTATTATTTATTAGCATGGGACACAACTCTCACTCCAGTCGTGGAAGTGTGCGGTGGAAGTTAATGCTCAATCGGGAAACTTCGACAACCATTTACTGGAGAATATTAGTAAGATACCGGTTTTCTACGGGAAGAGACAATAGTATTTTCTGGCGAATTGGGGCGTTTTATGTCAGTTCATGGTGCACGAATAAATTTCCTTTTTTTCTTCAGCTAAAGAGCATAATCTAGGAAGATATGCTTCCCTTTCATAAACACGAATGCAATGTTTCTTTGAACGTAAACAACTTTGGAAAACTTTAATATATAAATTATTTTTCCCAAAATGTACCAAAATATTGCAAACATTATTATGTGCTTATCATATTTTATGAGCACACCTTAAATTCCATTTGTTTGCATATTTAACTTCACATTTGTCTGGAGGATAAAGCAATCCATATTTCCTCGACGGAACTACAAATACGTAAATTTGTTACTTCTCCTCTCTTTACCTTCACAACATCCGAAAGTGAATCGTTTATCACCTGGCTAATCATGAATCTTGTTTATCACCGTATACTGATCATGAATCTTTTGTGAACTGGATGTTCTGCTTATTCACCTTTTTCGCCATTCAAGAGAATGGCGAAAAAGGTTATTGGTTTTTCTTTCAGTTTCCTTGAAGCTCATGTTCTTTGAATTTTCAAAGATAGATATACCGAAGAGCCAAATATTATGACTAGCTCGGCTTTACACAAATCGAAGCAACGCAGGTAAATGAGAGCGCTTATGATAGTCATGAAATAATTGCATTAGCACCCGCACCGAAGTCTGTTAGTCAGTGTTACTCTTATTTTTCAGATGGCAACGGAAGATGACTTAAACGCGTTTCACAATGCCAGATTTGTATATGGCATACAACTGTGCCAGCTCATTTCCAAAACAGCAAAGTTTCTAGTCTTCACGGTCAGCCGTCCTGAGTACCTTCCGAAGTGGTACAAGAAAGGGAAAACAAGGAATAGCCTGCAAAGTGTAAGCCGATCACCACTCATCTATCCCAGAGGTGAACGAAGTCTATCGCATATGGTACGAATGAACAAATAAAATAGTGTGGTGACACACGGTGGAAAAAATATTCTGGGTAGGGTAGTAATGTACAAAAGCACAATATATCGAATCCTGCTGAAAATTTGGCTGCGTACCGGTAAGCCTCTCAGAGAAACCCCGAAAATCTCCGTTCACAGTCGATAGCGTCCACAATGTGCCAAAGGTCAACAGTGCCTTTAATTTGGAAAGCACAGTTCGGGTCCGAAACCGAAATTTGAAGGCCACAAACCTGTTCGGGATTTTTAGTTACGCCCGGCCGGTTTCAAACTTTTATAAGGCGTTCTGTACCATTTATTGCAAATAACGCAAATATCCCTATTCCGTTATTAATCTCCCACATATTGCAAGTAACGCAACGCTTGTTAGAGTTCCGTTATTAATCTCCCACATATTGCAAGTAACGCAACGCTTGTTAGAGAGTTCCGTTATTAATCTCCCACATATTGCAAGTAACGCAACGCTTGTTAGAGAGTTCCGTTATTAAGCACCCACTTTTTGCACATAACGCAAGGCTCTCTAGAGGATGCCGTTATGAAGCTCCTACTTTTACAAATAATGCAAGGCACCTTAGTGTCCCATTTCTACGATCGTATTTATTGCAAATAGCCCGAGGCTCCCTAGATGGTTCCGTTATTAAGCTCCACCTTATTGCAAATAACGCAAGGCTCCACCTTATTGCAAATAACGCAAGGCTCCACTTTATTGCAAATAACGCAAGGCTCCACAGATTGTCCCATTATTAAGCAATCACTTATTAAAAATAACGCAAGGCTCTCTAGCGGGTGCAGATATTACGCTCCCAGTTATTGCAAATAAAGCAAGGCTCCCTAGCGAGTTCATTTATTATGCACCTACTTATTGCAAATAACCAAGGCTCACTAGCGGGTTCCGTTGTTAAAGTAACATTTATTGCAAATAACGCAAGGCTCTGTAGCGGGTTCCTTTATTATATACCCACTTATTGCAAATAACGCAAGGCTCTGTAGCGAGTTTCTTTATTATATACACACTTATTTGCAAATAACGCAAGGCTCACTAGCGGGCTTCGTGTTTAAGCACCCACTTATTGCACATAACGCAAGACTCCCTAACGTGTTCCGTTATTATGCCCCCACTTATTGTAAACAACGCAAGGCTGCGTAGAGAGTTCTGTTGTTAAGCTCCGTCTTTTTGCAAATAACGCAAGGCTGCGTAGAGGGTTATGTTATTAAGCTCCGTCTTATTGCAAATAACACAATGGAGAAAATATATTTTCCAAGCGGGGAAATTAACTTCCCGGTAACTTTGATGTTATGACATTGTATTCACAAATATGCTATTCAATAAATTGCATTACTGAGCATGTTAAAGAGTACTGAAAATATTGAAATATCTGGTACGTATTTCTCAAATATTTGCTACATAGATATCCTGCTAACTGCATTCTTTCTTTTTCCAAAAAATAAGTTTTAGGATTCAAATCGTTCTACAAAAATCGATATTCTTCGTAAGCACATGCATTTTTATTTTTATTTTACATGTGGTCTGTAAGTGCTATTCCATTTCGTCATGCCCACGATTCAAAAAAATTGAAGACATTATTCTTGAGAGAAACAAAGCAGCTGTTTTGAACTAACTTACCTTAGTAGTAAAACGAATATAGCGCTCAAAACTAACTATTTATGTTACGTAAATGTAAACGAATTTCTTCGTCCTTACTCAAATATAAACTAGGTAGTCTTCGTTCCCCAGTTATGTAAGCATATATTTAGAACATTCTTATCTCCGTTGTAATAGCCAATGACGCCAAAAAGTTGCTTTGGTTGCATGTAGCAAAAAACTGTTCATGTAAATATATCTTGGAAAACAAAATCAGCTGAAAGGCCGAGGAAGTAAAAAATAAATCTGATTTCAACCATTAAAGAAGCACACAATCCCAGTTTATAATCTCATTGCACTACCTGTCAGGATTAGGTTAGCTCAACAGTCACTACCCTCTTTTTCACAATGCAGCCGTAAGCAAGAATCGGTGCTTTGTCTTCAAAGATAAAGCATCCTCTTGGGACACACTACAGAGTGTGCCAACGTGAGAATCTCTGAAGTCCCTGAAGCCCTCTCCCCCAAAAGCGAGGGGGCGACAGAGATTAATACTCAGAATCACTAAAGAACTCTCAGCCATTCAACACATGGAACGGCTTCTAGATTCAGAACTCTGACAAATAAACATTTATTCAACCTTTCACCCAACTTTCTTTCTCTTTTACTCAACACAAACGATCTTACACACACCATACAGCATTTATTCTCCTACTTTACCTCATTCCAGCTGATCGAAAGCAGGCAGGCATCTCCCGGTTGGCAACCTGGAATGAAAGCAGCTCCGAAGTGGATTTAGAGGCAGATTCGGTAAGCAAATACCCCCCCCCCCCCCCCCCAAAAAAAAAAAAACTGAGGAAAGGGCGCACCCTCCTCAGGAAGCCCTGAGGACAAGACCTCAAGGCATCTCTGAACTACTACACTATATTCTCTAATTGTTAAATTTCACCAAAGTGACATTCAAGAATTTCAACACTTAGTACGTACCTAAATTCAAAAAAATTAACAACTTTTAAGCACTCACTTCTAAACACTATACTAAAGTCAGATAAACACTTATGTTATTTCTATAACTTAAGAACTATGAGTATCATAAATCCTGTACAAATCTTTCAGGACGTTCAACAGTATTATTTAACTACAAATGTACTAATTTTTTTTACACAGGAAAAGACAAGATTGATCTCCTAAGTTTTACAGCAAACTTACACATTTCACTAACGTACTACTGATTTCCAAGAAACTATTAAAATATTTCAATCTTTAGCAAACGAATTATATTAACTTTTACTACAGGCTGAAAACAAATCAACCTTTACATTTTGGCCCATTCTCCTGAGGTCTGACACTGACCTGTACATGGTGGAGAAGCCACAATTTATTTTAATTCCAGATGATGTATGGAGCTTGCGGAGAACCTCCAATTATTCTCCTCCATGACATCCATTGTCTAATGAACTGTGATTCGGATAATCGGACGTGTTCAGTCACCATCCGATTTCTGATCATCCTCTTAATGTGCCAAATGACTTGCTGAGTGTTACCCTTTGATTTTTCACTATGTATAACTTTGTTTCGTTCAAGACAAATCTGGTAACTTGTTTCAACTACTATGATTAGATATACAATATTTTTCCCGGAGGGGATTGGATGCTGTTTAATTATCTGAGAAGCACTCAGGGAAGCGAAGCCGGCCCACGACTATTCTCCCGCCTAAACTCTTTTGTCGAAACGACATTTCACAAAAACGTGAAGTCTATATTCTACAAAACCTCAATTCCAGCAGTGAAAATTTAAACGTCCTGCCCAACGGCAGGTTCTCCATCGGGTCGGAAGCACGTCGTGTGCCAGCTTAAAGACAAAGTCTCTTCCTGTAGAGTACAAGAAGCGACCTGCCACGTTTTTCCAAGCTTTCTCATTACAAAATGTCGGTGGAACATCAAACTCATGAATCTGAATATTACTTGGAGGAATCATGAAAAAATATAAATCTTTAGCACTTTTTGGCTTTTCAAAGTTGTTGCACTGTAAGAAACCAAGTTCTTCCCTGTAAAAAACAGGGACAGTGTTTGTAACCGGACCATGCCACTGAGGTTCAGTTGTCACGTATTTCTTTGAGTCTAGACCCGTTAAAAACTTAAGGAAGTTATAGTTCGGGCAGGTCTTTTCCACAAGCCATTGCCTACTTAGCCAAAAACGGATGGTTTTAAACCATGTTTTTAAATTCCGTATTTCCAGGCCACCATTTTCATTTATTTGATACATCACTTTTCGGCCAATATATTTTTTGAATTTTGAATTCCAAAAGAATTTGAATAGAAGTCTAGTCATTTGCACCATTATCGTTCTTGAAGGGTCCCAGAGGATCCTTGTCTTGTTTCTGGCGCTCTTTGGCCAACCATGGCCCTTGCGCCATAAAAATCAACCAACCAACCAACCAACCAACCCAGAGGATCCCCGCATAGGCACATTTAGTCACCTGCAAAGTGTTGACCAATTTGGCTTTATAGCTGAAAGAAATTCTGTGGACCTGCCACTGTTGTATCACTTTTGTCAGTTGGTCAAATAATTCTGGAAAGGTAGTATCATTTGTCCTAAATTGGGTAACGTGAATCCCTAGAATCTTAAACTCTTTCACGCTGGGAATTCTTCCTTGGTATGTCCATTTTTCCCAAAGGAGGGCTTTGGATTTTGTCACATTAAGACTTACCCCTGTAATTGTACCGTATTCTTCAAAGTCCCGAAGGGCTTCGATTATAGACTGTTCATCTTTTAAGTAAAGCAGAACATCATCTGCATATGTTGAAAATTTAATTTCTTCATCGTTCTGAGCCGGGATTAGAAATAAAAAAATTGCTGATTTTAATCCGCGTATTCTGGTGTTTGACAAAATTTTCCTTAAATATAGCTCTATAGTCAGCTTAAACAAAGTTGGAGACAGGGGCAAACCCTGCTTGATACCTCTTTCGATTTTAATTTGCTTTGTCTTGTGCCCACTTATCAAGACCTGTGCATATGACCCTTTATGTAACTCTTGGGTGATTTTCACCATGGATTCAAGAAATCCGTACTCTACCAGAATTCTTAAAAGCGCCTGTTGATCTACGGAATCAAATGCCTTTGCTTAGTCTAACGACAAAAGTCGAAACTTTATTTTTCTTTCATTTATTAAAAAGATGATATCTCTTGTGAGAAACAGGCTCTCGGAGATATTTCTTCCTGGAATAGCACAATACTGTTGACAAATAATCAATTTCTTAATGACACTTCGAACTCTAGAATTAGTGATTGTTGCAATTTGTTGCAATTATTTTATAATCTACATCAAGTAATGTAATTGGTCATATTTTATCAAAATTAATTTCTTTTGAATCCTCCTTTTTTATCAATTTGATATACCCTTCTTTAAATTCTTTTGGACTTTCCTGCAGGATCATTTCATTAAACTACTAATACGCCTAACAAAAGGCTTAATTTAGTTTCACTGATTTTAGTTCACGCCCGGTGGCCTTATGAACATTTTTATGTATATATATAATTTTGTACAGATATTAAACCGCAGAAAATATAAAAATTGCTGATTTTACTCGATTCAGAACGTTAACCTCGGAAAATGTAACTTGCTCTCTGATTTCAAGAAAGGTGTAATCGTCGGGGTTTCACAGAAATGGCCGATCCATACGTGACATATCCAGCAAGTTGAAGTACCCAAAATCGGCAGTGGCCTACGTGATTGGTAAGTGGAAGAGGAGAGGTGACTGTCGGAATGTGCCCCGACCCGGCAGACACACAAAACTGGGAGTTAGAGACCGACCGGTGCTGGCCAGAGAAATTCGGAAGAATCGCACCAAATCAATGGACCGCATCCGCGAGGAGTTTCAACAGGTAGCCGGGAGTGTTCTTTCGATGAATACTATCCGTAAGAAAACTCATCTACTCGGTTATCATGGACGAGCTGCCGCCCTTAAGCCTTTGATCACCAAGTCCAACAGCGCTGCTCGGCTAACGTGGTGCTGAGAACGTCGACAGTGGAAACAGGTTCTCTGGAGCGAGGAATCAAGGTTCACCCTCTTCCATTTGGATGGCAGGGTCTGAGTTTGGCGTCTGCCTGGAGAACGCATCCTGCCGGAATGTATTGTGCCAAATGTGAAGCTCGGCGGCGGTGAAATTATGCTATGGGGGTGTTTCTCCTGGTATGGCACGGGACCCTTGGTCACAATTCCTGGTAGACTCAACGCCGAAACCTACTGCACCATTTTGAATGACCATGTGCTTCCTAGGTTGTGGCAGTTTTACGGGGTGGACCCATGTTACTTTCAGGATGACAATGCCACCTGTCATGTTGATAGGTCCACAAAGGCTTCGTATGGTGACAATGGGGTTCATCAAATGTACTGGCCTGCGCAGAGCCCGGACCTCAACCCTATCGAGCACCTCTGGGTCGAGTTGGAGGTTCGACTTAAGGGGTGCCCCCACCGTCCGAAATCAGTGAAGGAACTGACCTGTCTTCTCCAAGCCGAGTGGAAGAAAGTACCGCTAGCCGTCGTACAACGCCTATTTGAGAGTATGCCCCGGAGGGTCGCAGCTGTAATCGCCGCTCGTGGAGTCTCCACCAACTATTGAAGGTGAATAAACTTCGTTTTCCTTAGCTATCACAGGTGTCCAATTATTCGTTGGTAGATAGTGTATATATATAAATATATTGTATAACATTTTCTCTGTAAAATGTCACATTTGAAGTACTAAAAGATTTTTGAGAAGTGTTTCCATTATTATTAATTTTTTTTTCTACTTCCTTCCAGAGTTCAATACGTTTTACAGTGTGAATACACGTATAGAGAAGAAATCATTTTTGAAGCGTTGTTGGGATTCCAACTGTACTCCAACCGAGCAGCGACCCTCCTCCCGTATGTAGTCCGCCTGCTAATTTTGTCGCTGCGATGTACTGTTTCGACTGATGCATCACCTTATTTGTACGTCACGTATAGAGAAGTCGAAGACGAAATTGTGTGTTTTTGAGTCGGCCAACGAACCATATTAAAAGTAACCACATCGTTTGGAATTTATAAGTAATCCTTATTAATTTCAGATGATGTGTCAAAGAATTATCAAATAATTTTTTTAAACTTCACTGCTAGGATATTCATTTTAAGTCTTTGCGCTAATATAGTGACACATACCTTTTCTTTTTTTTTTTGGCCCTGTGATGATGTCAGAACTCACATCTTCTTCGCGATCAAAATGTTATCCTGACTGACCTACGCCGGCTGAGCTTATCGCTACAATATGTTTTGACTGATGCATCAACTCAGCGGTACGTCACAGATTCATTGTCAGTCTAACACTTTCGTGGATCTAACTTCATGAATGCATTTTGTTTACCTCGGAAGACAGATCCGTTGTTTCAGTTGACCTATAAAAAAGATATGTGTATATACCTACAACAGCTGCACTTATGATCAGTATAATTATTTGGAACATTCACCATACCACTGAATGAGGAACAAGTGTGAACATACACTGCACATTCAAAAATCATATTGAAATTATTTATCATCTGGCTGGTGCAAAGGGTCAGTGATTCGAAGTTAACCCATGGTGTTGAATAAGGGCATTTGCTTCATGTAGGGTAATTACATTTGCCTCTACTACGTACAAAAAGAAACGCCTATGTGAAAAAAAGACTTTTTAAGAAAAATTTAGTACTTAAAGTTTTATTTTATTGTTATAGGAATTTATTAATTTACACCCAAGAGCCGAAACATTATGGCCAGCGCGTTCCTATGCAAACGGAAGCAGCTGCAGACAAACTACGGCGCGTATGATGGTCATGAGAGGATTTAAATAACACCTGATACTGAGCTCTCTTAATCAAAGTTATTCTTTTACTTCTGATGGGAAATGGAACCGACTTTGGCGAGTTTGACAAATGCCAAATTGCACTGGCCAGACCATTGTGTCAGAACATTTCCAAGATGGCAGGTCTTGTGGGGTGTTCGCGGACAGCCATATTTAATACCTTGAGAAAGTAGCCCAACGAAGAAATAATCGCATACCGGATTGAATGAGCGATAACGTGAATATCTGGTGCATTTGGCGGACACCCAGCTGAGTAAAGCAGATGGTTATTTTGTGAAATATGTAATCAGTGTTTCTTTTGCGCAGTTTGATCTGTAAGTTCTCTCAAACATTTTGAAGCACGATTTTGGAAGATAAAAATATTTAGTCTTCTTCCTTTCTTTTTAACTTTGGTACCAATTTTTTCAATAATCCCACAAAGCTGCTGATTTTAAAATTATATATCAAAGTGATTTCTTAGATTAGTGGAAATTGTGTTTATATAATTTCAAGGACGATTTGGGAAAATTCGGAAAGTGATTCGTGTTCAGTAAAACATTTTCAACATTAAATATCTAAATGACGCTCAAATACAAAGTTGACTGTTTAATAAAGTCAGTTTCAATTTTTTGAAACGAACAGTTCATAACTTTTCTTCGATTTTTTTTTTTTTGCAAAACCTTTTAGAAAAATTTTCTTTGGATAATTCCAAATCATAATTGCACGAGATTTACGTGGAGCGCTGGGAAAAGCAAATAAAAGTTATTTAAGTCATAATTGATCAAAAGTTTATCAAATTTAATTTGTGGTAAGGTTACATAAATTGGTATAAAATAAATGCAAAAAGTAAAACTCTTAAAAAAGATAGCCTGCTTATTCGAAAATTAATTATATAGTCACTCTGGGTTTCATTAACTACGAGTACAGAAAAGTGCTTGTAAATAAGTCACGAATTAAGCTTTGGTTACAAGACCATAATTCGCTCAAAGAGGAGGAAACTCTTCACAAAATACTGATGGCGCATGTCAATTATTTTTTAGATTTAATTTATTGCTAGCATGAAGAATGAAGACATGAATTTTACGATTTATTTCCACATACCTCTTACTTGAAACAACATAAAATCAAAATTTGGAAATTAAATCAGAATATTAGGATTATTTGTTGACAGGTCAATTTTCCTTTACCTTCAGCCAATTCTTAGAGTGACGTCCAAAATTTAGCTATCATTCATTACTTCAATTTTGCGCTGTTGTATGATCTCCGCGATATTTTATTATTTTATGAGTGCAACTTTATGAAAAGAAATGGAGTGTTTTAAATTTAGCAAATCCTGTTTTTATATTATTTTTCATTAATGACAGTGCTCTCTCATTACGTTGTAAAGACGTGGTTGCAATCAGCAAAATGCAATTGTTTTAACGACTTTGTAGCAATACCTGCACAACAACAACTTTGCTACAGGCAGACACATGCTCCTTCTTGCCTCCACCCCATACATGAAGTTGAATTTTGTGAAAATTCAGAAAGTGTATGCAAAGTGCTGCTTTCCATGAACGTTATCAAAAGACAACTCTATTTTTTCAAACTAACATACTGAAACATAGATAAATAAGAATTGTTTTTTTCTTCTGCAGCGAGATATTTTATGAATAATAACCCGTGTAAGAAATGTACTGTTATTTGAAGAATGACAGATGCAAAGAATGTCGTTCCTGATACGTGGTATACATACCAAAAGAGAAGATCTGATTTCGACTGTTTTTTTCGAAAGAGTGTCGTGCAATGAAAGGCATCACGATATCGGTAGTATCTAAATTGTTCTTCTCGTGGTGTAGATAATCTGTGGTAAAAGACTAAAAGCTTTGAATTATAGTTCAGAAATTTAGTTTGCTTCTCAGTGTGAAAAGAACATTTCATAACTGACTAACAGTTGCAAAGTAAAGTTTTGGAAACACAGGCACAGTGATTTAAATATTGTACTGTAGAACAAGGTACTTTTCTTCCAAAGTAAAAAAATCGAGGAATGCGAGTAATATAGAGCGAACTGGTTTAAGCTAAGAAATAAACACGCAGGCTACGACGTTATGGACCCGATCCACACAGTACAATGCAGTAGATGTCAGGTCGACATCCAAAGCAAAAACCCGAACTTCAGTTGAAAGCATAACTAAAACTTTCGTAATGAGGATCAGATTAATATTCATGTTGAAACAAATGTTTGCTGAAAATGAAAAACAAATTCATATAATAAAATTCTACAAAGTATGTGTTCCATTCATAATTACGAGCGTCGTTTACATGGGATAGAAGTGCATGCAGTGGCGTAAATAGCACAACGTGTGCCATCCCACAAGATTTACTTCAGCATTCCTAAGCACAGTTATTTTCCCAGGATTTCGGACACCAGAGAGAATGCATTTTTCGCGGTGGGTATGTGGTGATTGGAGGAAGGGAGGAAGTCGTTGAGATTGTCTTTAAAAGTAAGGGCCGTACTCAAAGTCCAGTAGTTTTATCTTTTAAGTAATAGGTTTAACAATAAATGGAATTGCTATGTAGAAAACGAAAATAAATCACTTGAAGAAATCATTCATGGCAGATCTCCGGCTACTGTGAATAAATGTGGCTTCTGTGGTGAACGTAGTTCTAGGTAACTCACATTTTCCCCACATCCTCCACGGCAGAGAATCCTCCACTTCTGCGATAAAAAGTTCCCCGAATAATTAATTCACATATTCTAAATTCTAATGAGTACCCCCTGGGCTGGGCCATTGTTTGGAAAGCAACCACTCCAAACTATTTAAATAGCATTGTTATATTAATTCGGTCACCCCCGGGGTGTAAACATATTATTATACTATGTATACACTGAAGAGCAACTGAATTAGAGATACATGTCCAATAACGTGTAGTACCAACTTTCGGCCTAATGACGGCGTCGATTCGTCTCGGCATGGACTCGACAAGACACCTGAAGCATTGGGAAGCCATACGAATCCACGACCCCTGAACAAGCTCCCACAGTTCACGAAGATTTCATGGAGGGGGTCAGAGCCTCGAACATCTCTCTCGATGGCATCCCAGATGTGCTCGATGGGATTGAGGTCAGGTGACCTAGCTGGCCAAGGATGACAGGTCACGTCGGTGGAGTGTTCATCCAACCATTCGGATACAATTCGGGAGCGATGGCACGGTGCATTGTTTTGTTGCGGGACAAAGTCCCCAGTGGGATGTTGAAGACGCACAAACGGGAGCAAATGGTCGTCCAGCATATCTCGGTAACGTTGACCTGTGAGGGACGATGTCACACGTACCAGGGATCCCATTTCAGTCCACGTAAACAATCCTCAGACGAGAATACCCCTCCCCATCTTGAAGAGTACCCCGCTGGCAAGAAGGATCCATCACTTCATGTGGTTTGCGCCGAACTCGTATCCTGCCATCCGCATGTACCAAAGTCAATCTCGACTGATCAGTGCAGGCAACATCTTTCCACATGTCTAAAGTCCAGTGGCGATGTTACCGCGCTGATGCTAATATTTCCACCCTGTGATGTGCGGTCAGCAGCGGTATCCTCGTGGGATGATGGCTTCTGTACCCCATAGCGAGGAGTTGGTTCTGGATGGTGCGGCTGCTTGCACGTTTTGTGCACCAGCGTTAAATTGCCGAGTGATTTCTTGCACTGGGCCCGGTCTATCTGATGTTACAATGCGAGCTAGCCGACGATGACCTCGCTGATCAACACGCTGTTGTCCACAGCAGTTGGCCTTTGCAGGGATGGTTTTTACCGGATTCGATTTACTCACGGTGCGAAAAATCTACTATGCAAATCCCGGGTATTTTGTGGCGCTCCTAAATGAATGCCTCGGGAGAGGAATCTTCCCAGACTTGTGGAAAACAGTGGTGCTAGTTCTTTTCAACAAGACCGGAAAGTACAAAAATGATCCCGCAGCCTACAGGCCCATCTGTCTTCTCTTTGCGTGGAGCAAGGTTCTGGACAAGCTCATAACGAACAGAGCGCTTGGCTTTCTCATGGAGCAGGGAAAGTTAAACAGGAACCAATTTGGTTTCCTTCCGGGGCGTTGCGCAACGCAGGCAATTCGCAGCCTCAGAGAGAGGGCAGATAGGAAAAAAAGCGGGAGGGCTTCATACCTGCTTCATCTCACTAGACGTGAGGGGGCATTCAACAGTGTCTGGTGGCCAATGGTTTTAACCAAACTGAAAGAACTTGGCTGTCTAAGGAACTTGTTCACGCTTATCAGCAGCTACCTGTCTGATAGAAGGGTCGAGTCAGAAGCGGGGAATGGGCAAACCTTACGTTCGTACCACAGAGGGTGTCCGCAAGGATCCAACTCCCGGCCGCTTTGGTGGAATATAGTGGCAGACGCAGCTCTGAATCTAGACCTCGGCCGGCAGTGGAAATTCAAGCCTATGCGGATGATTTGGTTCTCGTGGTCTCCGCCTCAGGGAGACACGTTATAAAAAGGGAAGCGCACAGTGCCCTAGCTGTGTTAGATAACTGGAGCAGAGAAAGCAAACTTTGCTTTGCTCCTGAAAAGACCACTCTACTGGCAATAGCTAAGAGTGGAGTAATGAAAACACCACTTAAGTGCAAATTCCAAGGGTGCACTATCAAGGCGGTGCGTGACATGAAGTACTTGGGTGTGGTCCTGGATCAGAGTCTATCAAGGCGGTGCGTGACATGAAGTACTTGGGTGTGGTCCTGGATCAGAGTCTGTCACGGCTGCCACACCTGAAACATCTTCGAACAAGGTGCATGCTGATCCTCAATAGATTGAATGGCATGAGGTTATCGGGCAAAACCAAGAAGGCCATCTATCAGAGAGGAATAGAAAGAATTCTGACGTATGCAAGTGGAGCATGGTGGTCTCCCACCGTCAGAATGAAGAAGGGCATAAACCAAATCCAAAGGTTGGCACTACTAGGGATCACCGGCTGTTTTCGCACAACGTCGACCCTAGCACTCCAAGTGCTGGCGGGGTGCGAGCAGGCAGCAGCAATGCACTGCCTAAGGTCAGGCGAGGACGCCTACCTTCTCGGTATGCCACATCGAGCCTCCAACATGGAGCTAGAAAGCGTGGACTGGCAGATCCACCCTGCCGAGGAAATTTGTCCACAATGGGACAAGGAGAAACCCACGGGAATTGGGCATGAGCTGTTCACGGACGGCTCAAAGTTGAAGGGACAAGTGAGAGCAGGCTTCTGTGCGTTCTCGGATGGGAACGAAGCAACTGCAGAATGCGTGAAACTATCGCAGAACGCTTCTGTCTTACAAGCAGAACTTCTGGCGATAGAAAAGGCACTCACCTGGGCACTCCGCAGGCGTAGTGACGAAAGGATAAAACTCTACTCGGACAGTGAGGCAGCACTGCAGGCTCTGAGTAGATTCAGGGGAAGAAACACCATCGTCCAGAGGATTAAAACCCTCTTGAGGGCAGAAGGAGATGGGGCAGTTAGCTTCCACTGAGTACGAAGCCATGTCGGGACCCAGGGAAACGAAAGGGCGGACCAGCAGGCGAAGGCAGCCACGCTGAAAGAGACGGTTGACGTGCAATTTAGAACTCCGCGAAGGAGTATCCGCGCAGCATTAGTACGACAAACCATGACCGAATGGCAGGTCAGATGGGACACGGGAGAGACAGGGCGGAAGACACACAGAGTGTTTCCGAAGGTCTCGACCAAACGTGCACAGACAAACAAGTTCCTGAATCAAGTACTCAGTGGCCATGGCATCAGCCCTGAATACCTGGGCAGATTTGCCATTAGGAACTGCACTTGCCCCTGTGGAAATAGGTCGGCAAGCATAGAACACTGCGTGCTAGATTGCAGCGGCTTCGCCGAATGGAGAAACACACTGATATCAGGTGTGCAAAGAACGCAAAGTTTCGATCTGCTCATCCAATCCTCCGTTAACAGGAGGGGGACCAGGGCCCCTCCGTTAACAGGAGGGGCCCTGGTTGAGAGGCTAACCCTCCAGCAACATACGATCTTCCCCAGTGAAACGGGGACCGAAACGCAAGAGGTGCACATGCACACTGAAAGCGATTCGGAATGAGGGCAAAAGTCTTTGGGCAAGCAGGCAAATTAACTACCAATGTAAATACCTTGTAAATACATTTATTGCTATCTCATAATGTTGTGAGTCCTAAGCATGAAGACAGTGCATACAAGTGTGTAGATGTTTTGTGAAAGTAAGTAAAGGGAAATTATTCCCCCAAAAAAGTTCGAGGGCAAGGAAATCTCCCAGTCAACCCTAAATTAATGAACGACCTATCCCGCCAGACAGAGCGGGAACCCAGATAACGAACGCTAGGTCGCCTGCCAGCACGTCACCACGGGTTGGTCTCTGGGCCACGGGGGTGGCCAGGGTCCGAACCAGGGTCTCAAGGCAAGATAATTGTCGCAAAATTTCAAAAAAAAATCCAAGGTGTTCAATTAGTCCCCGTGGAGCCAAGAAACATTGGCGGAACGGGACAAAGAAATCAGTAACTTATCTTACTCACGGTGCACCCGTGAAACAGTGGCTCGTGAAAATGCCAGTGCCTGCACGACTTCCGAGATGGGGTGGCCCAGTCTTCGGGCACCGACAATTTGCCCACGATCAAATTCGCTTAGATCCTTCGTCTTACCCATACTGCATTCGACTCTTACTGATTCCCGTCGCATCACCCCTTATATTGTCGGGTCGCTGCATACGTCATGTCGTTTCCGTTTACAGGGCCGCCCCTAGCGCCACATTTGCATAACGCCAGCTGTTTCTAATTCAATTGCTCTTTAGTGTATATAAAACTCCACACGATAGATGCCATACCATATAACGAAGTACCGACTTAAGCGATCATACGCGGTGCGTGCGCAACCGTCCCATTGTTTATGCTGTTCTAATAATACCCAAATAAACAACTTTGCGCAGTCTAAGGGACTAATGCCATAAATGTGCACATCCGAACCATGAAATTACGAATGTGGACTAGCAGACATGATGACATATATTTTGCGCACTCCACGTGAAGTGTCAATATATTAGGCAAGAACCATGTCAATTAGATCATTAAAACTATGACTCATTAGATTGTTTTGCATTTCTAATAAATTATAAGAAATGAACCAGGAATTTCCGAAATTTTTCGAATAATCTCACTTTAAACAGAAGTTAAGAATTCTAAGAATCGGCACTAATATACTTTCCCGAAATTTTCACAGCAAGTAATAGGAAATCATTTGATCATAAACGAGTTATTGGACGTTGTTTAAAGACATGAGTCAGCCTTTTCGTCTAAGGAAACATTATTTTTGCAATCTCCTATAATTCTTTATGCACCTGCAAGAGGCGTTAGATACACGGCAGCAAAAGTCTCACACCGTACAAAAGAAGAAACGTGACATATTTTCTTAGTTTATTTTTTCTCAGATATAAATCTGTAATCACTAATCATTTCATTTGTCATTTGAAAAATCAAAACACATTCAGAACACATTTTCTTTTTCAAAAAAGTCTTAATACATGTACTTAAAGATATGGTTTTATTACGTACTTTACTCATTGACTGTCTATTTCGCATTTAACAAACGTTTAGGAAATATTGTTTGTATTAGGTAGCAGTCATTGTAAAACAGGTGTGTGATACATTTTTGCATTTCTGACTTATTGCTAAATGTCCACTACATGTAGGATACATGCAGATCAAGGCTACCCATGTCTTCAAATCAGAACGGAAATGAATGACGTTTCACCCTAAGAAGTATTTGCATATTATTTCCAAAAAAAAAAAAATTAATAACAACATCAGTCATAAATTGTACAAATGAAGAGCGACATATGAGAATTAAAAGTAAAAAGCTGTATGGTAAAGTTTTCATTGGCAGCTTTTGTTATCATTAAGAGTATAGGCAAACAAGTGAATAGCTTGTCACAATTCTATAGCTATTTATCAGTATCGAAAGAAGACGTGCAAGGAATTTAGTCAAATATTTGCTTATTTTAACAGCAAATTGACTTATATATTCTTGAAGTATGGATTGAAAATTTCCGAACTGTGCGGAGAATACGATATGATCGCAAAAACCAAAACTCATGATGCCATCTTTATGCCTGGGAAACGATAAAGTAAACTGAAGAGTGCGAATCTGCGAACCGATATACAGTAGTTAGTCTAAGCATACTAGAGGAAGTTACTGAATATTGCTTGCTTGAGAAACATCGTCTTGGATACAACTGTTACAGGAATCCCAATTAGGACTGGGAAAACAAGAATTTCAGGATTAAATTTTTTTGTCTGTTGAAATTTTTTTTATTTTTTTTTAGATTTTTTTATTTTTAATGTGCACAGGTTTGGAGGTCAGTAAAGTTTATTTTTAAAAATCAGTTTTCAACATAACTTATATTATTAAATGAGGTTGTGAATAAGATTTCCTCTTTCTGTAAAGTGTTTTTGCTCTATTTCACTAAAATTTAACTGCTTATTTCAAGCACTAAGGCCTGCAAAATATTTAAACGAGAACAATAACTTTATTTTTAGATATGTAATTAAACTAAGTTACATTGCCATCGATTCCTGAATTTTTAAAACTTGAGTTTTATGGTCCTTCTTTGATGTCGTGTTTGCAATTCATATGGTTTATATAGAGCCATGCAGTGAAAACGTCGGTAAATGATATTTAATTTTGAAATTTAGTTAGAAAAACATACCTTTAAGTAGGCACCCGAATGTAGAAAAAAATAGTATCTTTCAATGGCATCAAACTAATTTGTGTAATAAAGTTTGAATCTCAAAACATGGATAAGGTCCAAAAACAGGTCTGACTTTCAAAGCAAAATTCTTTTATCCTACCAATTTTACCACGTATTACGTATATCAGGCAACTTTCAGTGCTCTGAAATCCATCCAGTTCAATTTCTGCTTGATTTTGATTTTTCTTCTATTCAGAGCGAGTTCGGTATTTCGCACAAATTTACTCTGTCTTTTCCATTATTGAGGCTTCGTTTAAATTCATGCATACCTCATTCATCCTGGACGACATTAGAGACGAGAACGAGCTCCTTTTTAAAGTCCGAGGCTCAGACTAGGCCCGTTATATCTCTCTTTACGACTGGCCGCCCCCGACCCGAGTTTGAACATTTGTGCAAACTTTTCTAGGTGAATAAGGAAAACATAACCCCTATTGTTTCACTCATATTTATGTTTTCATAATAAATACCACTTGAGTCGCCTGAATAGAGCAATGAAATCCCACATGTTCAAGGGTTTTTCATAGTTCTTAATGTGTGCTGTGCCCTGCCTTTTGTACATGAGGAAATGCAGTTGTTGTTGACACAACACTTCCCAAAACGAAGTTATTATCTACGAAATGGAAACAGCCATGTATGTTTCATCTCTAAAAGGAGAGGTCCACATAACAGTTGTTATAGCACCACGAAACTTACATATCCAGTCGTTCAATTTTATAACATATTCTAATATTATTGTTTCAGATGAACTTTTGACGTGTCTTGCACATGCAGTCCTGTGAGGTAGCACATCTTGCGCTAGAGCCGATCCTTCTGTTACACCTGTATCAATTAAGCACTGAGTCACCTCCAGAAATCCTTGTTTTTCAATGATGTCAAAAGGTCGCATATTATTATTGCAGAGTTTTACAAAAGCTTTCAGGCTTCTTTTTTCCATCACAGCTGCAGGTATCTATTTTTCTTTTTTTTTTTAGTTCAGAAAATATACAGATTCGTAAAAATAGTTTGCTTACTCCAAACTGGAGCGTGTACGGTAAGTCAACTAGATACCATCGAATACGAATACTTTAACATCCGTTTACATTTCATACATTGAACGCACCTATTCTTTTTTTAGTTTTCCACTAAATTATTTCCTCGAAGTATTTCAATACATCACATTTTCCGCATTTATTCGGAGACACCACTTATTCTCCGTCATCCATTTTGCGTTTTATTCCTTCTTGTTCACTAACAGTCTCTGTCACTATCGCGCTCTGAAAAGCTGAAATGAGACATAGGTCACACCCCAGGTGTGATAAAACCTTTGCACCTAAATCGAAATCAAAACCACTGAGAAGTTTTGCACCTTGCTCCCTGAATAACTCGTCATGAAGGGTGGAAGTGAACAGAGATAAGGTCTAAAGAAGAAAGTTGTAATTGATATTGTCATTCGGCACTGAATAACTCTTCTTCTGCTTTCCCCTTTACAGCAGACCTGTAAAATTAGACGTTGGCCATTTTTGAGCCATCTGCATTCAGCTCGGCATCGTGTTTTCAACAAATGACTAAAAAATTTTCATTTTTAGCACGTCTTTTGTAAAAAAAGATAGTGCTTATGTTATCGGTTTGTCCGTCCGTCTGTACCCACGATATCTGTGCAACTATTAGTCCAATTTGAAAAACTATTTTTGCATACGGAAGCTTGAAATATGCGAATGATGATCCTTTATTTCGTTTTTTTTTACGATGCACAATTTCGCCGCTAGAGGGCGTAAAGGCAGATGATGACGAATTCAAAAATACGTTTTGTTCCAAATATTTGCTTCTAAACATCCGATTGAAAAAAATTATTTTATCTTTCGATTCCATTTATGTCGAAGAGTATTTTAGATATAGTTAATTTTTCAAACACGCCTCCTGTGCACTAGACATTTCGCTCGGAGGCATAAAAGTAAATTACATTTTTCCTAATAACTCTTCTTCTAAAACTCCGATTTGATTTTTTTTCTACAGAGGACACATCTCCTGATGGAAAATCTTTTGCATATAATTTTTAATTTTTGGTAAATAATACTTTGGCCACCAGGGGGTGTAAGAGATCATTTTTGCTTCTGATGTACACTGCTGTCCAACCAAAATGGAACACTAAGAAGGAAGCATTCGATTGGCCTGAAATTCGCAGCATGCGTAGCCCGCGAGAGGACACGCAAATAATTAGCAATGCAGGTCATATGCAAATCATGTCCGTCCGGCACGCCAACGTGAAACGGTATAAGAAGGGTGCACAGGAGTCGTGGTGTAAGTAGTGGAATTGTGTTGTGCTGCCGGACCTGTGCGTGGGAAGTTTCCGGATGTCTTGTCGCAGAATACGGCAGTCATTCCAGCACGTTTCGGAGTTCGACAGAGGACATATAGCGGCTTATTGCCACATCGGTTTATCATATCGAGACATCGACGCCCATGTGGGACGAGATCCAGCCACAGTGAGGCGAGTATGGATTCGGTAGGTGCAGGAGGGACGGATGGACGGTCGTGAGAGATTGCCGCGGCCGCGGCACACCACCGAACTAGAGGACCGGCATGTTGAGCTGCGGGCATTGACGGCTCGCACCGCCACATCACGAACGTTAGCGCCGGAATTAGGGTGTGTTGCCCAACAACCTGTGTCAGCACGTACCGTTCTACGTCGTCTGCAGGATCGGGGACTTGTCGCACGGCGCCCATTACTCCGATTACCATTAACGTTACACCACCGGCGAGTGCGGCGGCAGTGGGCCGTTGAACGATACACCTGGACTACGGAATGGCACGACATTGTCTTCTCCGACAAATCCCGCTTCTGCCTGCAACACCAGGATGGTCGGATCCACGTGTGGCGGGACCGCGGCGAGAGACGATATGACGCCTAAATTATGCATCGCCATACCGTTTCGTTGCCTGGCGTTATAGTTCGTGGCGCAATTCGATATGTCACCCGCACCCTTCTGGTACGCATCGCGGGTATACTCAACAGCCATCACTACATCTCTGACGTTTTAGAGCCCGTTTTCCTCCCTTACTTGCAGGACCTGCCAGCGGCCACGTTTCAACAGGACAATTCGCGCCCGCACGTGTGCACGCATTGTGCAAGAATTCTTCACGGCCCACCAGGTGTCACTTCTGCCGTGGCATGCCTGTTCTCTCGATATTTCTCCCATCGAGCACGTCTTGTCGCTCATAGGCAACCGAGTGGCCCGGCAAGCACCACCCGCTGCTGCGCCTGATGAACTGTGGCAACGTGTGGAAGCAGCCTCCACCGTGTGGAAGCAGCACAAGCTCACATCCAAAGCCTCTTTCGTTCGATGCTGCGGCGTGTAGCGGCTGTTATTGCCAGCCATGGGGGCCAAACGAACTATTGATGTCTGCGGGTTCCGCATGTCGCACGGGTGTGTAAGCTCAATCGCTTCATCTTTGTATCTGTTGTCATGTGTCCAGTAAATCTGGCTTTGCTATTTCGTGTGCTTCTTGGTGTTGCATTTTGGGTGGCCAGCAGTGTATTTGCCATAAAATCTGAGCTTCTAAAATATCGATTGAAAAACGTCTTTCGTGGACTGATGCCACTTACATCGATAAACCAATTAGGAATATTTTCTTCCAAAACAATTACACAGTTTTTCCGCCAGGGGGTCTAGATGTATATCTTATTTTTGTCAATATCTCTACTTCTAGGAGTCCGATTTGAAAAATTCCTTTTTTGTTGGATAGTTTTTGTAGTGTGACATGTTGTTCATATAATTTCAAAATTCTCAAGTAATTCTTATACTTTCCGCTAGGGGGCGTAAACGTAAATTGCGTTTCCCCGTATATCTCTACTTCTAAATCTCCGATTTGAAAAAAAACTCTTTCTGTACCGGATACAGCTCCTGATGGGAAATCCTTTGCCCATAGTTTCTAATTTTGTAAAAAAATGGTTTGTCCACCAGGTGGCGTAAGTCTTAATTTCTGCTTCTGATCTATTTGCAGCAAAATATGAGCTCCTAAAATCTCGATTGAAAAAAAAGTCGTTTGTTGCCCGATACTCCTCATGTCGACACACCCTATAGGAAAATGTTCTTCTACGCTAGAGGGCGTAGATGTATATCTTATTTTCGTCAATGTCTCTACTTCTAAGAGCCCGATTTGAAAAATTCCTCCTTTGTTGGATACTGCTTCTCTTGCGAAAGGCTTTTCCTATAAATTTAAAATTTATAAGTAAATCATAGACTTTCTGCTAGGCGGCAGAAAGGTAAAGTGCGTTTTCTGCGTTATTTCTGCTCCTAAAACTCCGATTTGAAAAATTCTTCCTGTATCGCATACAAGATCTGGTGGAAAAATGTTTTCACATAATTTCTAATGTTTGGTAAAGAATGGTTTTGCCGCCAGGGATCATAAATGTTAATTTCTGCTTCTGATGTATTTGTAGCAAAATCTGGGATCTTGAAAACTCGACTGAATTATTTTTTTCCGACTGATACCGCTTATATGGATACACCTTTAGAAAATACTTTCTTCCTAAAAGAATGCATGGTTTTCCCACCAGGGGACGTAAAGTCACATCTTATTTTTGTCGATATCTCTGTTTCTAAGAGATCGTAATCTCACGATTCCGTTCACAGCAATATCTGAGGGATTAAAAACCCGATTGGAAATTTTCTTTCTTTTGTCAGATCTATTGCTTTCCATACTGGTTCCATTGACTTTGAATAGCTTTGATAAATTTAATTTGCGTCAGAACGGATTCAAAAGACGTGCTTATTACACCCGAAAATTCGGTGTCATCTTTCTTGTTCACATTGTAGCTCTAAAAAATTTTAATTTTAGTGGCCAGAAAACTTTATTGCTATCAGTTTTCATCCTATCTAAGAAAAATATATATTTGTTACTTAAAACATTCACAGAATTCCTTGAGATAGGAAATGCACGTGAAGTACGTAATAAGGCAATAGTTAAGAATTTCAGGTGACAAACAAAATGCAGATTATGTTCTATTAAATTTTGCGTTTCCCATTGTGTTACTGAGCTCGATAACCAGTGTCAAATGATGTTAAAAATAAATTGAACATTAACTTGCGGTCGTGCACCTACGGTCCCGGGATTTTGTCGAAGATTTGATGTAGTGGCCCCTCAGTCTTTTGTCAAAGCCCGGGCCTGTGTCCATGCATAATCAAAGCTGCTTAAAGGGAAAATAATGCGAGGATTTCCAGAAACTCTCGGTAGCAATCAATATCTCTTTTCCTATTGTTCTTGGTACGCTAGGATATATGGTAGAGGCACTGTGAATAAATTTGACCTCGCCATAAATGAACTTGACCGAAAAAATATATTGTATATGGGAGATAATGCTAACGGAAGAACGAGGTGTTAAGAAACGAAGAGAATAAGAGAAATAATTTGCCTATAAATGTCCAAACGTCCATAAATTCTTAAATCCTTCTTCCGTTACGGCCATTTTCTCTTCCGTTAAACGCCAGTGCTCAACCTCCTATAGTAAGATGCTCTTAACAGTACTATTAAAAATATCACATTTCTTGTTTCTGGTTATCTTACCACTACACCATTTTCCATTCAGACGTTTAACAGCTTTCCTTTCCTATGCAATTCTATTTCTTAATTCCCTTGTATCTCTACTTTCTTGTGTGATTTTTAGCACTTAGGAAATAGTAATGATCACATCTTTCAGTTACTTCGTTATATTCTAGCTGTAGGTTTGTTTAATTAATTCCAATGCATAAATAACTTGTTTTATTTATATTCATAGTTAATCCCCAATTTTTCATATTCTTCTTTTATTTTTTTAGTCATATACACATACTCATTATATTTATCTTCTGCGAAAGTGCTTGATCATGAGCGAATTGAAAGTAAATATCATCGTTGCATTTAAATTAACCCCTATTGCTTGACGCTTCTTTTTTCATGCTTCCAAAGACAGTTTCACATAAATCTAAAGTGAAATAAAGCTTTTGAAAAATACGCATAGAAAATGTTTTGCATTATAATATATGGTAACCATGCTAATGAGCAGCTTTTAGAAAAAATTATATGGAATCAGGAAAGAACAAGCACGTCACTGTAAGCTGCTTTCAGAAATTGTAATTCTTAATTATTTACTTCCAAGAGGAGAGGGGAGATATTTTGGTAAATGTGTACTTTAGCATCCTAAATTATTTCGTCGGAAAAATTTAACTGTGTGGGAAAAGTGCGACGTACAATTTTTTAAGCATGCAAAATAATGGGGAAAGGTGCAAAAATATAGTATTTGTAGAAAACAGGATGTAATTTTTCCGAAGTATTTACCTGGGAGTACGATGGTTTGGAAGAGTACGTTCGGTAGGCCTAGGACGACAGAGCGGCGACTGCGTCAATTGTAGTCCGGTGAGTGGAAGCTTCATTGAGAAGGGCAAGTTACGGCTGGAAGAATACATCAGGAAGTGATTGAGCAGTACGTAGTCATCGAAGTGTCTTGTAGGAATACGCTCAAGGAAACAGGTCCGCTTTACGTACCATTGTAAGTGGTCTAAGTGGTGTTAATAGTTTTTTTAACAACGTTGTTTGCTCTTTCCAAAATTGTGAGTCTCCATACATCATTTCGGATTTCGCCAGGGCTTCAAATTTCTTTATGCGGCACAATACGACAAGAAGCTGCCGGCCTCCCTGTCATACAACGATTTCTGAGTTGAAGAAAATCCTTTATTTAAAAAACTCCCGTTTCATTACAAAAAATGTGAGCTACGATGTACGGAATAACAGCACAACTGTTATTAATTAAAGATTGTTATATATTATTCATATTGTTATAAAAGCTACTCGTTTCTTCCAATGAATGAGTTGGTAATATTTGAGACCGGAAAAGGGAAGGCATTAGCTGCATGTAATGGGTACAGGTATAGGATTCATCGTACAAGTCAGCAAAACGTTATAACTTGGGCTTGTGTAAATAAGAAGACGGTAAAATGTGAAGGTCGCATGGCAACGAAAGGAAATAATATATTGCGGTCCTTCAGTCATGTATGCAAACCTGAAACTGCGTTAACATAAGTGAAAAAGCACGTATACATCGCGAATAAACGATCTAGAGTACAGGATAGAGCTCTATCAACCATTTATCGCACGGAATTTGGACCATTGTTTCACCGAGGATATTATATTGTAACCGAAATTCCACAATTGTTGTCAATGAAAAGCAGCTTATATCCATCAAAACACAAAAATGGAGGACAGTCCATGCTAGAGGGAAGAAATCCGCAAAACAACAAGTTGGGCGAAAATATTCTACTTTTGGGAGACAAGTTTAATTTTCTCTTATTTGATGAAGGGGTAAAAGAAGGAATCTTAGCGTTTGCAAGCAGAAATGGAAGGGAAGTTATGAAAAACAGCAAAATGTTTTTCATCGACGGAACCTTTAGAAACTGTAGTATACAGTTTGTTGAAATCTACACATCTTTTATTCATGCTGATATCGAAAGATATCAGCATGAACAAAAGAAGCAAACTTTTCCTGTAATATTCGCTTACTTATAAAGAAACAAACTTATTCTAGTAATCTTCGCTTTGTTGCCAAACAAGAGAAAAGTTACTTATGAGAGATTTTTCACACTGTTGAAACATAGATTGGAGAACTGGAATCCGGACGTATTTGTGATGGATTTTGAAAGAGCTGCAATCATACCTATAACGAAATTCTTCCATTCTATACAAATAAACGGATGTAATTTCAATTTCAACCAGAACCTTTGGCGAAGAACTTAAGAACTGAGACTAGTGAATGGATATAACAATAACGAGGAGATAAGGCAACACCTCCGAAGGTTGTGCTTCACTAGCCTATCTTCCTTTGGAAAATGTAGACGATGGATGGATATGAATTCAAGAATCCAGTCTCATTAATCAAAACCTTCAGAAATTTGATGATTATTTAGTAAATAACTGGTTGGAAAATCCTGTAAACACTGTAGAAATGTGGAATTGAAACAACAAAAAACACAGAACAAATAATGTCGTCGACGGCTGGGAGCATCAGTTATAAAAATCCACATACTAAAGTCACGAAGTTCATGACGTGCTTGAAAGATAAATCGAGGCATAGTGACTTCCTGTGCGAAAGATAGTTCCTAAATCTTGAGGGCAAAAAAAGAAAAAAAGGCTACAATAAAATTGGATTAGCGGACCAGCAAACTTCCACAACCGCGAATATCCGACGTTGTTTGAAGAATGTATCGTTCACTCAGAACTTGGAATAATGAAAAAAATTATCAGCTACTTCATGTTTCGTAATTTTATTATGAAACTAGATATACAGTATAAAAACTGATTTTATGAGAATATAGGTTTAATCTATTTTAGATTTTGTTTTGAATTAAAGAAGGCGAAATAAAAATAAGAGATCAATAGAAAAATATATTTTTTTCAGAAATAGGGTTTGAAAGAAGTCATAGCTACACCGGAAGTTCATTCTCATAGATGGACTGGCACCGGCTGTATATTGTACAAAGAAGCCTACCAAAAATAAATAACATAGTTTTTGAACTGGATGATGAGGAAATATTCAATTAGAATGAATTAATACGACCAGTAGTCAGTATACCACTTTTCCAAAATTTGAAAAACTTCAAACAAAATTCAACCCTTCTGGTGACGGATTAGGAATGGGGTGTTTTTACCTGTGTTCCTAAACCCTCACTAAGTCTTACCACTTTTACCAGTTGTGGAGAGAACGGGAATCTGTCAGCAATCGACAATGTTTTTGCCCCTGTCCGTAATTGGGAAGACACCGTGCTGACCAGGTTCAAATCAGTAGGGAAACGGATATCAAGGAACGAACGACCTCTGCACGTCTAAGCCGCTGTGGAACAAGATTGTCGTGAACGAGCTGAATGCGTTGAAGCCGCTGGCAGAATTAAGGTAATGTTGATACGGCAGTGAGTAATTCGCACAAAAGTATTTTGGGCACGTTTAGGTAAAGAGGAAGAATTTGAATCTTTGACTCCAAACTCGCTTAAAAATAATTTGGCTTTTCTTAGGAGATTTCGTTCAAAGACAGAGTGATATATAAGAAATATTTGATGCTTTGCCAAAGAAAAGACGTTCTTTTGCGTCGTATGATATATGCTTTTTTGCTAGAACACTCTCTGACAGAACATTTCTGTATTTGCTATAACCCTACAGAAGGAAATTCCATGATGCTAAAACTCTGCAATACCTGTGCTTTCGGACATTCTTTCTGATGTTTCAGCACAGCAATGAACAAGCTTTGAAACAGAACTATATTTTCTGAAATTCAGGTTTACTGGGGCACGAGTTAATAATATCGGATTAATTTCAAACTGTGATTGCATTAGATCCACATATAAAAGGACTTCTTTGTCCCTTTATATGTGGATCTAATAAAGGACGACAGCAGGAAATATTTAGAATGGACAAAAAATGTGAACAATCGACAATCCGTCAATCAAAATCCCCTGTTGGTGGTTGTGATTGACGAATGCGATTTAAACACGTCCTAGAAGTACTCTAAATACGCGTTCATGAAATTTTCCTTTATAGTATTCCACATTTTTGATAATTAGAAGAAAGTGAATTTTATTCTTTGTATTTTCAGTATGTTATTTACTTTTATCGGTTTTCATTTCTTTCACTATTTCCATTAAGACAAATAAATATATCTCACATCAGTAACGATCTTTTGTTACAACTTTGGATGGCCTCTAATCTGGTCTAGAAGTCTACAAAACTTTTAATAGATAACTAGCCATTGTTCACGAAACATAATACTGCATATTATTCCGAAGTTTTAAAATTAAATGCCAAGAAAGAAAAGAAGACAAGGTGCTTAGTTGCCTGTGTTTCTAATCCCAACAACATAAAATCGGTAACTCGACATCCAAGACGAAATTTTCCTCCGTATAATTTACATCAAAGTTACAGCACTGTCAGTGTAAAACATCTTTCAGCTACGCACACTTGAATTTCATTCAGGTAATTTATTCGGACTTTTCTCTCCTTGCAAAAGAAAGAAGTCAATATCAAGAAAACACCAAAACTGATAATATGAGCTGCTAATGAATGACAGGCATATTCAAAGTACAAAGTTAGTAGCATATGTAGTGCTAAAATCTGTTTCTCCTGAATATCAGTCATATTCATATGCTACCTGTATAGTGCATAATCCATCTGCAGAGCAAAAAGGTTTGCGTGGGAAAGTAATATGTTTTATATTCTTTCATTTTTTTCACATTTCATTTATTTGTTGAGTATTATGAAGTTGCGTAACATTTTGTTATTAAATCAAACACCTTTCTATTTATTTAATACAAAAACATTTCATTTCCTTAAACGAACAGATAGTAATGGGTTAAAGCCACACTTCATTAAAAAAAAAATAACGTGGCTGTGCGTTTTTCACAAACGGTAATGGGCCAGGGTGCAATGCATGTGTTTGTCATGTTTTTCTCATTAAACGCAGTATCAGTTTTGTTGCATTCAAAAACGCCGGTTTTTCTGCCACACCCTGTGGCTGTACATTTTGAGCAGAAGGATTTTAAAAATTCCTGTTAATTTTGAAAATATATTACTTTACAATTCATTTTTTGTAGGTGTTTTAGAGCAAGTTTTAAACAAATATAAATTTTTTATCTAAACATTTTTATAAAAAAAGGCTGAGCTTAAGATGTTATTTACCTTGTGTATTTTACAATAAAAAATTAAGCTTACATCTGTTGTACTTTCTGAGATAATTGTACCTAAAGTTGTGCAAATTAACATGGGCAGATAAGGTTATCTAACTCGCCTCTATTCCCCATGTTGATTTGAAATCAAAGATTGCCGTATGGAACTACTTATTCTAAAACCGGCCTACTGAAAGGCGTTAGCTGCCATAAAATTTGTATACGTGAAACGGAATTAACTAAAAACATAAAATATATAATTTTAATTTTCGAATAATGTAGCGAAAGATCTATAAATCAGTCATGATTGAACTGTTAGCAAAACTACAATAAAATATAAGGATAAATTGAATAAAAAAATCAATCGGTATAATATGTGTTTCACGTTTGCAACTACATTGGTGTCCAAAAGTTAAACTTATTTGGAAGAACATTAAAAGTAAATAGTTAAAACCTATGCAGAACAGAGGCATTGTTATATAGGTTAGTCACACGCCTTAACCAATCGCCGTACACTGTCAAATAATGTTCCTGACGTTGAAGAGGCAAATATCGCGAAGTTTTGTTAAAACAGCTGATCCTACCTTGGATGCTCTATTCCTTTGTCTCGAAAACCCCGTGAGAAAAGTTGCTATCAATGGCGACCAGGAATGAAATATTGAACGCCAGGTTGACCATAATTTGTAGTGTAGAAAACTTTTCCCCATATTACGAAAAGTATACTTACATAACTAGGTTGTATTTAGCGTGCTGGTGGCCCCCCTAGAATGCATTGAAACGGAAAACGTTTAATATCACTTTGTACGTTCTTCGCAGCTGGTGATTGCTCACGACCTCCCTGGCTCAGGTAGCAGTTTTTACTCATCGTCGCAGCAGTAGATGCTCTGCAGAAGAGGTCAGTATTTTATATATTTATATCTTGCAGGGGTGTCGACTGTTGAGGCACTTCATGTGTATTTTATTTATGGGTGTCCATGTAAAAAAAATTGTATTGTCAGTTCGTTTCATTCAAAACTTTGACTGACACGTATGTCGAAATTTACAAAAAGTGACATTGTATATTCGGGAAGAAATTGGAAATTCTACCCTCTACATTAAATCATCCCGAAAGTGCATCTCCTTTACATTTACTCATGTTCGTAAATATAACATAACACCTAAAAGAATTCGAGCTATGACTATGATATTTGAAAAATATCCTGTTTAGGAAATATAGCAGAAATTATTAGCATTTATAGTTATAGGTGGCAGTGTACCGGGTCTAAGAAAATCAGACGGCGCTACGTCACAGACCGGAAACCGTCAGTTTCTCTATTAAAAGCGCCGCATGGATCAGTCGGGATGTCAGGCTTGATTTGTAGCTGGTAAGGATACCTCATCGTTTTACAAGACAGCCGTACAGTCACATCGGTGAGTTCCACTGAGAAGTGCTATTATTACAGGCATGAGAGACTGCAATGCTTCCTTCCAGGGAGTTGCCGTTTAAGTGGGGCGCAGTGTGTCAGTCATGGCAAGAGTTGTAGGGTAATGATACAAAGAAATACGGATATGATGAAAAGAAGGTTCTGGGTGTCGAACCCAGATAACGTTGGGAGACAACCATTGTCTCATGTGGATGTCTTTGAATACCCGTTCTGCGTCATTAACGGCGTTGTAGCAGTAGCGAACGACGGCATATTCTCCCATGTCAGAAGTAACAATACATTGCCGGTTATTGCAATTCTGACAGCAGGCTCGTTTGCCTCTCCGAAGGTTATCTTTTTTTTTTTTTTTTTTTTGTAGCAGCGTCTGCCATGCTGCAATAATGCTTCGAATGAAAGGAGTGGCGTGACGAATGGCAAAATATAGTGTTCATGGAGGAAACACGCTTTTGTTTAGGTAAAAATGATGGCCGCTGCTGTGCCTAACGACGAAATGGGGGAATGAGTTGGGAAGCGTGTGTTTACTTTAGGTATACCGCACCAATAGGAGGCATTATGGACTGGGGTTCTATCTAGTACAAAAGCAGATCCCCTATCGCGAGAGTCCGTACCACAGTAAAGAGTGATTTTCACGTCAAATACATTCTATGGGTGGTCGCCCTTCCGTACCTGCAGGGTGTTCCCTGGACCATATTGCATTTGGACAATGCCACACTGCATATTACAACTAGAACATGTGATTTCTTCAGGACGTTCTACTTCTGCCATGTCCGGCTAGAACGCCGGATTAGTAACACATACACATTCTCTGGGAGATGTTCAAACGAAATGTGTAGCGGTTCCACCGTCAGCAAACAACTCTTGATCTACTTTGGTCTCAAGTTAATACAGCCCAAATGGCCACTCCGTACAAGCAAGAAGAGTCCACAACGGTTATTAACCACATTGCCGTACCTGGTCTTATGGCACCGAATTGCTAATCATTTGTTCTGTGTTGTCTAATGAACAGATATTGTGATAATTAACGTAGCTCCACTCTTTTCGGATGTTCGGATTTTTATGAACAAGAGTGTATGTACTATTTGTTTCAATCATTAAATACTTCAAATATAAAGAATTTGGGAATGTGATGAAATGATCTTTACAGGAAATATGAATCCGAGTGATGATCATATAAATTGCTCTTCAAATGAATTGAACAAAACGTACCTCATGTAGAATATAGCAGAGAAAATTTAGTCTATTTTTTAATAAATACAATTTAAAGTTTCTGGGTGTAATACGCTACGACGTTAAAATAGCAAGCTTTCGCTGCCACGGCCGGCACCTTTTTCAGGCTGAGGAACATAAACAACAACAGAACCTCAATAAGGAACTCGAACAAAAAAAACAAAATTGCAATATGGGGAGTTCGAAATCCGCGCGAACGGGAATTTTATCATCGTGTAAGCGACTTTGCTGGATTTTGAGAATCTTGTACCAGATAGGGAGATGTTCTTGGTAACTTCCGTATCCGACGTATTGTCGGAAGTTAAAATTCCATTAGACTCTCTGATTGCTCAAGCTCTGGACCCATCGTAGGTAGCTAGTTTCACCATGCTGCTCCACAGGTGTAGTGTATTACACCTAGAAACGGAAATTGTACTTGATATACAAATATATTAATAAATAGATTATTTGAAGGTGTATCTGAAACCCTGTGTATCTCAATATGGTAAGTTTAGGTTGTCATATTGCATATAAAAAGTAAAAACACATTTTCTGCTTTTTTTAGATTGACCGGCTAATTCGATAATGGCAGTTCGGTTGGGTTCATTAACTTTCAACAAAACAATATAGAGTTGTAAAATAAGTAGAAAAATTGTTCACAGTGCTCAATTTGTTGAACCTTTCGGTTACTCATATTTCAGCTTTCTGTCTGGCATCCTTGAAAAAGCAGTCTGGTTGTTGTGCGAAAGCTTGCAAGTACATATTTCGGATTTTATGCATGTAAAACACATTACAAACATAGTTTTACTATCTTTAATTCGGAATTCAGTGGAAAACTGCTTTTTCCATATACAGCAGTGAGCAACATTGTGGAAACCTTTTAGAAATAGTGCATTTTTGAGGTTTGATGGCTCATAACACCACTTTTTTTGGAGTAATACCATAAAATTATATATCACTCGAACGATAATTTCATCAAGAATGTAATGCAATAACTTTTATGAAGGATTTTGTATTATAACAGCAGTTATAAAGAAGGAAACTGAAACACATAAAAATGAGATATACAAAATTCTCACCATGTCAGTTAATACTTAGTTGGGTAACTTTAGCGTTAATTACGGCCTTAAAACGCCTTACCATGGAGTGAACCAAAGTTTTTAGTTCTGCAGCTGTTATAATGTGAAATCAAGTTTCTATTAATTAGATTTTATTGGTAGGTTGCTTCTTTGCTTCTGACTAACATATATTTTAGTCGCATCCATAGATATTTGATTGGGCTAAGCTGTGGACTATTCCCAGGCCATTCCAGCGGTGGAAGATGATTATCTGGAAACCAATTTTAGCCCACAGCAACAACATGAGATGGAGATGAATCCTGTGGTAATATAAATGCATCTTTATCTTGGGAAAGGTCATGTGCGGAAGGTTTCAGTTTGGGCTCAAGTTTTTCTTTAACTCCCCTTTGAGGAGAAACGTTAAGGCATAAATTACGCCTTTCTTTTTTTCATCGGGACCTTTTTTTTTTTTTTTTTTTTTTTGTTTGGAAGTTTAACGACCACCGTGAGCAACTCAATGGGCTATAAGCAGTCGCCCGTCCCTAATTTTTTTGATTGGAGGTTTAACGACCACCGTGAGCAACTCAATGGGCTATAAGCAGTCGCCCGTCCCTAATTTAGGGTCACTGGTTCCAGGGAAGTTAGAGAGCCAGTGCCGTAAGACAAACACAACATCCATGCCTCACCGGGATTCGAACCCAGACCCCTTTCGGACGAATGATCAGAGACCATCGCTTAGACCACTGTGCCACCGGGGTGGCCATCGGGACTTACGACACCAGCAGTGAGAAAAAAAAAAGGATGGAACACCCTGAAGCACGGCCTGGCCGTTTGGTAACAGGGGACCCACCCGTAATAGCAACAAACCCTAACGACTCCTAACGGATTTCCTTTTCTATCAGAACCTGCTAGGCCAGAAACAAGGCGGAGGAGCATTATTATGAGTGGTCACCAAAAGAACAATGAGTTGAAGAATTTCATACTGACTAGGCAATCCTTCTGAGAATATGATCACACATGAAGATTTCCGAAATTCAACTAAGCGAGGCGAGCGGAAGAGCCGGACAGTAAAATCAGGTGTAAATAGTGGAACGCAGCCAACAAAAAAAAATCCTCGAAAATGGGAGAGGCATGTGAAACCCAAATCTACAAAAACAGGCTTAGTTATGTAAGTTGTCTTTTATTGTTTTTTTTTCTCATAATACGGTTAAAAGTTTTTTTTGGATGAGGGGAGGTATAAATTAGCTGAAAAATTTGCTAAGCGAAGCACTATTGAAGGTGGAAGGCTGTAGCTGACCGTAACTAGTGTTATAGTTAAAAAAAAATTTCTTCAGAATAAGAAACAAACAAAAAATCATTAAAATCACTCATGATGTTTTGTAATAGCCTCAAAAATCCTGAAAATGGAAGAGGCATGTGAAACCAAATCTACAAAACAGGCAAAAATGTATCAACAGGAATTGTTATGACATAAGAAAAAGGTTGTGATCTCGAAACACTATCAGTACAATTTTGTTCTTCTAATATTCTTTTTGATACCATATTGTTATTGTTTTACAAATAAAAATAGGCATTAGCCTTTCAAAAAACCAAATTTTTGGTAAGAAGTGGCAATTCAGTTTCTTAATGTCTTTTAAATTTCTGAGCAATGGCACTCATCACCCAACGCTCTGACTGACGTCGGCTAGGAAGTCCCTTGGTTGTTGTTTAAATAATGATAATGTCCTAATAAGTAAAATAATTACGGTCTGATATTTTCTTTTTTCATGCTTACAAACACGAGTTCATAAATACGGTCTCTTTGAGTTGACACATATGTTACACATGTACCAAAAACACAGTGCTATAGTTATTCCTCGGTTGACAAAAAAATTCACAGAAACACTAACACAGGTGAAAACTCAGGTGTGCTATAACAAATATGACATCTCAAAGTTTCTTCTTATAAGTTTTAAGTTTTGGTTGTTTCAAAATGCATCTACCCATCTCCCAAAGTTAAATTTTAGTCGAAATTCAAAATTTCCCTTCAGGTTTACCTTTGGCTATCAATGATAATAACTTTATATAACGTGGCTGAGATTTCCGCCACAACAGAAGCAACCCAGCAATAAAACCCAATTAATAGAAGAAATAATTCGATCTTGGTTTCACATTATAACAGCTGCAGAACAAAAAAACTTGGTTTACTCCATGGAAAGGCGTTGTAAGGCCATAATTAACGCTAAAGGTTACCCAACTAAGTATTAACGGATATGGTGAGAATTTTTGTATATCTAATTTTTTTCAATGTGTTTAACTTTTCTTCTTTATAACTGCTGTTCTAATACAAAATCCTTTACAAAAGTTATTGCATTTCACTCTTAATAAAATTATTTTTCCATTAATATATAATTTTTTCTTACTGCAAAAAAGTTGTGTTATGAACCGCCAAACCTCAAAAACACACTATTTCCAAAAGGTTTCCACAATTTTTGCCACTACTGTAGAATTTAAAAATTTCGGTCATTGAAAGCTAACATATTTTTGCAAAGGACCCCGGAGATATTATTTGTGCAGCGTGTGGGGCGAGTTTTTCCGGAACACCACTTCTTGAATTTTCTATTTGTTTTGGATGATTTTTTTCACTATGCTGTTAAGATATGGAACTGGAAGACAATATTGGAAGAAATCGGTCGGGGTTTAGGCTATGTGTACATGTTCCTGTGAACTCCGTGGATTGCCTCCAGGAGTGTCGTCCAATGATTCTCAGAGTGGATATGTCTCATCGTTTTGAGCAATAAATTCTTTGTTCAGGATTGTCGAGTACAATGACTTACTGAAAGTGGAGAAAGGTTTAATTGACTTCACATCCTATAATAACTTGAAAATAATTATACGTATTCATAGACTGCTTGCTATTCTTTAAAAAACTGCCCAGTCAGCTAAGTAACAAATGTCTACAGTTAGCTTTTGATACATTTTATTTCCATCTACTAAAATCACAAATACTTTGCTTTACCGAAATTCTATAGCCCGCATTAAAAATTTTGCAAGAGTTACTTTTCTCCTTGAGTCTCTTGTTTGATCACATATGTTTCCGAAATCTAACAGTAACTAATATGAGCTTGTTGCTGACATTTTGCAACCAATGTAACTGAACTAATGTTATTAAAACAACACAGAACTGATTTTACACTAAAAAACCTATTTATATCATAGTAAACTATTCGAAAACTGATAAATTTGAAAAATCAATGCCTTTAAGCTTGACGTTTGATATTTTTTTGTGATGTCCTATTTGCATCGGGGCAAAATAAATTACTGACTATTTAAACAAAACACCAGCAGCGTAAAAATTTACCTCTCACCCTAAATATTGATATGAGGCATATTTGTATTTTGTAATGTCTAATTTCCATACCGGCATAATAAAGCCCTGACTATTAAATCAACTACACAGCATCAAGATAAACTTTACCTCTCACCGCAAATACTTACATGATAATTTTCGCAAAAGCTAAATTTTTCTGTTAATTAAGGAATTCATGCTTTTAAAATATATTAATATAACTCATTATTTCATAAAATTGTTGTGTTAAGGAATCGATCCTTTTGTAATCCGTTGAAACCTCAATTTGTCTGGTAATCTAATTAAATTATGATCAATAAAAAACAAATTTCGTTTCAAATGTAATTTTCTACAGTTCTGGAAATTGCATGAATAGAAATGGGCCTGATTTGTCCTAAATTATAATTCTGAAAATTAAACATTTGATTAGTAAATGAAATTTAGTTTTTAACAAAACTCACAGTACAACGGAAAAGACCTAATACAAGAAACTTCGAAATACCCGAGCGATTCAATGAAAACTCGCGGCATAAATCACGTGTAACTTCATTGGCTTTTCTGATGACGCCTGTTGAATCCAAGACACTCTGAGTACTCGTCTGCAAATTGCACTGTAAAAAAATGAGAAACTCAACAGAGATTGTCAAACAGCTGCATACAATTTTGAATCTGACTTACTACATCGACAGAAAGAATCTGTGCTCTGTTATAGTGCGGTGAAGTGTTTTCTCCTTTTCCTTGTAAATGTACTTGCCATTTCTCACATTAACACGTTGCCCTCTTTACAACACATAATGTTTTTGCTTCGAATTGGCTGGGTCACACTTTGACTATCCTCTCTTGTTCTGTTTGAATTGGTGCCCCGTTTCCGTGCACGTCCTACACTAAATACCAAAGCATTTGGCTTACATACACTTGCTTTTCTGTCTTTGTCACCCCTTCCCACTGCAGTCCAAAGTGATATACTCTGAAAAAAACTTTTACCTAGGATGTACAGATCATATTATTTACGTAATAAAAAATTTGATGCTATGCAAATTAACAAAATAGTCGCTAGTGCTGGAACTATTATTTACGTGTATGCTAGGTGTTGTGATGTTCCATGTTTGGTTAGCGCATTGTAAGAACTTCAAGATCTGAAGTAGCTTAATTTTTAACAGGTGCCTCAATGTTTTGCCCGCTCTAAGATAATTAGATTCAATAACTCTTGTTCATGGGAGTGTGTGTTAGGCCAAAGTCCTATCTGCCAATCCATCACCAACAGCGTTTGATCAATGCTTTAAAACAAATTGTATTAGATTTCTCTGTCTCATGTAATTTTTGAGATACTCCCTAGAGTTTCCTAATTTCCATGCACTAACGTTTTGTTTTTCTCATTTAAGCTCTCACTCATTTTCTTGCTGCACAACTGCATGGAATAAGTTGCTTCAGGCTGAAGCTTGTATTTGATGGTCCATGCTGTACTTGGTTTCAGTGTATTTTACCTTTTGGTTCCATGTTTAAATGAGAAAACAGGGTCCCGAAGTGGGAAATGCACTTGTACTAAAGGCAGCATGGTTGTAGTAAAAATGCATACCAAAACTGAAATCATACTAAAACTAAAGGCAGCATGATTTGTAGCTCTCTTACCGAGAACTGCAAATCATCCGGAAACACGGATGATTTTGTAGTTCTCGGTAAGAATAGTACAAGCCGGAACGCTTTTTCACGCAGCAGTTCCAAAGAAGTTTCTCACAGGTAATCAGGTTTTTTTGCAGTATGGGCAAGCTGTCAATAATAACAGGGCATACCGAAACGCACTCTAACACAGGAGGGTGAGAGCGGGTGTCCGTCATTGGCGCTGTCTGTGGTCAATAGTCCTCAAAGTCCTGCGGTCTATCGTGGGATGATATATGTACATGATACGTGTAATTCAGGAGCTGCCTGCTACACGGTTACAAGAAACAACGTTCTGGACTTCGCTCTTCGGCTCATGGCGTCGATGGAGGTTGATAGTCTGTGGTCTTGGGCTATTATGTTTTCAGGTGAGGAAAATTTCACTGGTGTTGGGATTGTGAACAATATGAACTGTCAAATTTACGGAGCTGCAAGGCCAGCTGCTGTTCAGGAAATAATTATACAGAATTCATATGTGACGGTGTAATTTTGCTTCACAACATATTCGAAGAACGAAGTCAACGCCACACCTTAGGTGCCAGAGAAATACACCTAACGTGCGGCGTGCCTACAGACCATTATGGTAGGGTTGAATCGATATTGATGCTGGGCGGGTTATTGTAAAAGTGGTTCCGAGTGATTTCGGAGTGATTCAGGTCCGTTTTACCATCCCGACTTAAGGGTTAGCCTTTGGTCGGGATGGGGACACGGACCTCTACTTCTGGCGGAAGAATATTACACCGGGACGGAGGTTTCACCTTGTGCTCCTGGGTGTCACGTGTTCTCTGAAGTTGGGTAGATGGGTGTAAATTCATGTCGTCTACAAATTTAGCTGTAGCCGTCTGCTCGATCCACTGGGCTATCGGGCCCTTCTTGGAATCGCTATTTGTAGGATCCGAACGAAACCAATATTGCGTCTAAAATGAAGCTTCGCCCTAATGAGGAAACTTAATATCAGAGAACTATATTAATTGTTGTTGGCCCCGTGAGGCACGAAAAAAGCTTCTTTCAACAGTTTATTTCTTGTAACGCCAAATTCAACACTGTTGTGTTTTTGTGTTGCCATTATGCCATCTCTGGCAGCTAACAAAGTGTATTTTCACCTTTCTATGACATTGCACGGAGTCCAGTCAGTTTTGTTTAAAATCAAAAGGCAAGTATGCAACAAAAGAGAAAACCTTACAGCAAGAACATAATTGCTGAAAAAATAAGACAAATGATTACAGTTTATTAATAGCAGTAATTAGGCATGTGTTGCTTAACATACTAAGCTCTTGTGAAATACAGAAAGAAACACGCAGACTTTCCCCTGAAGATTGGCATCAGCCACTTAAATGAATTTCATCACGGCATAATAATGAATGGTGCAAAAAAGACTAAATGGGTAAGCAGTAAATCAAAAAAATTATGAATGATGTATTGTTAGCTGAAGCTCACGCTCATAAATTTGTTTAGAAAATTTTAGACACTGGTTGATTGGAAGTATTAAATGTATATGTACTATAATTTTCCATTTTATTACTGTACGCAAAATCGGAAACGTGATCTGCCATGCCACTGAAATATAACGGTAATTGACAACATTATGCACCAGGCATCACAGATATCTTGTACAACATTATATATAGTTCCTAACTATATCATCATCATCATCATTGTCAACCATTATCAATCCACTGCTGGACGAAGGTCTCCCCAAGTTTCCTCCACAACGGTCTGTCTTGTGCCAGTCTCCTCCATGTCACCCCTGCATACTTTCGAATTTCATCCACCCATCTCCCATGTGGTCTTCTTCTGGGTCTTTTCCTGTCCCTTGGAATCCAATTTAAAATTTCGGCTGTCCATCGATGATCTGTCCTTCGGGCAGTATGCCCAGCCCATTGCCATTTCAGGGATTTAACTCTGATCATGATGTCTTCCACTCTTGTCATTTTTCGGATCCACGAGTTCCTCTTCTTATCTCTCCTGGTTACACGAAGCATGCACCTCTCCATGCTTCTTTGAGTTGTCTGCAGTCTTTGTATATCTCTTTTAGTTAAGGTCCACGTCTCTGCACCATACGTAAGCACTGGAAGGATGCATTGATCAAAAACTTTTCTTTTAAGACATAATGGCATATTGCTATTGAAAATTATGCTGTTTCTTCCAAAAGCTCTCCAGGCAAGTTTTGTACGCCGATTAATTTCTTCATCAATGTGACCCTCACTTGATATCTGCTGTCCAAGATAAACGTACGTGTCTGTTATCTCCAGCTTTTCTCCATCAATCAATAAATCTTCATTTCTTGTAAAAGCATTGAACATCACTTTTGTCTTCTGAAAGTTCATTTTAATCCCACTTCTTTACTCTTGTCAGCAAGTTCCTGGATCATACTCTGTAGCTCTGATGGGGTAGTTGCAAATATGACTAAGTCATCAGCAAAACGAAGGTGGGTTAGATAATCTCCATTAATCTTTATCCCTTTGTTTTCCCAGCTCAGTGACTGAAAAACACCCTCCAATGTGGCATTAAAGAGCTTCGGAGATATGGTGTCACCTTGTCTCACTCCCTTTCCAATTTTTATGTGTGTTGTATTTTCAAACAGCCGAATCTTTGCACTTGCATTTTCATAGATGTTATTAATAATATTAATGTATGCATCTTCAATACCGCAGGTTTTAACTATATATATATATATATATGCACTATCTACCAACAAGTAATTGAACACCTGTGATAGCAAAGGAAAACGAAGTTTATTCGCATTCAATTGTTGGTGGGGCCTCCACAAGCGGCGATTGCAGCTGCGATCTTCCGGGGCATACTCTCAACTAGGCGTTGTACGACGGCAAGCGGTATTTTCTTCCACTCGGCTTGGAGAAGACAGGTCAGTTCCTTCACCGATTTCGGACGGTGGGTACACCCCTTAAGTCGACCCTCCAACTAGTCCCAGAGTTGCTCGATATTGTTAAGGTCCGGGCTCTGCGCAGGCCTGTCCATTCGACTAACCCCATTGACACCATACAAAGCTATGGTGGACCTCGCAACATGACAGGCGGCACTGTCATCCTGAAAGTAACATGGGTCCACCCCGTAAAACTGCCACATTGTAGGAAGCGCGTGGTCATCCAAAATGGTGCAGTAGGTCTCGCCGTTGAGTCTACCAGGAATTGCGACCAAGGGTCCCGTGCCATACCAGGAGAAACACCCCCATAGCATAATTCCACCGCCGTCGAACTTCACAGTTGGCACAATACATTCCGGCAGGAGGCGTTCTCCAGGCAGACGCCAAACCCAGACCTTGCCATCCGAACGGTAGACCCCGCACGGGGATAACTGGGTTTCCAGTTATTTGGGGAGCGGCGCCCCCACGGCCCGAGCTGACCTTGTGAATGGTCAACATCTGTTGTCATGCCACCGCCTGTTTTTTGTTTTGGTGCTGTTGGTGTTTGCAGGGACGGCTGTTCATCCAGCTGTTGGGGAGTCGCGGCCCCACGATCCCGAGCTGGTCTTGTGTCTCGCTTTTTCGTTTTTATTTCTTTTCTCCACTGGCTAGTTGCCCGTGTTGTATACTTTACCTAATCGCTACCACGTTATGTACTAACACCCCGGTCTTGTGGTTTTGTTACCCTCCACCACTAACTGTTTTATATTAACCGCTCAGTTCGTAGGTTGCTGAGATTCCGTTTAGGTTCCCTTCCAGGATTTGTCTTCTTTGGATTTCTTTTCTCCTTTTAACTGGTTTGGGTGCTAGACCTAATTGCATGTTTGCCGCGTGCGGAGACCCGTGAGGCGGAAATGGGATGTCTGGCGGCTAAGGTCGCAGGAGACCGGATAAGTGCCTCCTGTGTGCCAACACTCCTCTTCGACCCCGGTTTCGCTGTAAACGGGAGGCTAGAGACTAACCCACCTCTAGTCAGAAGTCTTGTACCAAGTTGTGTGCAGGGCTTTAGCGGCTTTTTTGTCGTATAGCACGGCAGGGTGAGCCCGGGGGCTGTGGGATCATGCCAAAGGCATTGGCATGACGGTACCCGGAGGCCGAAGTGTCCGCCGAGTGCGTGTGATCACAGCCAACGGACTATATCTGCAACGTATAAGCTCCAGAACTGTGTCCAGCGTCATTTTCTTGGCTTGCAGACCTCCAGTTCTCCCTTGTAGGGCTCGGTGGTGGGTGGAGTAGTCTGCAGACGAATCCTTCTCCTTTTTTCCATGGGTAAACCCAAAAACAAACGCTCCAAATTCAAGTCACCTGAGCAAATGATCGTTGACAACGACTCTCCTTTGTCTTCTCAACCTACCAAGTCTCATACCCTTAAACGATCTTTAGACCATGATCTGGACCAAGAATGTGGAACCTCTTCTTCGGCAGCTGTACCAGTCGCTCCGAAGCGTCGTCTCCCCTCGATTGTTGTGAATACGCATGCTACACACTTAGTTGTAGAATCCATCGATCCGAATGAGAGACTGTCCACCAGATCTCCATTCTTCATTTCTAAAGCTTTGGACGCTGCAGTTGGCCCCTTGAAGTCTGTGAGGAAGCTTCGCTCTGGGGACCTGCTTGTCCAAACTTGCAGTGTTTCTCAGAGTAACACTTTTCTGCACCTCACTAGTCTTCAAGGCATCCCTGTAAAAGTGACACCTCACCCGTTTCTTAACACCTCTCGGGGTGTTATTTCGGAGTTTAATCTCTTGCCATGCAGTGAAGACGAATTGGTGACTGAACTTGCAGATCAAGGTGTTATTGCTGCTCGTCGTATGATGTTCCGGCGCGATGGTTCCTTGATTAAGTCTAAAAATGTAATCTTGACTTTTAACTCCCCGAAAGTTCCGACCGAAATCAAGGCTGGCTACTTGGTCTGTGGAGTTCGCCCGTACATTCCCAGTCCTCTGCGCTGTTTCAGGTGCCAGAGTTACGGGCATTCCCAACGTTTCTGTAAGAGTTCCGCTCGTTGCGCAAATTGTGGCTCCAGTGAACATGACGGGGATGGTTGCACTTCTGCGGCCTGCTGTGTTAACTGCGGTGAGGCCCATGCAGCTTACTCCCGCAACTGTATGAAATGGAAGGACGAGATGGCAATCCAGCGCCTCAAGACCCTGGAGGGCCTCTCGTACCCTGCTGCCAAGGCCAAGTTGGGTATACCCACCAACCGACAGCGTACTTTTGCCGCAGTAGTTCAGTCTCTGCCACAACCCGTGCAGCCCTTTGTTCCGCGCCCTGTAGCTCTCGCCGCCCTTGCCAAGCGATCTACAGCTGACCAGGCGACACAGGTGTTTTTCCCCGAGCTCGAGATTTTTCGAATACCTGATTCTGGGCCTTCTCTTTTGCAGCCGACCGTCTCTTCCAGTTTCCAGCTGAAAGCCTGCACGTGCGGAAGACCCGGCCCTCAATCCGCAAAGGTGTGCAGTGTCCATCCCACTGTCTCGGCCTCAGCGAGGTCCCCACCCTCAACCAACATTATAGAGGAACATAGGGGGAGGAGAGTGACAGTTCGTCCCCAGCCTCAAACAACATTGCAGAGGAACATGGGGGGAGGAGAGTGACAGTTCGTCCCCGCCCTCTGCCAGCATTGCAGAGGAGTGTGGGGGGAGGAGAGTGACTCATCCTTTGTGTAGTTGTGTTTAAAAAAAAAAATTATAATTATAATAGTAAATTAATAAATTTTTATATAAACCTTATTAACTACCTTGTCTTCACAGCTTTCGTCATACTCTTTTTCAACTTTTACCAAGCCTGTCTGCTCTTAATCATTTTCCACGCTTTTAAAAATCTGTGGCTGATAGTTCTTTCTCTGGCGCTCTTTGGCCAAACCTGGAACTTGCGCCACTAAAATCCACTAACCAACCAACCAACCGAACGGTAGAGAGTGAACCCTGATTCGTCGCTCCAGAGAACCTGTTCCCACTGTTCAACGGTCCACTGTCGACGTTCTTTGCACCACGTTAGCCGAGCAGCGCTATTGGACTTGGTGATCAAAGGCTTGTGGATGGCAGCACGTCCATGATAACCGAGCAGATGGGCTTCCTTACGGATGGTATTCATCGAAAGAGCACTCGCGGATGTGGTCCATCGATTTGGTGCCGTTCTTCCAAATTTCTCTGGCCAACACCCGTCGGGCTCTAACTCCCAGTTTTGTGGGTCTGCCGGTTCGTGGAACATTATGAGTCTCCTCTCATCTTCCACTGGCCAATCACGTAGGCCACTGTCGATTTTCGGTAATTCAACTCGCTGGATATGTCACGTATGAATCGACCATTTCTGTGATACCCGACGATTACAATTTTCTTGAAATCCGAGAGCTCCGAACTGCGTGGCATCTTGCATGCGACTGGTTGCTTTGTTTTTTCCCGCATGATATTTTTCAGGACCGCAGATATCGTCGATTACAGAGGTGTCCAATTACTTCTTGGATAAGACAACCCTTGCAGCAAACTCAAACTCGAAAACTCAAAAACGAACCAATGTTCGGAACGAAACACCCAGGATGCACCCAACACGAAAAAGCAGCAAAGGTTCAAACCAAATCAAAAACCGAATGAACCTATAGACAAGCTGAAGTAACGTCCAGCAAATATTGAATTCAGACACCTTTACAAACAAGTAACCTCCCCTCAGCCCCCCCCCCCAAAAAAAAACAAAAAAGATAAAGCGGGTATTTACTCAGTACCCTTAAAATATCCAGATGGAAGCACAAAGGTACATATTGCACTAACAAAACGGTCAATAAATGTCCATATACAAGAACCCAAAAGGAATTTAAAGAATGAACAACCTGTTGTAGCCCTAACAAGAGATGAACTATTTGAAGAGGCGAGACCTCATTGGAACGAAATAAAGTGCTTTGCAACGTACTCTACAGGATGTAAATCGGCAATTAGAGAATATATTGAAATTATGTCTACGACGAATATATCTAATGACAGTGTATCTTACGAAATTCAAAATTTATGGGAAAAAAATTTTTAGTGTGTAAGATGTTGTTATTCATTAACATTTTATCGATTGTATTAATCAGTTTAAAATCAAATATGTGACATCGCAAAAATAATTATTAGTATGCAATAGCGTTTAATTCACGCGGAAGCAGATTCGTGACTATTGTCTTAATGTATGTTATGTTTATCCTTTGTTTATATTTCAAATCTTGTAACGTATTTTTAACAGTTGTACGAGGCCTTGAAAAAGCCCTCCTTTGAGATACAAAAGCTCGGCTAGTAAATAAATAAAAAATTAGTTAAACCTAACTACCGAAGTCTTTTATTGATAGGTATGGGTGTATAATATTTTATTATATACACCAAAAAGAGTCATCGACGTAAATGAAATCGAAAGGTTAAAGACTTTTATCACTCGGCTGTTTAGAAGCAAATGTACGGTATATAATGTATTTTGAATTCGACATCATCAATGTTTACGCCATCTGGCAGCGAAAATCTGCATCATATAAAAAAGAAATAAAGGATCATCATTCGCAATATCAAGCTTCCCAATCCAAATAGAATATTTGAAATCGGGCTAATAGTTGCAGAGATATGGTGTTCACAGACGGACGGACGAACCCATAACGTAAGCGCTATCTTTTTTACAAACGAGCTACAAGGAAAAGGTGACTTGCAACTGACGCAGTCAAACGGCTTTGCGAGAAGCAGTGTAAAAACGAGTCAACTGCATGTAAATAATTTTCCAAAACCCTGAAATTGAACATTTTCAACAGCTCAGGAGGTTAAGTTTCCTTAACGCAACTCAATGAATTTACTTCTAAACGACAGACTGTGCAAGTTATTGAAAGTTATTTCGGCCTTTTGCTTTCGAGGGTCAGGTGAAATAATTAAAACATTCTCAATAATCTTGTAGCTAATGAAAGTTTTTGAATTTTCTCATTATATATAATTCATTGTAAAGCGAAATTATTTCAAACACTATTAAGTTTAAGTTTATGAATTGCGAAGGATTGTAATTTTTGAGTTAATAGGCAGAATACAAAAGACTTTCGTTTAAAATTCAATAGAAGAATTAATTTTATGCGTTACAGTAAAATATGCACAGATTCAATTTAAAAAATATCTGATTTAATACCTATATTTTGAACAGATGATTAAGTGAGCACTGCGACTTCATATGTAGAGAACTGATTTACCTCTTGATAGTTTAATTTGGATGTATTTCCATGTGGGGTCAAACATTTAGTGGAAATTGCAGCATTTAATAGGTTGAGAAATGTATTTCCTTCAGATGCACTTAAGCATCGAAATTAGCCCCTTAGATGTTACAAAGCCGTCATCATTCTTCTCAGGCATTATTCTGTTTAAACTCAACGACTGATATTATCTGAGGAAAGAAAAGAATGTGTGCAGTAAAGTCTGGACTATTGTCGATATTTCCACAAAAAAAAATGTTTATGCCCCTTTATGAAATTCGGAAAATAAATTAATATTTGCATGCAAGGAGATCTGGGAGTTAAAAAATTCATAACTGTTTTTTAGTAAATGATACACTCCCAGTTAAGTGAATTAATGTGTCCGTGTAGTTGAGAACAGAACATTAATTTTGCGCATCACGCCAAAATATAACCATATTATGTCATAAATATTTATTTGCTCCCTTTAATTTTTAAGCGGCTTACCACAATTATTTATTGACACTAATTCATTTACTCACGATAATTTAATTATTGTACAGTTTCTTAGGTATTCAAGGTATCTGAAGATATTTATTTTACTTATATTAGTTTTATGTTGAAGTTTTAAATCAGGAGAGATAACGTGATTTGCAATATCAAATTTCGCAATGTTTTATTATGCGAAACATCATAGGAGGTGTCATGTGTTATACAATGCATCGTAGTGTGCGTTAATGATAAAATAAAGTAATTTAGCACGTATTAGTGAGCAAAAACGCAAATTATCCTGTCAGTTGAAATTATAGTTGCATCTGATTCACAAATTTTAGATGATTTCGGTTTTGACGTAAACCAACAGTTGCGTGCATTCATAGTCTGTAAACCGATATAGTTTATAGAGCTTGCGGTAATAATTGCGATTGGCTGAAGAAAAATTCATGCATCGTTATTTTCTTAATTTAATTTTACCGTTGCCTTTAAAATAAAACGTGCAGTTGAAACTTTTCAAAAAACTAGTTTATATGATATATATATATTGTATATAGTAGATTTCACACATGTTGGACATGAACGTTCCAAACACACCTTATCTTCAGATAGTCCTCATGTGGAGAAGTGTTTCTTACTGATTTCAAGATATATTTTACCATGGTTCCGGTATACAAGATATTTAGATGCAAGGAAATTGGAATCATAACGATGTTTCCAAAGATTTGCAATGTTCCTGTTAAAGCTTATATATATTTCTTTTTATTTAAAGGTTTTACGACCGCCATCTGCAACCCAATAGGCTATATAATAACTTGCTCTTACCTAATTTAGGGTCATTAGATCCAGGCAAGAGAATTAGTGCGATAAAACAGAACAACAAAGGCGAAGCATAATTCGAACCTCTATCTACTTGTACAATAAACGTCAGCGTTTAAATTAATGTGTCAGTTTAGTTTTTTGACATTATAAGATTTAAAACTAAATTTAGTACAAATTTATTTATATTAACGTTTTGGAAAGTTAAAGTGAGAAGATATACTGTGACTTGAATGAAAGTAGTCATTCAGTAAAAGACGAAGGTTATCTTAATAAGAAAACGCATTGATTTCCAGAATGAAAGTGCAAAAGGCATATTTTCATAAAAAGAAAGAACATAAACTTCACTACAAGAAATCTAATGTCAATTATGTGGCGTATTAGCTATATCATGAGTAGTCTATTTGAACACCAATATTTATATTTTATACAGGGAGAAACGCCCACATATGCCATTGGCTTACGATATTGATCAAATATTGTGCTTCTGAACCACTTTATCATGATTTAAGAGGTTTTATTCGTTAAACCAGGCACACTACAAAAACAAAATCTAATTTCTTGCTGAATATATTATATGTGATAACACTCAAACGCAATTCCAAAGAAATAAGAATTGCTAATTTGCAAAGGAACACAATCGTTTATTGCTTATCTTGAGAGTAAAGTAGCTTAATTTCACAACAAAACGCTATTATCTGATCAAATTTTAACTTGCCGAAGAAAATCTCTCAAGTACTTCTCTTTCATTATTGTCATGGCGAAAATTTTAACCTCTGGTGAATTTCAGAGAGACCTGATCAATCTTTCTGTTGGTTTATCAGAGATTAATTAATGCAAAAATTTTCTCCCATGACATACGTTAGAAGAAAATTCCTGGTTGAAAGGCAGGGGAATTCGTGCGCAAAATTCGCTTGTCTTAATCACAACCAGGAAAACAAAATTTCATGTTGGTGAAAAAAAGAAAAAAAAAAAAAAGAATAATATTTGATTTAACTGACTTTGGGCTTTTGAAAATAATTAATTTATCAGTTCTTTTATCGCGATAGGAAAAGGCGAGTAGGTGTGCAGCTCAGAGAATCAAAATTAATTTTAGTTTAACATCACGGAACGAGGGAAAAAGAAAATTAAAACTAGTGATTTTATGCAAAGCAAGAATTCGCCATTTTTTTTTTGCGTTCCTGTTTCCAAGCGAGAAGTCGCCCAAAAGTGTAACATCTTTTCGTCTTTTGGGGTAGGGAATTCAGCAACGAAATCTATTTTTAGACCCCAGGGTCAAGAAAAAAAAAAAAAGAGCTTGGTCTACACGTGTGAAGGTCAGAGGTCACTCGAGGCGTGGGAGTGAAAGGTCCGTTGGGAAGCCGTGAGTTGCTAGGCTGAAGTTTCGACCAATGAGAGGGGTCAGCGGTTTTCAAGCACCCCCAGAGTTTTTATCCGTTGGGAGTCACTTTTGCGCTTGTCTTGTTGCTGGACGTCAGAGAAAGAGGGGACGGCGGAGTTTTTTTCCTCCTCGCCTTTTGGCGGGAGAGAACCACAGAGAAAAAAAAAAGAGTTTTTTCCATGGCAGCATTTTGCTGACCACCAGTCCACCACAAGGGGACACTCTGGATCTGGGCTGGCGATTGAAAAATTTTGTCGATGTAGAACGCAGTTAAAGCGGCATTCCGCCGGCCGGGAACCTCGCCCTGAGGAACAAAATGGCGGCAGGCTGGCACAATGTCGCTAAGGAAAAGAAGGGGGACATGCCTTCTCCCTTATGGAAATTCCGGAAAGAATGGGCCCAGCCTCTACAGCTTCACCCTCGGCTGATACTCCGAAAAGGAGGCCTGCCTCAAAGGTTCCATCTCATCCCGAGGTTTCGGAAATGGTTACCTCTGCTATTAACCGTTTAAGGAAGGGAACTGGGAGGAAGAAAAAGAAATTTTAACGAGAATGTGGTTGTGCCAGGACTGTAAACTGTGGTGAAAACAGAAAGGAAAAAAAGAACGCCAGCTCGAAGGTAATGTTTTAGTTCATATCTTTTTGTATTGATATATAACATCCCACGCAGGGTACCTAAACTTCGAGCTGAGCATAAGAAACAAAAAGAAAAAGAGCAAGTTTTTTTTTCCCTCTGATTTTGGCTGTGTCGTCGTTCAGCTTTCAAAATTAAAATGTATTAGTTACTCAGGTACGAATTCAGAAAAAAAGAAGAAAAAAAAAGAGAGGGGAGTTGAAAATGCTTTCATTTATGTTTTTTTTTTTTTTTGTGCTGTCATGTCTGGTATTTTAGCAACTTCCCAGGCCAGTAAATTTTGATGTATCGGAAAAATTTAGTTTAATAGTTGGGCACAGTGAATTTTGGTGCATCGATAATAGTTTAGTTGGGCATGTGATAATGGAAAAGCAGTGTTATTGTGATGTCGTGGGTGATAAAATAATTGTAAACATTTTTTCTCTAGCCTTTTTACAGCGTTGAGTTATTTTTTTTTTTTTGAGTGAAGATAAATTATGGGATGATTTATATTGGAATTTTGGGAACATATTATAGTGTGATGAAATTGGAAACCTAAAGTGCTGTTTACATTCTTGGAGTGTTGAGTGTCGAAATTGAGATGGTAGGAGTGTTAATTGAGGACCAGTATTTTACATGCTCCAGATGAGTGTTAATCTCCCATTGGAAAGGGGTGATCTTAGGGCAAGCAGGGAACTTGTCCTAGGGCAGAGGGCTCTGAGTAGGGAATTTTCACCAGGATGCGATATGTGCAGAATAGAAGTTAAAGTATTTTTTTGTTCTCAAGTTTAGTATTTCACAAAAAGAATGAACATCATGGGTTGAGAAGACACACTTTTGCTCACCAGTTCCAGTATTAATTGTTCTTTTCTTTGGCCTAAATTTTCTTGTTTTTACTATAAGGTTAAAAGTCTAAATGTAATTTTAATTTTCAATAAGGTGAAAATATTTAGTGGGTTATGTAAATGGTCAGTGTTATTGTCTGAAGTGGACCTGCGCATTGCCATGGTGCAGAAGAATTTCCTTGCTAGTGATTTTTCCTGGGATATATGTGGAGAGAGATAAGTGAATTTTCCTGGGATATATGTGGATACTGTGATTTAGGATTTCTTGGGATATAGAGAGATAAGTGAATTTTCCTGGGATATATGTGGATACTGTGATTTAGGATTTCTTGGGATATAGAGAGATAAGTGAATTTTCCTGGGATATATGTGGATATTGTGATTTAGAATTTCTTGGGATATAGAGAGATAAGTGAATTTTCCTGGGATATATGTGGATATTGTGATTTAGAATTTCTTGGGATATATACAGAGATAAGTGAATTTTTTCTGAGATATAGTTGTGTTAGTTCTGGGCCAGATGTGCCTGGAGTATTTAGGGTTGAAGTACGACAGGCTCTTGCAGGCGTGGTTGATCAAGGTGGGATCATGCATTGGTTCGAAAAGGGGAGATCCTTGAAGACGTGGTTTTTGGGGGAAAACTTGTCTTCAAACCCCCCAGTAGTTTCGCTGCTCACGGAGATATGTACTGCCAGCGAGGGTCGGTCGAGCGTTGCTTCAAGAAATGTGGTGAGATCATGTTAGAGGAAATTCTGTGCCTGATGATGATGTGTCACACTTGAGGATTTTTTCCTTTCCCTTTGCATAGGCTGAAAGTGGATTCACGACCCAATTTCACGCCTTCAGCCTGACTTGGTATTTTCTTCCTGTGTTGGTTCTCAAAACCCAGGGTAGTGTCTGAACTGAGAGTATTTGCCTCACCGCTACCTCAGTAATTCACTGCAGGTGTTAAATTTAAATTTGTTTGGTGATTTAAAGTATCTAAATTTATTTGTTTATGATTTGCTGTAGTGCTAGGGATGTAAATTCTAAATTCTGGTTGTTGGTGTTAGTGAACTTGATATTTAGTTTGGAAATTTAGTTAATTGGTATTTTGAGCTTTTGTTTACAGTATAGAGTTATTAAGTATCCTGAGCTATTATGTGAAGTGCAGAGTGAGGTGATTTTTATGAGCAAGCTAGTGCAAGAAGATTGTTTGAATTTCTGAATTATGTTGATGTTATGAATAGTGATAATTTTTAAGATTAGTTAGTGAGGTTTCTTTATAAGTGAAGTAGGTTCATTCAGGATAGTTCTATGGGTTATGTAATGTTAATTAATGCTTGTGCTCAGTGTAAATTCTGTTTTGAGGATAATTTACTTGGTTTGTTTACTTGCTGATAGTAGATTTGTTAAAGTATAATTTGTGGCTCTTAAAATAACTGTAAATTTAATTGAAGTCTTTGAATCTGGTCTGGGAGATTGCGGAGTTTGCTAAGATTGTTTAAATTTAAATCAATAAGTGTAAAATTGTAAATTGGTCATTGAGCTGACTGGGTGAGAGAGAAGAGAGTACGTTTCAAAAGAACAGAATTTGTCCACCTTGTAGAATTAAAAAATAATCCAGTATTTTTTTTTGTAAGCTATGTGAATCATGGTATAATTTTGGATGCATGCCTAGTGTTCAAACCAACTGTGTTGAAATATGTAAAGTTGTGCTGTTCATAAGGCCAGTGGCCAAATAGAAATAGAAAGAAAATTGAGATTCTGTTTTTATACTGCTGTGTTTAAGCAAACAAGAAAAAAGGAAATACCATCTGTTTGTCCATTAAAATTAACTGGTTAAGTTTTTAAAGAAAAATAATAAATACAGGCAGTAGCCTTTCAAAAGAAAAAAGTTCAAAATGAGTGCAGTGTGAAAAATTTTTGTGTGCTGTTGTCTTCCATGACTTGGTCCCATGTACTCCCCCTTAGCTTGACTAAGGCTATCGATCCGAATACTGGTATTATAAGGTATTTCATAGCTGCAATTTTTGTCCTAACCTTTTTAAATTGACTTTCACCGCCTCCACAAGTTGTTATTGAACGAGTACATTTTATCGTATGACTTATAGTGACACATTTTCATACACATGCAACAATATCCACTTATTTTTGCACTTTCAGGTGACTCAACTCTGCTTGAACACAAACAACGCAAACTTTCCAATAACTTCTTGTGGAATGTAAATTTTAGATGCATTTTTGTTTAGGATGTTCATGGCCTTTTCTAGTACTTAGAAAATATTTTTGTTTCGAAATGCATCCACCCATCTCCCAAATTTAATTTTTCTATGGTTTCCATGTGAATTTCAATACCGGCATAAATATAACGCCTTTTAATAAATAACAATCAATTCAATATAATCAACATACTCAAAGTAAATTCAAATTTTTGTTTTTTCACCAAAACATTATTGACCAAATATTTAGCGTAAGAATTGATTTTATTGCATTGGGCTGCTCTATATTTGGAAAATTCGATTACATCACGGTTTCTCATTTTTCAAATGAAATGAGAAATTGTTTCTAAATTGATGCTTCACAAGGTAAATATACCGGTTTCAAATACTTCAAAAGAACTCGTAACAGATAAAATTATAACGCTCGGAATTTTTGAGTTTCTTCTACACCAAATACGTAGATATCACCACCATTTTTAAGTATATATGCGGTTGATTTTCACGTATTAGTTTCAAAACAACGAAATTTGAATTTTGAAAACTACTGCATGAAGTACAGGATAGAATGGAATATTAAGGTAAAAAGTGAATTCGAATCGGAATCAAAATTCGATGGAGTGTTTTTTTATGTGCCTCTGTCCGAAGAATGTTTGTTATTCACCACATGTTTACCATCTATCCCAGATTTTTTCAAGGTGAGATGCAAAGTTCACGATTTATACGTATTCGGTACAGAAACACAGTGGAAAAATATTCCTCAAAGAACGGAATTGAAATCCATATTTGAAATTCATTACTCTTTAATTTTATTTCAACGGTGAAGTAAACGCTCACTGTTGCACATTAGAAAGGAATATGCTTTTGTTTCTCTGCTCAAAATTCGTTCAAAAACATATAAAAACAAACAACTAAAGGTAATGTTTTATTAGAGACAATTTTGAAATCCACCGAAAGATGCAGCGAAGTCTCGCAGCGTTGGTCGCAGTCAGACACGGTAGCTTTCTTTGCTTACGGCCGTCGACTCTGCAAATTGAGTTTCTAACAGTAGCCTAGGAAACACAGCCAAGAATGGATTAAATTCTCTCTTTTATACATAGCAGAAACAGGTATATTACACTTACACCAGATGCAGCTTTTCCATCAAATGCATGCACGTTGCAGTCGAAAGCAACTTCTTCCAAGAAATTGTGCCGCATTAAACGAGTGAGAGTCCAAATAGGAAAAGCAAGGGTTTAAGTTGCATCAATACCAGGAGCTGATTAATCCCAGCTCCCAAGCGTAACAGTATAAGCTAGAAAGGTAGTGTAATGATGGGTAATAAAGTTGATCGCTGGCCGTTGCTGTCATAAATCTTCCAATACATTTCAATTCCACGTAACAGCTTAAAAACATTGCAGCCCAGGAAACGTCCTGCATTTGCATGGCGTTACTTGATCGAGATGTCTATTTTCAGCAGGATAATTACACATGCCGCAAGACTCGCACACATAAACAGTGTTTTAAGAAACACGATATTTATCTCAGTGTTTCGAAATGGAACGCAAAGATCCTATACTTTATCCCAGTTGAACACTTTGGGGATGATATTTACATAGCCCATGGGAGTATAGATCTTTCTTCTGAGAAAGTTCGGCAATTTACATCCGCCATCAAATCCACTTGGCTGGACAGCTGCAGAACAAAATCATCGCCTCATTTAATCCATGCTATGGTACGTAAAGTCGAGGCTGTTTCGAACGCCATCGGCGTCCGAGATAACTGTTAGGTTGGTGTCTGTAACAATTTACTACTTCACTGTATATTGTTATATATCTGTTGAAACCTACAACTCAAGTGTTCCGCTACTTACTTTCAGTAATGTCTACGCAAGAAAATATAAAAATGTATTTTCCAAGAGTGAAAATCAAAATTTTTGACGAAATGACCATTGCAATAGCTTTTCATCAACGCATGGTGAAAGGGAGTTATGAGTAATCCGACTTTTTTTTGTCTCAGTGTTTAGGTTAGTGAGAAGAAACTTACCGTAGTTCACGACTTCATAAATTTATACTTAAGAAAAGCCTTACTTTACCTCTCATTTTTTTATTTTATAAGTGGGGAGTTTCGAATAAACAATAATATGGATTTTTTTTTTATTCACAGTACTCTTGAATACATTTAGGATGTCTTTTTAAGTAATACACAATGAACGACCTTTTTATTAAGATTAAAGTAGTGATTCCAACATAACAGAACTACAGACAGCCAACTCTCATACGGGACTCGATATGAGCAACGTTATGATTCGCTCCCACGCTTATCCTATTCGTGCCCCGACGGAATCCCCCTGTTCGGTATTGTGTAAGTAATATCCATTTCAAAACTGTGCCCTATCACAGATGTGTATCGTTTAAAAGAACGTGTTCGAAAATGTAGCCATTTAAATATTCACCCATGAAACTTTGGAACACTATACTTGATACAATCAGGAAACACATTTACTGTAACTCTTATATTAGACATTTCAACATTATATGTAACACAAGGAAACAAATAAAATTCTTATACTCTAGAAATTGTAAATAATCAATAAATAATAACGTCTGAAATATAGAAATTTCAGATCAGAGAAATTTTTATTGAATATCATGAATACAACTTGTGATAAATTGGGGATACCAGTCATTGCGGTTTTGTTGTGCACGATAGCATAGAAAACAACAATCTGACTTTGGATAATGATACTGATCACATTTGTTCTGATTATATTAGATATAATGTGCGTGGCTAATTAGGCCAATAAATGAGTTGATTAATTATGTCGTGGTCTCTGGTTAGATTTTGGGAAAAAGGATGATATCCCTAATGTGAAGCATAGATTACAAAGAAATGATTGGCTGTTGCGCACGCTTGTGTGCATGGGGGATGAGGAGGTTCCCAAGAACAAAAATGTCCAAAGTCTCTCCGGTTGAGGGTGCACGTTGCTTATTTAGTAACTTTTTACATTGCTTGGAAAACGGAGGTAAGCTTCATCTCTGATCGCTTGCAGACAGATTTATTAGTAGGAATGCAATTTAGGCCGAAACCATCTCGTGTACTTCTAATGTTTAAGGGCTGAGTAATGCATTCCAGGTGCTCTTAGTATTTCATTGTGGGCGATGGGAAAAGCATTTGCAAGATATTCTGTTGAGCAGAAATGAACAAAATAATGCAGAAATATTCAGCTGCTTCTCTTGTCTGTTAGTGCGAAGAACAGATTGCTCCTTATGATGCAATTCTCTGTATTTCCGCGACAAAAAATATGTTAACGATGTCGGAGTTTGAACTTCCGTAAAAAGATGCGCCGAGATCCAAGCGACATTTGCTCTCAGCGAGAACAGAGGTGCCTCACTTCTGAACTGTTTTTCATGCCACAGAGAAGAATATCATACGGAGATCACTGTGTTATTTCGCATTACGCGATTCTCCTCCGGAGGAGCTGAGACGTGTAATCGTTTGAGTTCAAGCGCTGTGGTACGTAGCATCCGCGTGTGTAAAGCCAGAGCAATGATTGCGTAAAACGTACGTGCTGCTTATCCGAAAGATTTGCGGGATAATACAAGGGTGGTCAATAAAAGTAACCGCCTCCTCGAAATATATATTTTCAAGGAAAAAAAATAAGAATTGCAACGCTTAACCAGGACTTTCCCGTAAACTTATCTCTTAAGTATCTGCTAGTAATTGCGCGAGATCGTGGTTTATCGAGTCATAAACTTCGTATCAACTTACATCTTGGCAATTACGATTGGACAGTGCTGAGTCATAAATTCTAATTGTGGTTGTTGTGAACTGTTATACGACATTATTATCATCATAAATTATGTAAAATACTTTTCTAAATGAACATTGCATGAGAGAAATCTTTATGGACTCATCATTAAGGAATGATGATTAGGGTAACCTGAAAAATTAAGTTTCAACGGATACTTGATACGAATACGATTGTAGAGCTATTCACGGTTAGAGCCTCGCCTTCTTAGGTCGACAAAGATTCATTCAAGTTTAGTGAAGACGCCCTAAGTGTACTGCATTGCAAATTGGTGGCTGCGATGGTGAACAAGGCGGTCGTAACACATTGGTTATGAGCAACTATATTGCCTCTAGGCTTGGAACGTATCAATTTTCATGAATTTAATTTCCTAACTGTGCTAATCTGCTTCGTACATAAAATGCATTTCGTTATGCATTATTCACAGGAACGCATGAGTTTCGAAAATGAGTAAAGCCGTTTTTTTGTACACGTTCCATAGCTGCGGAAAAGCGTATCAATTGGCAAATTTTCAGCTGTTGAAAGCACGATGTTAGTACGCGTTAGAACTGTAATCAATAACATAGTTATCATATTGCGGATAATTAGTTTTCCCTAAAGAAGTATATGCCATAAAGATCATTGCATTTTGCGCAATGGTACTTATGTTAGGGTGCAGAAAAGATCGTGCTTATGTTAGGGTACATTTTCATTTTTGTCTGTTTTGTGTTGACTTAATCTTCTCGATGACGGTCCGATTTTTTTGCTCTGGCAGGAAACTGAAAGTGTAAAATATGATATTCCTTTTACCAAACATAATTTTACTGCACTCTGAAAGTACATGCTTTACACAGAATGCTTTACTATTTAACTTTGAATTTGCACAAGGCAATCTAGAAACAAATTTTGGAAACTGTATAATATGATCAACATTTTCTAATTGTAATTGTGATCATTTCTGGAGGTAAAAATGACAAGTGATATTTCACAGTTCCTTGAGAAACCAGAACCCAATATTATGTTATATCCAGTGGTCAGTTTTGATGACTATAAAAATTTACTTGATTTCAGCCACTCAGGGAAACATGAGGTTCAGGTAAAATGCCCTCAAAGGTTTCTTTCATGGGTATTAAATACAGAGCAATATAATTATGCACCGAAAGAAACGTCAGGCAATTCTTCTTGAAACAGTCCGTGCAATTCAAAGATATGTTATATAGGTCAGAAAAAAAAGTTTGCTCTGCTTTTTTCACACGTAGCTGTTCCGACAAAGATCTTGTGAATCAAATGTTTCACGTTTGCAAAACCGAACATCATGTATAGGGGACGGAATATTCCATGAAACCAAAGTGCTAATACGTGAAATTTAAGAAAACACTGTTGTAAATCATATGATGTGAAAGGCGCTACTAAATGTTAGAGAATTCACCTTTTCTTCTTGTTCTAGCATTAATGTTTCTTATAAATGATCACTTATTTGTTGATATGTGGTCGCTTAATTTTTGCATTCAGTCCGAAATTTTAGTGGCAATCACATCCTTATTCTTGAAACTTTCAATTTGGTGTTTAAACATGTTTACGTCTGTTTTTGTCCTAAATACAAAGCACTTTTGTAATTTAATATACCTGGACTATGAGAACTTTCCAATGGCCTCGGGTGATTACGGAAATCTGGAGCTATGCCTCTCATGAAAATGAGAATAAAAAAATGTTTTTCTTTTAACTGAAAAAAATTCTGAAAGAAAATCCGTATGAGTAACCAGTATTTGCATTCTATGAATGCAAATGTTAGCCACGACAATATCTGAGTAAATGCGAAACAGATTACAGCCTTCCATATTCGGGCATTTGAGCGCAATCCATACCGCGTGGTGGTAGAGAAGACACCCGTCAACTTCTCGCCTTGGCTGTCTTCACGAAGCTTCGGAGAACAATAAGGCTTTAGCAGATGAGCGCTAAACGGCGCATGCCTAAAACGCCCATTCAAGGTTGGACGCCCTCTTGCTTAACAGTAGCAATTTTGCTTTCGTGTCATCGGAGAGTGAGCGGTCGATTTTCGTTTCTCGATTGAAGTGAGCTGTAAGGTTCGCTCGTGTAAGTAAAGTGAATAAAGGGACATTATATTGGAACACCGGTTTAGTGTAATAAGGGATGAAAAAAAGCAAAATACTTGGTCCACATCGACTAAATATCTGCTCAGCGCGATAACATAAGAATCAATTTAAAACTTTTATTTCGGAGTTACAGCAAAAGTATCCTGGTTAACTAGAAGCTTAACCGAACATACTTTGTTTTGATTCTACGATTTACTACTGATTTCTTTCTATGGTTTTTAGGTTATTCAGATCAGCATACATATAAATAAAATACCTACTTCATTCTACGTGGTTAAAGTACGATTTCCTCAGATGGCGTTTAGAAAACTCACAATCCACTGAAATTATACACACACATGAACTACTGCTAACATTTTTTTAAAAAATACGGCATTTCCCATTTATTATTTCTATGACGTTTTTGAAATACTCTGTTACACTGCTGGCCACCCAAAATGCAACACCAAGAAGGACACGAGATAGCAAAGCCAGATTTACTGGACACGTAACAACAGATACAAAGATGAAACAATTGAGCTTACAGGCACGTGCGACTTGCGGAACACGCAGACACCAATAGTTCGTGTGGCCCCCATAGCTGGCAAATAACGACCGCTATACGCCGCGGAATCAAACGAAAGAGGCTTTGGATGTGGGCTTGGGGTACCTCGGTCCAGCCTGCTTCCACACGTTGCCACAGTTCATCGTGCGTAGACGCAGGTGGTGCTTACCGGGCCACTCGGTTGCCGATCAGGGACCAGACGTGTTCGATGGGCGACATATCGGGAGAACAGGCGGGCCAGGGCAGCAGTGATACCTGGTGGGCCGTAAAGAATTGTTGCACGATGCGTACCACGTGCGGGCGCGCATTGTCCTGTTGAAACGTAGCCGCTGGCAGGTCCTGCACGTAAGGGAGGACTACAGGCTCCAAACCGTCGGAGATGTAGCGGTGGCTGTTGACTCTTCCGGCGATGCGTACCAGAGGGGTACGGGTTTCATATCCAATTGCTCCGCAAACCAGAACGCCAGGTGACGGACCGGTGTGGCTATGCATAATACTGGCGTTATACAGTCTTTTGCCGCGGTGCCGCCACACGCGGATCCAACCATCGTGGTGTTGCAGGCAGAAGCGGAATTTGTCGGAGAAGATGTCGTGCCATTCCGTAGTCAAGGTGCGGCGTTCAACCTCCCACTGCCACCGCACTGACTGGTGGTGTAACGTCAATGACAATCGGAGCAATGGGCGCCGTGCGACAAGTCCTCGCTCCTGCAGACGACGTCCAACGGTACGTTATGACACAGGTTGTTGCGAAATTCCTGCGCTAACGTTCGTCATGTGGCGGTGCGAGCCGTCAATGCCCGCCGCTCAACATGCCAGTCCTCTCGTTCGGTGGTGTGCCGCGGCCGCGGCAATCTCTCACGACGGTCCATCCGTCACTCATGCCTCCACCGAATCCATACTCGCCTCAATGTGGCTGGATGTCGTCCCACACGGACGCCGATGTCTCGGTACAATAAACAGCTGTCGCGATAAGCCACTATTCGTCCTCTGTCGAACTGCGAAACGTGCTGGAATGACTGCCGTATTCTACGACGAAGCATCAGAAAGCTTCCCACGCACAAGTCCGGCAGCACAACACACTTCCACTTCTTACACCCCGCCGTCTGTGCACCCTTCTTATAGTGCTTCTCGGTCACTTGCCGGGCGCACATAATTTGCATATGCCCTTCAATGCTAATCGTTTGCATGTCCTCTCGCGGCCTACGCAGGCTGCTGCGAATTTCAGGCCCATCGGATGCTTCCTTCTTGGTGTTGCATTTTGGGTGACCAGTAGTGTATATTCTCAATCCAAAATGTTTTGTTTGGGAAATTTCCAGTGCTATCGAAATGATAACTTGTTTTGTTTATGGCCATAAGCATCATTAAAATTCATATACCAACCACAGTGAAAGTTGAAACCTGATACGCTCTTTGGGTCTTGCAGAAAACATTTCATATATTTGACGCAGTGAAAATTATGTGTGCGTATGTATTGATTTTGTATTCTTAATATACTTCCCCTTCAAATAGGACACATACTTGCTTTGCTCTCTTGCATATAATGCAATACGTAAATTTTTCATTTACTCTATTCTGCACTGAATAAATGCAAAAAGTTCATCTCGAACGTTTTGAGTTTCTCCCACTAAAGTCATTCTAAGGTCTTCTAAAACATAATATTCAATGTGTGATAATACACTTTCCATCGGGAATGAAAATTTTGAACAAGAAATGAGCATTAACAGAAAGATATCCTTCAGAGTTTTGTAAAAGTAGTTCTGTGATATTGCATTTTTTGTGTTATATTATAAATAAGAACAATCTCAATTAAAATGGATGTAGACAAAACGTATTTAGTTTGCATTTGGCTCTTAGAATACAGAAGCGGATTCGACAGCTGGGGACTACCCACACGAGAATTATTACGAACTTGCATCAAATTGGTACGTTGCACAAGAGGGAGTTGGTGCACTCCATCACCTCACGGTTCAGCAGAAAGCAGATCACGTAAATATCTTCGTTCTTGCTTGCACGTGACCAGGATGAGCAGTTCTTGCACCGCATTGCGATAGGTGACCAGAAATGAGTCCTTTATGACAAAATCAGCCGCAAGAAACAGTGGTTGGACCCAAAAACAGAAGCCCATGCCGAACCCCAAAACCGGCTTACACCCACGTAAGGTCCTGCTGTCGTATGTATTTTGAGATGATGCTGGACAACACCGCTATTACCACTGGCGTGATCTGCAAGTATTGCTTACGTCGAAACCGTCAGCACAGCTTAACCGCAAGGGCGTCCTTCTACAGGCGGATGGAGCAAGGCCTCACACAGCGCGGTTGTCCTGTCACAAGATCCAAGACATGAGCTGAGTGCTTCTGCCACCCTCAGCCTACTTCCCGGACATTGCCCTAAGAAACTACCACTTTTTCCAGCCGATGCAGGACTTACTGAACGTACAGTGGTTACCAAGCGGGATGATGTTGAACGCTCACTTACTTCTTTACCTCTAAGCCGCAAACGTTCAACCAGGATTATGTCCAACAGCTGCCGAGACGATGGGAGCACGTTGTGCCAAATCATCGCGACAACAGTTTGGACTGATCTGTACTTGTATATACCGTAATTAGCACCCATCTGTTGTCTTGCATTTTCATACCTTACTTCCTTTCCAACCCAATATTTTTTGTTGTTGTTGTTTTCAAAAAAGCAATAAAATGTGAGACATGAGAAACTCAATATCTCTGGATTATTCTAGGAAGATTCCTAAATTAAGATTTCCTAGAATATTCTTTCCAGGTTATTCAACAAACTAAGAATGCGACTATCGGTCACAGGGTGGAACAGGAGGTGCAGTATCATTCTCTTTTTTAATATTTGATTCCCACGAATTTTTTAAAGCTTGAGAAATTCTTTTTAAACTTCCAAAAAAGTTTCCGGTGTCCCAAGAATTGAAGAAAACAGATCCAATGTTACACACTAGTAGGATAAAAAATAATATTTAGATTCTCCAAAGTTTGTGATGAAAATGGCTTTCCTAACAAAGGATACGGAGATTTACATTTAAATTAGTGTTCGTATTCAAGGAAATTATGAAAGACATTTTACACGTTCTGTTGGCCGAAGGTCATGTGTACAAAACTTAATTATCAAGTATATCGGTACCTTAATGTTTCGATCAATTACTTCTCAAATATAGGAGAATAACAGTAATCTGAAATTCAAGAGATTATTTCTACAAAATTAGTCTATCAGGTTTCACTTATGACAGAAAACCGGATTTTCAATGCAGTGTTTAAGTTGCGAATTGCTTTGCTCTCTTGCATATAATGCAATACGTAAATTTTTCATTTACTCAATTCTGCATTGAATAAATGCAAAAAGTTCATCTCGAACGTTTTGAGTTTCTCCCACTAAAAGTCATGTAATTCAACTTTAGGGCAAGTTACCAAATCTTTATCCAGGCGCATGCAGAGAAGCCTTTGTAGAAACTGGTGATAAGTTCCAAGCTGTGAAACTAATTTTCAGACGGATAAAGACTGATTATTTAATTCACGAAACCAGCGTTTTTGAAGCTGATGCTGTTGCACAAAGTTACGTTTTCGAAGCAGCTCGTTCAGATTTTTCGCGTGTCGGAAGGTTACCGATTTTTTACGTAAACCTGATGAATACATTGTTGCAGATTAAATTGCCCTATAATGCACTGATAACACATGAAACATCAAGGTATTTAAAAGGTCCTAAATAATAGTTTTGTTCCTGCAGATCAGCTTTCTTTTTGTAACAAGTGTAGAATATACCAAGGAGAACTCGAGTGTTTCTTTTAATGAAACGGAAATAAAAAAAAGCATGCTATTGACTCAAAAGTAAATCTTATTACTTACAAACGTATAATATCCGGAGGAGAATCGCCTATACTTAATAATCGTTAGTATCCCATCAGTGCATTACTAACAGTGTTCTGAAATTGAGATACAATGTCCATTTCGTATGATACGCTACTTCTCTTATGACGAGGCCCCTTTTCCACTTCTTGAACAGACACCAAAGTTCCTTTCACGGAAATTTTTCAATTAACGTTATTCACAATTTCATTACATTCAGATAGAATAAGTACTCGATTTTACAAATAATAAAGTGCAAAAATAAAATAAAATGAACTTTAATAGAATATTTGGGAGGACAAGCGATAATTTACATACTCAAATTGGTGCACTTACAAATTCACATATTTGTTATCAGTATTGTGACCCAGTTATGCTATCAGCAAATATAAGATCATTAAGACTAGTACGACTTACAGAAATCTGCGCTGCCCCGGTGGTCCAGTGGTCTAAGCGATAGGTTCTGATCATTCGTCCGAGATGTGTTCGGGTTCGAGTCCCGGTGAGGCATGGATGTTGTGTTTGTCTTACGGCACACGTTTTCTTCCTTCCCTGGAACCAGTCACCCTAAATAAGGGACGGGCGACTGCTTATAGCCTACTGAGTTACTCACAGTGGTCGTCAAAAAAAGTTCTACAGGACAATCTCCTTACTTCTTGCATGCATTTTAAAAAAACTGTTTATTTCCAGAAAGTTAACAGCGAACTTGACAACGAAACACATTAAAGAAAATACAAAAAGTACTAAAGTAAGCACATGTGTGACGTTTTAATTGCGATTTTAACACTTTCACAATAGGGAACTTTCCAAAACGACATTGAAATCTTGGCCCAAATATCTTGTTACTGATGTCATCAGCAAGAATGAGATGCTGGTGCCTCCCAGGTAGCGCAGTTGTTTAAGCGCTGGTTTATGACCATTCGCCCGAGAAGAACCCGGGTTCTAATCCCGTGAGGTATGATGATGTGTTTGTCTTGCGGTACTGGTTCTGTCCCTCACCTGGAGCCAGTGACCTTAAATTAGAGACGATCGTGTGCTTATAGTCGATTGAGTTTCTCTCTATGGCCGTTAAACCTTTAATCAAAAAAAAAAAAAGAAAGGAAAAGGAGATGCTGGTCATGACACCTATTTCACGATTTATAAAATTGTAATCAAATAGAAAAACACTTTTGGAACGACTAATAGACAATTGTATCCTGCATGTCTCTTCTGCTGACTGTGATACTCGGCTCGGTGAAGAACACATAATTTATTTTTCCCTAACGTAGATTTATGAAACAACGCTTGAACACAGGTTTTATTTTAATTCAATTGTCAACTATTTGCACTAAACGTTCACCAAAGCACCTCTTCGCACAAGTCAAAACGAAGTGGAAAGTTACGAAACCTCCAAATTGGTTGATGAATCTATATCTTTTTTTTTGTTTGATTCGGAGGTTTAACGACTACAGTGAGGATCTCTATGGAATATAGGTAGTCGCTCGTCTCTAATTTAGGGTCACTAGTTTCTGGGAAGGCAGTGAACTAATGCAGTCAGTCAGACACAACATCTTTTCCTCACCGCAGTTCGAACACTGCCCCATCTCACAAAGCTTCTTCACAATATTTTTATCTGGCGATAGAAATGGCCCAAGAAATGAGATAAACATCAGCACAAAATGTATGATTTTTCTTAACCGGTAACCGGATGGTACATTGAAACATCTGCGGGACAATTCTCCTATCCAGCATGAAGATTGAAAGTCACAAAAACAGCAGGTAATTCATCACTGGGAGTGCCTAAGTTATTTATCATATTTTGACACATGATATTCAAAGTAGTCTGCAACGTATTTAAACCCTTCACAAAAACAGCCACTTCAATAATACATCCTGATAAAGGACCAGATACTATAGAAACTTCCGGCACAATATCTCGTAGCCTAGTGATACCTTGAACTATTGACAGCTGTTCGGACATATTCGACAAGCTCTTGCTTAAAAGTTGAAATATAAATCATTGTGATCACTATCTGAAGGATCTGGGGAAACACTAGTTAAAGTAATAAATGATATGCGGCTACCAAATAATAAAAGGAGAATGCAGCATTTCACTTCACAAGTCGAAGACATATCGCAACCGGGATTATCTCCTCTTAAACCCAAAAAATGTCCTTTTTTGGATACACTTTGCGAACGCTTTCCACACTGCATTTTTCACTGCACCCCATGTAACATATTTGCTGCAGGACTGATATTCACACCGCTGATAATGACTGATGATGATTTAGTAGTATTAGCAGGTGCATATATTCAGGGTGGTTCGAAACTCTATGTCAAAAATGTAAAGGCAGGTAGAGGGGATCTAAATAAGCAGATTTCGTATAGGAATGTGTGTGCGGTAATGCCGCATTAAAGCGCTAGCACGTAAAGCAGTATGAATCACAGGAAACTGAAAAGACAAGTAAAGACAAAAGAAAACAAAATTTATTATCAGTTTACAAGAGGTGCTCGAAAGAGCGGCCACCAACAGCGATACAAGATTAACAGCGGCGGCGCATGCATGGATCGGCGTACATTAGAAAAGACGTCAGGCATGTCGAGCACATGTCCAACAGCAAGAGACAAGCGGACAACAAGATCTTCTGCAGATGTGACGGGACTCTCGTACACGAGGCTTTCAATATGACCCCAAAAGAAGAAATCCAAGCAGGTTAAATCAGTAGAACGCGGCGGCCAGGGAACTGGTCCGCCCCGTCCTATCCAATACTGACCGTAGACAGCGTCCAGGCGATTCCTTACGTTTCGGCTGAAGTGAGCTGGGGCTCCATCATGCTGGACCCATATTCGTTTGCGAAGATCTGGAGGAACATCGACCAGAAGTTCAGGTAAGACCACCTGTAGGAAGATGCCGTATGTGTGGCCAGTTAAACTACTAGGTAGGATGTACGGTCCTACTAAATTATTGTGCACAATGCCTGCCCAAACATTAATGGAAAACCTTTCTTGGTAGCCGTGTGTTATTGTGCCATGTGGGTTATCATGAGCCTGCAGGTGAGAATTATGGATGTTAAACATACCCGACCGCGTAAAGGTAGCCTCATTAATGAATAAAACATCTGCAGTCTGCTGTAGGTACCAACGGGCAAAGTTGAGACGTGGAAGATAATCGTCAGGGGTCATTGCTTGCACTATCTGTAAATGATACGAATGCATTCCATCTTCATGTAAAGTCCTCAAAACAGTTGGATGGCTCACACCCAACGCACGTCCTACAGCTCTCGAGCTTGTCGACGGATTATCCTCTACTGTGTTTAGTATTCTTTCTTCCACTGCATGAGTTCTGCGATATCCTCCAATGCCAGTATCACGCTTGGAAGCATAAAACGATCCCCTCGTGCTTAACTCCCGATGAAGACGCTCGAATGTTCGACCATCCGGCTGATTCCTATCCGGGAATCGCTCCCTGTACATCCGTTGAGCAGCTAATCCATTTCCTTGTGCAGCCCCATACATAAAATGTATGTCGGCCAGCTTCGCATTGGTGTAACGATGCATGCTGCTCGAGATCCGTGCGGGAAATGAAGAATCCAGCTGGTGAAGCGCTTTTATACGCCGCAGTCATCAGCGCTCTCTACAGGCTCAACGCGGCATTACCGCACACACATTCCTATACGAAATCTGCTTATTTAGGTCCCCTCTACCTGCCTTTACATTTTTGACATATAGTTTTGAACCACCCTGTATATACGACAGTTTTTTCTCGAAAGTTGACTGCAGGTGTAGAATCTCTTTTCAATTTCTCATTGCAAGATAATCAGAGAAAGTCTGAATTTTGATGAAAAAGACAACTATCTCCTGTAAAATGTTCAGAGCAAAATCTTGCATTTTTTGTTTTGAAATTAGACTTTTATTTACATCTCCGTACTCAGAATTTTGGCAAATTAGGAACTTCATGAAACCTATGGTAAACAACATCGAAATTTCAGTTATTCTGTTGTTTTATAAACAGCATACGACCGCTTGAAAAACCATATTAAACTGCACTGATGTAATACAGGGAAAATATTCGCAGTTACTGTTGAATGACTTGTTGACCAATCATCATTACAACAACGTTTACTATTCACGGCTTCCTAAGTCTTGTCAATTCGATTCGACTTTCAAGGTTTATTTACACTGTAATGAATTTCAATGAGGTTCCCACGCCACTTCTCTGATATCCCCATCAGCTGCAGAGGATAAACTTTTCTTGCTTCTACTTAATTCTTACAACATACACTCATTATCATGAAAATCCGCTCACAAAGAATTAGTAGTCGGATTGAAATGATATTTTAGCTATAAGATGGCACGTGCTAAAGACAGAAGTGATTACAATGTAAAAGCAGCAAGAAGATTTGCCGCGGACATACGGAACACGTTTAGCTCAGCGTTAGTACAGCTTCGGAGCGTCTCGTGTTCAGATGCATGCGGTTTAACGGTCCGACATGGAGTCAAAGAGACGCTGTATGTTATTCTCGAACAGATTGGCTCACATTTCTTGCAACTGACGCTCTAAATCACGAACACTAGGAGATGCAGAAAGCTTGCGTCCCATCTGGTCCCTCACGTGGTCTATGGGAGAGAGATCAGGCAATCTTGCAGGCTAAGGAAACGTCGAATCATGACGTAGACAGTCCTGGTAAACCCGAACCGGGTGCGGACGGCCGTTATTTTGTTGGAAAATGCTCCGCGCCGTTCTACCAGGAAGGGCAGCACATGAGGCTGCAGGATCTTCTGTACCTAGCGCTGGGCTCTCAACGTCCTTCGCATCACTGTGAGAGAAGTCCGGCTGTCATATGCGATGTCTACCCAGGCCATTACGCTTGCAGTTTGGGACGTGTGCCGCTAACCAGTGACAATGTGATTGCAACGCTCACCTGCGGTCCTCCACACTTTGGCACGGTGGTCGTCCGTTCCCACACAGAAGCAGGATTCGTCGCCGAACATTATGCGTTGCCAGTTCGTAGCATTCCACGTTGCTCGCTGCTGATACCACTGCAATTGACGCCGACGATGGTCAGGTTTTGATAGCAGAAGAAGTAAGTGACATCGAGAGTGCAGGTTCGCCTCTGCCAAGCGTCTGAAAATGGTTCTGGCGGACAAAGGAATCTCTTGTACAGCCGCCACATGTCTCTGGGTAATGGAAAAAGACGTCGTTGTATCTGTGAGTTCCGATTTCACTATCCCACGGTGATCTCTCCTAGTGGAGTGTCAGCGTCGTTCAGAACCAGACACTGTGCCTGGGTGCCTTCATGTGTCCATTGCTTCTAACGTGACTACACCGTACAATCCGAACGTCTCAAATGGACGCCGATTCGGCACGCTTGCCACTTTGTTTCTCTCATCCCGACGATGGGGCTTCGTTCATACTCCCTCAGTTGCCCGTACGCACATCCACGGCGGCATCTCAGTATGTCTATCGCTTAAGAATCTCACCTGCCTCTTACCGAGCCATTCGGTTGGAATGTAGAGTAACCACTCAGAAGTTTACTTTTCTTAATGAAGATCACCAAAAAACTGGAATTAATAATTTCATAAATGAAACTTTCTTTTTTCTACTCAGATGTTTTCACATATATATTTTGAAAACAGCAATTCCATGAAAATGAGGAAGGCTCAGTCGCTTTAACGCTGCAAAAATAGTTGTACTTTCATTTTATTCGAGGTAATAATACACAATCGCTGCATGGAGAATTCGCTCTGTTGCTGACAAAATGAAAAAAAAAATATTTCGACAATTCCCATAGATACGTTGGTTTACTGGGCGTAACAGGAACTGTGCCTTCCAAAAGGAAAGTGCATGGTCCAAAATGACATTTTACTTTCATTTTATGGTTGTGAGGCTTAATCGGCATCTTTTATGATAATATCTTCGAAATTCAGAACAGTATGAAATGGAATACACTGAAGTGCCAGAAAAACTGGTACACCAGTCTAATACGTAGAAGGTTGACCACGGGAGCGCAGGTCTGCAGATATACGACGGGGCATGGACTCCACTAGCTTCTGGAAATATGCTACAGGCAATGCACACCATGCTTCCTGCAGAGCGTTCCACAATTCCAGTGTATTCCGAGGTCTCGGATTCCTGTGTTCGATAGCGCGTCGAATGGCATACCCAATGTGTTCTATCACGTATAGATCTGGGGACTTGGGTGGGAATGGCAACACCATAAACTCAGATGAATGCTCCTCTGACATAATGTGGCGTGCTGACAGTTGTGTGGAGGTGCATTGTCCTGTTCCAACAGGGTCAACCCATCAGTATGAATGCAGGATATGAACGGGTGTACCTCGTCAGAAAGGATGCGCACATAACGTTGGCCAGTCACAGAAGTTTGTAGACGTACCGGGGGTCCCAGTGAAGTCCAGCTAAACACACTCCATGACATTACGGACCACCACCCAACCACCACCACCAGACGGTATAGTTTCCTGTGGACAGGCGGGATCTATGGCTTCATGGTGTTTGCGCCACACACGAATCCTTCAATCTGCCCGATACAATTGGAAACGCGAGTCTTCAGACCGGGCTACTTGTTTCCTGTCATCAAGTGTCCACTGGCGGTGCTGCCGTTCCCAAGCGAGGCGCATAGCTCTGCGTTGTGCACCCATCAAAGGTACTCGAGTTGGGTGTCGGCTCCCAAAGCCCATATCGTGCAGGGCTCGCTGCACAGTTCGGACGCTGATGCTTGTTGAGGCTCCAGCATTGAACTCCGATGATACCTGCGAGAGTGTTGCACGCCTATCTCGTGAAACGATTCTTCACAGCCGACGATGGTCATATTCACCCAATGTCTTTTTACGGCCACACTGGTATCGTAGGTTGGAGGCTTTGCCGGAATTCTTGTAGTCACGGTGCACCCTTGCAATGGTCGTCCGTGAAAATCCGAACTTCGTTTCTACCTCTGAAATACAATGGCCCATCTCACGAGCGCCAACTATGACACCGCGTTGAAAGTCGCTTAAACCTTTTTTACTTGTCATTCTCATGCCGAAAATAGTTCTGACAGCTGGCAAGGCTGTCTATAGCTTTATATACACACTGACGGACCCAACCGAGTACGCCCATAGGTGGCGTTGCTATTTTTTTTTTTTTTTTTGCATAAGCTCGTCTGTACCAGTTTTTTTGGCCCTTCAGTGTATATTGTGACTCAAGTGTTCCGACAGAAAACCGGGCTATATCTAAAAAGGAAGGAGCCCCTTCTAATTTCTCTTTATATTTAATTTTTGAGGCTTATGTACATTGTTTAATCGATCGTATACAACTTCGAATTTCGGGGATATTTAGTGCGCAGTGTCAGCCAAGTGCGAAATAAAATTACGTTTGAAATTGGTGGCTTGCACATACCTAACTTTTCTTCCAAAAATGTAATCTGACAAATTTTGAAGATGACGACCATTTTTTTTATTATAAATATGACAAGGATGGTGAGTTAGATAATATCCTAAAACTTGAAAATCTCGTCGTCCTGGCGCGGGAATCAAACCTGCGTCTCCCAGGTAGCGCCCTGGTATGCTAACCATTACACCACTCAGAACGAACAAGTCTCAAATTCTCGATTCAAAATTTGTATTGCATGGTGTAAATCCCGTATTCCATTCATGATTTATCTGCTCCTCCGGGCAATTACGGGATAAGATTCTTGACCTCCAGATTCCCTAAAACATGAATGCCGGTTGCTTCGACTAGCGAATCCTATGATGGTTATATTAAAATTAATCCTTGAGACTTTGTCTACACCACCCAGAACGACAAACTTGAGACTTTGTGTACACCACCCAGAACGACAAACTTGAGACTTTGTCGTTCTGGGTGGTGTAGTGGTTAGCTTACCCGGGTGATATCTGGGAGAAGCGTTCTCGATTCCAGCTCCAGGACGACGAAATATTCAAGGTTTTGGAAAATTTCTGACTTACCATCCTTTTCATATTTACACCAAAAAACGGATTGTCATCTTCAAATTTTGCATTGCAAGGTGTAATCTCGTTTTCCATTCATGAAATGTAGTCAGTTTAAAATATGAAATTCGTACAAATCTAATATTGGCAACCGGATACTGATTTGAATGCAAGAACAATCTCGCAGCAGTATTCTGAAATGCCGTAAAAAACATTGTGATCCTTCTTAAGTTAAAAATTACATATTTATTTTTTAAAAGACGTATCAAACAAGCGCTGACTAGTACCGTAGGCTTCGAATCAAAATAAAACTTAAATTCCTTCGTCTTATTACGTCACTTTAAAATTTTTCTTTCATGAAGTTCTTATACACTTTGGTAATAGGTTAAAATATGGAATCTCGCCAAAACTGCAGACATTCTCAAATTTCAGTAAATAAACACAGTGACAAGCTGTAACCTCACAATTCGCATTAATTTTTTTAGAGTAAGGGTACATATTTTTATAGTGTTTTGTTTTAATCTCTAAGAAATTTAATAGTTTGTTTTTTCATATTTCAGCAGAAATCTTGATGACAAATTTTTCGGTGAGATTCAAATTAAATCATTCCTTTCCAAATGGCTTTGAAAACATATCAAGAAATATTCTTGAAATGATTCCACACTTTAGTCTGTGGATGGAGTACAAGTAAATCCCGTGGGAAAGGAACCATTAATTTTTACAAAATTGTCAATTATCCTGTTGGAACTTGAAACTGTGGTAGAATATTAAGAGTTGGTGAGAAATATTGAATTCAGCAAGATGGTTGAATCAATAAGAACGAAAGGATATTTATAATTATGGCAGCGATTCATTAAAGCCGTATTATCATTATCATCAACCATTATGAATCCACGGCTGGATGTAGGTGAACCAAGTTTCTTTCACAACGTTCTGTCCTGAGCCAGTATCATCCATATTACTCTCTCATTCTTTCGAAATTTATTCACCCGTTTACCATACTTAATGATTAAAAACAATGCTCTATGGATATCCACTAAACTATAAACTGAAGTACGAAAAGTCATGTGATAGTAGTACGCAAATTTATAACTGGCGCTGACGTTGTACAAAGGCTTTGGCACATGCCACAATTTTTATCAGTTGGAGGTTTAATCTCGTGAATGTGGATGGACAGCGCCAGTTGGATTATTTCATTTCATTTATTTATTCATTCAGTTGCCACTACAGCAACTAGGAAAAATAGGGAAAAGGCCGGGAGGCCTGACATAGCCCTCCTTTCCCCAGAATACAAAAAATCATAAAGCTTAACAGAAAAGGCAAGCCAACACATATATGGTAGGTTAATATGTGAATATACACGTACTAGCTCACAACCAACACATATATCAATGTGTTCCATCATCAATAGCCTTCATTATATCTAAACAAACAAGTGTCAAATACACTTCACTATATAATCACATATATATTTATAAATAAACAACAAATAACGTTTGCACCTCAATTTATAATCATACTAACCCACATTTCTTCCATTCAATCGAAATTGCCTATTGTTTACTAATTATTTCATAAGATGTGTCTTTAGTTTTATTTTAAATAAGTTAAAATTATTACTTGATTTTAGTTCTTGTGGTAATGAGTTCCAGAATTTTGGGCCACTGAAATTTATATTCAGTTTAAGTTTCTCAGTTTGTGGGAACACTGGATTTAGTAGTGATCTATTCCCAATATTTTGGTAATGAGTATGTATATTTAGTTGTATTATATCATTGTGTATACCATTTTTAATTCTTTTATGCATTACTTTTCCAAAGTTATAATCATATAATTGCTTTATCGTTAAAATATTATATATATTGGGGTTCACGTTTGACCGAGTATATGAGATTGGTTAAAAATTATTTGATGTTTTAAGGTCTATTCGTCTTATAAATCTATTTTGCAGTACCTGTAGTTTGTTGATATTATATTTTGTGGTTCGTCCCCAGGTTAAAGTGCAATTATTAAAATGTCTTTGAACTAGAGTATGATACAGAGATATTAATATTTTTGGTGTTAAGTTTGGCAAAGTACTACTGACCATCCCGATATTTCTAGAAATCTTGTTACTTAAATTTTCAATGTGTTTGTTCCATTTCAAGTCATTGTGTATAGTTGTACCTAGATACGAGTGTGTTGAGGCCGTATTAATCCTGACTCCATTCATCAGAATCCGGAAATCGCATAAATTAGAAGTTTGCGAATTAGAGAAAATCATTAATTTAGTTTTATTAATATTAACAACTAATTCATTTGCATTCAGCCAATATGTAATTAATTTTAACTGAGTATAAGATCTTAGTGTAAGCTCATTCATATCAGTTCCCTTTAAATAATAGTTACGTCATCTGCATATAGGATTGTATCATTATCTTTTAAAACTGCAAATAAGTCGTTAATATATAAATTATAAAATAAAGGACCAGGAACTGATCCCTGAGGTACCCCACAGTTTATGATTTGTAATATAGATCGATTCTGATGAATCTGGGTGTATTGCCTTCTTTCTGACAAGTAACTTTTGAATAAATTATAGCTAGACTCCCGGAGTCCAATAATATTTAACTTATGAAGTAATATATCATGATTTAGGGTATCGAATGCTAAAGACCGCAATTGTTATTTCTTTTTGTAATAGATTTTGTTGAAATATATTTTGTGTATGTAATAATGCTAGTTCAGTTGATTTATTTGGTACAAATCCGAATTGTCTGTGATGAAATATATTATATCTTTGAATGTATGAAAATAGTCAGGCATGAATTCATTTCTCAAGTATTTTTGCGAAAAATTGATAAGTTTGCGATTGGACGATAATTATTTATGTCGTTTTTTGACCCATTCTTATATTTCGGAGTAATTTTGGAGATTTTAAAGCATCTGGAAATATTCCGGTTTCAAGTATAAGGCTATAGATCTGCAATAGTGGCTGAACTATGATATCTGCCCCAAATTGTATGGCAATTGAAAAAATTCATCGTAGCCAGGTCCGACATTTGTATTGATTTGGTTTAAAGCATGAGTAAGTTCAGTCCTTGTAATTTTCGACATATGAAAAATATTTAGTCTTGAAAGATTTTGTAGGTATTTTGCATAATGGATTCCTGAAAGTGTAATTTGTTGTTTAATCAATTGTGGTGACAATATAAAGTGACTGTTGATCTCATTAGCTATAGCCTGTTTATCAGTTATTTTATAAGTTGATTTGGTTAAATATTGCGGCGTAACTGGGCTGATATTTTTTCCCAGTAATAGATTCAGATGTTTCCCTGTTAATTTTGGGTTATTTTGAGAGAATATATTAGTGTAGTAATTTCTTTTTAACTTCCGAATATCTGAATTCAATTTGTTTCTATATGTTTAAAATTCTGGAAGTCGACTTGTAGTTTGCTTTTAATAAATTTGGAATATTGTCTATTTTTTTTATTTATTCGATTTAAGAGATTCCTTGTTATCCATGGTTTCCTATTTTTTTAATTTTATTACTTTTCGTTATTATTGGAAAAGCTTGATCGTATTAGTCTTTTAACAATATTGTATATAAGTTATATGTTATATTTGGATTTTCTGCTGGAAGGAAATTTTCCCAATTTATAGTTTGAAGCAGGTACCGAAATTTTTCCTGGTTATTAGGATTTATTAATCGTATTTGTTTGTTTATTAACTGTTTCTTCACTGCATGTGTGTAAGTGTAAACTGTGAAGATTGGTAAATGGTCACTGATATCATAATTTATAACTCTTGATAAAACTAATTCTTGTGGAGCATTTGTGAGTGATTAATCAATAATCGTTTCTGTGTTAGGTGTCATTCTCGTTGGATGTAATATTGTATTGATAAATCCAGCAGCAGTTAATATTTGAATAAAGTACTGAGTCTGTAATTAGTAACAGAAATATTAATATTGAGATCTCCCAATAAAAATCCCCTTTTCCCGGTTAAATTCACATAATTGAATGCCTCTGTTAATTTATCGAAGAACTGAGTTGTATTTGACCCTGGAGGGCAATAGCACACCATTATAGTAGCGTGCTGATGTTCTATTGACAAAATTTCAATAATAGAGTCAGTAAATTTTAAGTTTTTATTATTTGTATAATCATGATAGGTGTCCTTAACGTAAATGGCCACTCCACCTTCTCTTGAGTGGGATCTATTTTGATAAAAAATCTTATAACCATCCAAGCCAACACTATAATTTTCACTGGGAAACCATGTCTCTGTTACACATAAAATATCTATTTTTAAATTAGTAAAATGAATTAGTGCCACAATAAGAGTCAGTTTATTTATTAAGGATCGCGCATTAATATGATCAATTTCCAATAAATTTGTGGAACTACAAGAAAAGATGTTATTTATTTGCTGTGTTGTATATAAATTATCTTGCATTAAATTTGTCTATTTGCTTGCTGTATGCTAGTACTAGGAATTATAATCTTAAGTTGTACGAGTTCAAAAGCCACTCCTTGCAAAATTTATAAAAACGAGATGTCTGAGCTCCCTTTCTTAATTAATAATAAGATAGTGTCCGTACTTATGGGTATATAAATTAAAAATAATTGTATATGAATTATACTGCTTTAAATTTGTCTATTTGCTTGCTGTTTGTTAGTAGGAATTATAATCTTAAGTTGTAACAGTTCAAAAGCCAATCCCTGTAACATCTATAAAAAGATATGTGTGATCTTCCTTTGTTTATCAATGATAGGTTAGTATGTCACAAAGTCATGAACACAATGCAAATCACTTCACCATTAGCACAAACACTAATCATTCTAACAATTCAGGTAAGTCTCATATCTCAATTTGATACACAAAATATTCATTATACACAAAAAAAATAATAATAAAAGAAAATGAAAAAGAAGGATAGTAGAAAACCTGTCTACTCTGTTTTATTAAAAAAACCACAAATAAAAATTTAGTTGGAAACCCAAGAAATCTACCCTCATAGCATTTTCAAGGAAAATAAATACAATGTTCATAATGTAATGCTATGCTTAGATAATTCTAATCAGGAATTAGTAGAAAACTCAAAAACTAGTTCTTGAGGCATTTACAAAAATAGAGTCGTGCCTCTATTGAAGATTAAGTGTAAATCATGTTGTTATAGGCACTATGTAAGATTTAAAGTATGTGTATATATTATTAGCACCATACAAAAAGAGAACAAACACAGATACATAAAGAAACAGTAGGTGTATTTCCCCTTTCTGGCAGTATCAAATTACATTAAGAAATCATACCTAAGTTTTAGTTACAGTACATTATAGACATCCCACGAACCATCATACTATGAATACAGTGGAAATTATTCTATCAAATAAAAACCTTCTACCATATTCTCAAACACAATACAATACCTTCCATCAAGGAACCAGACCAAGTACATATAGTTCTTCCAAGAAATAATTTTTTTCCTTGGGTTATGTTCATCCTTTTTTATAAACACACTACCGTTTTTCACCCATGCATATTTCATTTTCTCTTGCTGCAGTAATTTTCTTGCACTCCAGAATAAATGTCTGTAATCTGGGATTAAATTCCCATTGATAAATATTTTAGTTGCTGGCAGAGTAGTATTTATTTCTGAGTTCAATATAACAGTCTTTTTCTTAGTTAGCCAACTGTCTCCTGCTGTTCGAGATTTGAATTGTTTAATTACAATTGCATTTCGCTTTCGAAAAGCATCATATTTGAGTTAGTGAATGACATCAATATCTGTTGGGTGAAACTTTGTAACCCAAGTTTATCAGCATATTTATCAATGTAAGTCATCAACTCAGATTCTTTGTTGATTAGTGTTAAGTCAAGCCCATGTAATTCTAAATTCTTGTTTCGGTAATATGGATTTAGTTCATTAATTTCACAGTTTAGTTTCTGAATTTGATGTTTAATATCATTCTCCTTTAGTAAGAAATCCTGTTTTGCATTTAGTTCCTTATTAACTCTTTCAAGAGACTCACACCTATTACAAATATCTTTATATTTTCCTGCAACAAGGTCAACCATTTTTTTATACTCTGCCAAATATTTTTTGATTTTTGCACTGGACAACAATTTTTGATGAAGTTCTTGCTTCCGAGATAAAAACAGCCATTTCTTAATGAATTCGATGCGCTGAAACAGAATATGACCATAAAAAAGTTGAATTGGCTACGGTTTGTTTGTAATATGCAGTTACACTGGTTGACCATTGATCAGGAACACGTGCATGCTACTTTAATGAGAGGAAAGCATATAATTTGCCTGCAACTCTCGATGCGCTTCCCTTTTAAATATTTCTTTATGCTGCTAATTAAAGAGCTTCAAACACTTAAAAAAATCAAAAATCATAATCAAAATATGTGTTTCCAACAAATTTTCCATGTGTATATGAGGAAATGTATTATTCTAAATACGTTTTCAGGACATTTTGATTTCAGTCTGCCAACCTTTATACCAAATCTCTCCCATTGAAATAGCATGCAAGTGTTCCTTAGCAATTGAAACTAGTGCTTATGTACGTCTTTAGCATTGCTATTCAGATTTAAATTCTCTCTCAGGCGATTAGGTAACTTGGCAATTTGTTATTGCTGAACATTATTTCTGATTCATTACGTCACTCTTACAACTTGAGTTTTCTAAATCATCTTCTTTCTGTTTATTGGTAACAGATGAAGAGCATGGGTTGGGCCAGGAATGTTATGGATGCAAGCTAAATTGTTAACTAAAGCTTGGTCATACAACTATGTGGAGGTTATGACATATATATATATTTTAAAATTTTTTTTGTGGGCTTATTACTTGCATTAATGACTTTGCAGAAACCCATTTCCAAATAGATCTTTGTGGAACAGAGGAAATGCAGAGTTTTTGCTGGTCCTTGATAAAGCCAAGGCTCAGTGTTGTCGACACTTTCTACATTCAGTTGTTCTATTTTTTTCTCTTTTTACTCACACCGGTCAATACATAACCTTTTCTATGTTGTACTTAATATGAGTAAAAAAAAATTTTTTTGCTTCAGTCTCTTTTTAATAGAATGTTATTTCTGAATTTTCATAACTGCTGCGTTGCGCGTTTTGATCTTCAGGTTATTTTGCAACTTTTGTTTTAAATTCTTAAGTTTTTCTTATGTTTTCGGCTATGCTCTTAAGTATATATATATATACACTGGCTGAAATTTAAGTATATATATATATATATATAAACTGGCGGAAATTTAAAAAAAGAACACTAAGAAGGAGACGTCTGGTACCAACGAAATTAATACACCATAATAACGGAATACAGATGATAACATGATCAAAACATTATGGCAAAATACAGCTGTATTTGCTGGTAAACTAAAACATAACATTTCCATGTAACATGGTTAGTACGAGGTTGAACCGCCATGAACTGCGTCACACTGTGCAATTCAGGCATGGACTCTGTCGTACAGATGTTGGATGTAAGTTTGAGGTCTTGAGTTACAAGCATCCTCAACCTGGACGCGTAAATCGGGGATGGTCGTGGCTGGCCGTGGAGACCGGAGAAGTCGTTGTCCCATAAAGTCCCACACGTGCTCAATGGGGGACAAATCCGGTGAACGTGCAGGCCATGGAAGTTGTCTCACACCCTGAAGTGCATGTTGCGTTGTACGTGCCGTGTGTGGGCGTGCGTTATCTTCCTGGAAACCCCCATGATGGACCGACCTTATAAATGGCACAACAACTGGCTGAATGATGTTGTTGATGTAGGAGGTGCTATTTAACGTATCCGGTACAAACACTAGTTGTACACGGGAGTGATAGCTGATCGCTCCCTACACCAGGAGACCAGGTGTAGGCTCTGTGAGTCGCTGGCGGATGCTAGATGGGTGGAGACGCTTCCCTGTGCGTCTGCGAACACGTATACGGCCATCGGAGGCTCCCAAGCAGAATCTTCTTTAATCGCTGAACACGACAGATCGCCATTGCGATCTCCAGTGCAAATGTTGGCGACACCACTGCAGCCGTTACTTACTGTGGGCTGGAGTCAGAATGGTACACATTCCAGAGGCACACGTGCACGTAGTCCTGCATCCAGTAGACGATTGCGGATTGTTCGGCACAGTTACCTCAGGTGCAAAGGCAGCTCGGATTTGCGTCGCAGTGGATGTTCTGCTTGACAACGCCGCTCTTCTTATGCGTCGATCGGTCCGCTCATCAGTCCATCTGTGACTCCCGGTTCCACGTCTTCTCGTGTGGGAATGTTCCTCGGACCCTCTACGCCTCCATCGAACCACCACCGATACTTCCCGTCCAATTCGCTTCTCAATACGACGATACGACGACCCGGCCTCGCGGAGTCCGACTAGACGACCTCGCTCGAAGTCCGATAACTGCTGAAATCGTACACGTCTTCCATGTCCAGGCATTGCAGCTTCTTCAGGATCTTCGCACGCGTCCGTACGCCGACGACTGATTACATTCGCTTCGCCGTACTCTTTAAATACCACACACGATAATTTGCATACTATGCCGTGCTGTGGCGTAAGCGCTCACCGGTTGGTCCCAAAATTAACATCACACCTACGTAATCTCGACGCTATTAGCATATGTAAATTTCATGATCGTCCGCCAATTCCTTCTTGGTGTTCCTTTTTCACTTTCCGCCAGTGTATATATTGCATGCGTTACATTACACTTCTTTTGAAGTAAATACAATCCAAAACAGTAAGTGTAATTTTTTATAGCACAATTAGGAATAGATAGTGTAATTCTTTATTTTTTTATATTTGTATTAAATGTAGTTTTGAGATATGTACATGAATTTTTCATGCATAGATAGAAATCAGTTACCAGTTCATGTTGTTTTACTTCTCTTTGTCTTTCGGTTGCATTCCACCACAGGGGCATCTCTGAAGAGTGTACAAACGTAGTCTGCGAACATCAAAGTGGACCACTTTCCCTGGTATCGTTGCTCCATTACGGCCATATCTTGGTGAAACTGTTCCCCATGCTCGTCATTAAATTTGCCACAGTTATCCCGGAAGTCATGCAGTGAGAATGCAGGAAGTGGAGTTTTAAAGACATATTACAGCGAAATTTTTTATACAGAGCAAATAGGTCGGTAATGAGATCTTCGTAATTTTCTGCCCTTGAATTACCCAGGAAGTTTGTTGATACTTGACAAAAGGCATCCCACACTTCTCTTTCTTCACACTGAAGCATGTCCTCAAACTGCGAATCTTGAAAAAGCTGTCTGATCTGAGGACCCACAAAAATTCCCTCTTTATTTTTGCTTCACTCAGTTGAGGAAATTTGTCATTCAAGTACTTGAACGCTGGTTTAGTTTTGTCCATGGCTTTAACCAATTGCTTTACAAGACCGAGTTTTATGTTCAGAGGGGGCAGTATGATTTTCATTTTCTGAGGATCTGTCAGTGGTGAGTTGTGAACATTCATTTGTCCAGGTGTCAAAGAAGTCCTAGGAAGCCAGTCTTTTTTTCTTTTATTTTTTTTTATTGGAGGTTTAACGACCACCGTGAGCAACTCAATGGGCTATAAGCAGTCGCCAGTCTCTAATTTAGGGTCACTGGTTCCAGGGAAGGAAGAGAGCCAGTGCCGTAAGACAAACACAACATCCATGCCTCACCGGGATTCGAACCTTGACCCCGTTCGGACGAATGATCAGAGGACATCGCTTAGACCACTGCGCCACCGGGCCGGCAAGGAGGCCAGGCTGTAGCGTTGTAGTGCAGACATGTAGCTCGGCTATCCCAGTGACAACGAAAACAGCAGTGCTTTGTGTATCCCTGCTGAAGACCCATCAACAGAGACACTACCTTCAGGTCAGCACTGATAAGCCAACCTTAATTTTTGTAATTAAGTCTGTCCAACAACTGTTTAAGGTTGTTTTAGGTCCCTTTCATGTGCACCGCATGTGCGACTGGAACGGTCGGTAGCTGATTCTCGTTGTGCAGTAAAACCATCTTAAGACTCAACTTGGAGGAGTCAATAAATAGACGCCATTCTTGCGTAACATGTTGTATTCCTAGTTCTTGCATTAGGCCGTCAATATTGCACAGAACACAAAGCTTTCACTTTTTTGTAAGAATTGCTTGAATTGTCGGTGACGAATACGAAAGGAACTCACTCGAACATTTTGTTCTAGAAGATTCCATTCACGAAGCCTTGAGACTAATAGCTATGCTTTAACGTTGGGTAAATTCAAACAGCGAACAAGGTTGTTCAGTTCCTCTGATGTAATTTTATGTGGTATAGACTCAGAAGATGCATATTCGTCATCGCTTTCATTAATCCGTGACGTTGACGGTTTCGAATTACTCAAATCGTCTTCATGGACCTCATCTAAATCGATAACAAAATTTGTCGGAGGCTTGGGTATGGGGAGTTCTTCAGAATGAGGTACAGTTCGTACAGCAGGAGGTATATTTGGATATTCTACAGTTCATTTCTTCTTCTTTGTGATACCTTGAGCCACTGGTGGCACCATACAGAAATATACCTCCTCCTCGTGAAATTTAACCACTAATAAACAGGGGATGGAAAAGGAAAATACACGTTCGTGTCACATTGTTGTGACCACCAGATAATATCCAGAGTAGCAGATGTTTGCAGCGCGGACAGCAGCTAGACGGGCAGGGAGTGACTCAATAAGGTGCTGGAAGATGGTCACCGGTATGTGGAGACATGCTGACTGCAGTGGATTTGACAGCTGCCGGAGAGTGCGTGCTGGAGGATCCATAGAGTGAACAACACGATCGAGGTTGTTCCACAGATTCTCAACTGGGTTTAACTTTGGGGAATTAGGGGTCAGGGAAGTACTTTGAGGTGTTCATCGGGGTCTTCTAAGCACTATAGGGCATTTCTAGCTGTGTAACACGTCGTATTGTCGTGTTGGAAGATCTCTTCCGCCCCAGGAGAGACAATTAGCCCACATGTGTGTACGTGGTCTGCAAGGATGGATTCAAAACGAATTCCGTCCATAGTATCTTCCACAGGTATGAGTAGACCGTTGGAATGTCACGAAAACATTCCGTAGACCATAACGCTGCACCAAACAGCTTGTGGTCTTCCACGATGGTTGAAGAATATTGTTTCTCCGATATTTCTCGCCGCATACGCCAACGTCCATCCACTCGATGTAGAAGAAAACATGACTCTTCGGAGAAGGCAATGGTTTGCCAATCAGCGGAGGTCCTCTTCCGATATTGCAGTGCAAATGTAAGACTTTCCTGAAGGTGCGCCTTCGTTAGCATAGGTGCAGTGACCATCCGTCTGCATCGGAGCTACATACGCAGCAGAGTTCGCTGAACTGCCGTTCATAGCCACACTTTCAGCAGCCCTCTGGCTCATTCGGCCAGTGAGTTGCTCCTTTGTAGCGTGTCGATCGGCCCTCAGGCACTTTCGAAACCGACGTTCGCGTCACAAATCAATGGCACGTGGTACTCAGCAGTTTTCACGTCGCTCATTTGCAATGGTCCCATTTCTCCGATCACGATACACTTAAACCACAGCAGCATGCGGACAGCTCACAAACTACGCTGTGTTAGAAGTACTGCCACTCTTGTCCCGAAAATTGATAATCATCCCTGTTTTCAAATCTTATAAAATGTCCCTATTATCCACGACAGCAACGAGTACATGTTTTTAGAATGCCTACAGCGCACCTTATATACTCTCCAAGCCAGCTCACGACACCTGCCTTCTTTCATTTTCTACGCGCTCTGTTGACCTCAAAAGTAGGAACTGGTCACAATAATGTGAGTCAATTGTGTAACTTGGTTTAAACTAAATGAGTTTTTTTTTTTGGAATTCAAAGCACTTCTTGCGAACACATATACAACACCATAAAAATAATTGAGTGCTTCTAGTCGCTATCTGTATTTCTTCGCATTGAACTTGGCGAAAAAAAGTATATATACTTAACTCATTCGTGCGTGATCATGCGCTGAGTTCACTTGATCCTGCCTCTACGGTATTTGAGGAAAAGTAATCTCTTTTCCGTTATATTATATTTTCTTGAAAATTATGATGAATAAAATTTAAATAACATCGATAATATCACAATATGCGCCTTATCGCAGTATGCATGATGAACTCAGATGAAAGGCTTCATTAAATTGCCAAAATTATGTAGACGAGTAGCTGTAAAGTTCGTGAAGTATGACATTGTGTGAGAAACAGCGTCCAGAATATAAATGCAGGGAGCAATTATTTTTCAATATATTTTTCTTCGTACCCTACTCTCGTCATTGTAACAGGTTATAGATAAAATTTGATAACTTTATAATATTTATTTTACGTATGACTCCTTACTCCACTAGCTATGAACCTGAACTTCACAGGATCCTTATGAAACTTAACCGTTGCAAAAAGAAATGGAAATTCAGGCTCATATCTTCTAGTTTGTGGAATTTTAAGTTTCTTGAAGAATGCCTTAAACCGATTTTCTAACTGCTTGGTAGAATAACTTACGGGCTCGTATGTTACTCTATTATTGAGTTCCACAGTTAACAATTCAAAATAGAACTTCTTACAGATAATTGCAAAATTATTGCTAGCTTTATCCGTAGTGGTAAAAATGAATTGGTCTTGCAGTTTGGAGAGTGACCTTTTAGCCATGAAAAGAAAATAGATCTTGCTTTTGAAGATGTCTTAAAGAAGGTTTTGAAACACATTAGAAACCGTTCTAACTTGATGTACAGAGATTTTTGGATAATTAATAATAATGCAGAAGTAATTTCTACTATACTCAAAGTTTGTCCCCTAGATATTAATAGTTATGATTTTGAAAACCTATATACTAATCTGCCTCTATCAGATATAATCACTACCTTTAAAGAGCTGTATGCAGAATTTAAACTTAACCAATTTGTTGATGTAGGAACTTGGAACTCTTATCTCAATTGCTGCATAAAAAATAACCATATCTTATATAATAATACTCTCTATAAGCAAGTGAACGGTATTCCAATGGGAACATCAACGTCCACGAATATCGCTAATCTATTCCTGTTCTTTAAGGAATATAAATTCATTAAAAATCACCCCACCTGCTCAGATAACTACCTTTACACTTTTAGATATATTGATGATCTGCTGTGTATCAATAATTCAGAAGTTATAGAGAGTGATTTTGATAATATCTATCCTAGCTCTCTTAACTTATGTAAAACCAACCACAGTAATCAGGAACTTGAGTTCCTAGACTTAAGCATTAAGCTCAACAGAGGTAACCCATCTATTAGCCTCTTTGATAAAAGAGTTAATTTTCCTTTCAAAGTAATTAAATATCTACACTGGAATAATAACATTTCAACCAAAGTAATTGAGAATGTACTAATTTCTCAGGTCCTAAGAATTTCAAGAATTTGCAGCAACAATTTGGACTTCAATTACCACATTAATATACTATTAGAAAGTTTTCTAGAGAACGAAATTCCTTCTTCTTTCATCAAAAGAACTTTAAGAAAAATTATTCTGAATAATAGAGTAAGGTTGGCAGATCTGCTTTAATTTTCTACACAGTTAATAATATGATTCTGACCAATCAAAGCCGTAAGGAAGTTGGCTAGAGGATGCCTATTAACTACCTAAAGGAACCTTAGTGCTATGGATATGACGGTCCTATTAAAACAAAAAAATAAATAATATAAACAAAATCACAAAAAAAGCTTAAAAATCTGTTTATAAAAGAAAATAAAAACAAATAAAAAAGAAAACTAGTTATTCATCACTAGGATAGCTATACTAAAAATAGTAAAACCAACATTAAAATTAATAAGATTCTGATTAATCTATAGAAGCTCACTAAGGTGATTTAATACATGCAAAGATTATTAAATAAACTGCTCGTGTATTTTATAATATTTCTCATGTATTCTGGAGAGTTAATTCTGCTCTTTCTGATCATACAGATCCACAGTCTTAAGTTTATATATTTTTTTTTTCTCTGGTTAAAATCTCCGCGCGTTGGTTTCTTGCTGTATGAGGAGGCCATCAGCCCCACCCTCACTGCCCCCCAGCGTCTAGGGAGTGGCGGAAGAGGTCAGCCATGTTCTTCTCTTGTGAGGAGAAAAGTTTTTGTCACACAAGAGGTAAGCTCTCTTCCTTGTTTTTGGGTTCTAGGTTTTATAAGTTCAATGTTTGTACTTCATGTACTTTTTCTCTGTCGTTTTTTAGCTTTTCAGCTTTTGGCATTGGTTTGTCTGTTAACATTTTTGCGGGTTTTAACTCTTTCTTTTCTTTGTAACTTTGAGCGTCTTTTGGGGTACCTAGGAACAGAAGATGTCTAAGCTTGTTCCTTTTCTATGCGCTGTTTTTTCAAAGTAGTTAAGTTCTTAATAACTAATTAATTATGCACTTAAAGCACTGCTGAAATACTTTGTACATATTGCAACTAACTGTTTAAGGTATATAACTTTCACAAAGTTTTCTTTGGTTAATTATTATCTTTAACTTATTCTCGTTTTCGTGCTGTCATAAGTTGTAGAGTAGGGGGTTTTAGACTCAAGTTTTCTTTCAAAAATCTGTTCGTTAAAAATTAACATTTCCTTTTTTAATTGCAATGTAAAATTTGGATTTCTTTTGCATTGATTTTCAGGTTTAAATTCTCTCTCAAACGAACTTGGAATTTCGTTATGGTTGAAAATCATTTCTAATTATTATGTCACTCTCACAGCTTGAGTTCTCTTTAATCTTCTTCTCTCTGTTTAATAGTAACAGATGAAGAGCATGGGTCGGGCCAGGAAGGTTAATGGATGCAAGCGAAATTGTTAACTAGTGCTAGGTCATGCAACTCTACGGAGGACATGAATTATATATATTTTTTAAACTATTTTAGGTGGGAATGTTACTTGCATCTATGGCCTTGCAGAAACCCATTTCCAACTAGGTCTTTGTGGAAGTGAGAAAATGCAGAGTTTTTGCTGGTCCTTGATAAAGCCAAGGCTCAGTATTCTCGACACCTTCTACATTCAGTTGTTTTATTTTATTATTTTTTTATCTTTTCTCCTTTTACTCACACAGGTAGATACATAACCTTTTCTATGTTGTACTAGGTGTGAGTCAAAATTATATGTATTTTTTTGCTTAGGTATCTTCTTTATAGAATGTTTTTATATATATTTACTGGTCACAAAAAGTTAGGGATATTGCATGAAGTGAAGCCACGTAACATAAACCCCAGAGTGTGTTTACAAAAACAATTTAATGGCCAATTTCTGCTCACAACAAGTAGTACCACAATATAGACAAAAGTGTATATTCAGAGAATGTCCAAACCTCTGGATTTCAGTATTCAGTAATATTACCTATGTGTTGAAGAACGTCTTGACACGTACGAAGCATACTTGCAGGGACATTATTTTTTAGTGTTTGGTGCAGTTAGTCCCATATTAGTCAACACATTACAGGGGTCTGCCAGTATACTGGGGTATGGAATGCGGTTATCTAAACGTTGCTGTATAGATTCCCAAATTTTCTTAGTAGTATTAAGGTCAGACCTGAGGTAGCTGTAAAGATTCGATCTTGTGGTTCTCCAGCCAGGGCCGGTCCAAGGGGTAGGCCAGGTGGTAAATGTGTAGATTAGCGTCCTAAATTATTTCGTTGAAAAAATTTTAGTACCTGGAAAAAGTGCGATATACAGATTTTAGTGTAAAGAAATTAATGTCAAATGGTGCGAAAATTGCATATTTTAAATGTGTTTTAAGGATATACTTTTTTCGTAATATTGACCTGTGAGTCTGACGCTGTGAAGAGAAGCTGCGGTAGGCCTAATGTAATGCTCCGGCAAAGAATGTGATGCTTTGGTCCTTTAAAAGGAAGGTTTGTGGCTGTTCCAAAATGATGGGCGGAAGAGTACAAGAGAAAGAGGTTATGTTGTTGGCAGGAGAGCAATAAATGTAGTGACACGCTACAGAAAATAGGTCCACAGCATCCAGCTTTTATTTTGTTGTATCCTGTATGTTGTTGGCCGGGAAAACCGGAAAAACACTCTTCGATTTGCAAAAGATATGTATAAGTAAGATAGAAACTGACCTGCGAACAAGCTATTAACAGGAGAACCAAAAATACAGTGACACAGCAAATCTGCTATGAATGGCAGCTGTTCAAACCAGAACCGAAAGTTATAGTTCCCCAGTTTCCTGTACAACATAGAAAAGCATGTTAGTACTTTCTATTTTGAATCAAGGAATCGTATGCGAAAGAACGAAAAATTTCGCAACATCGCTTTGAAAACAATGACAAAACATGAACAAACTATATTGTGTGGCGTATAAGTATAACACGGCTCGCTCTCGTGGTAACAAAATACGCGCTTGGACTTGTAGTCGTCCGCGCGTGAATTAAACGCTGCAGCGAATCTTCCTTTAAATGAAGCAAAGCTTCACATCGTCGCCGAAGCGATGCGCAGAGTCACACAATATAGACGTACACGCGTACGCCATACGTGGATAGTTCGCAAATTATTAGCAGATTTTGCAGATAGTTTTGCTTGTAGATTAAAAAATAAAAATGTTATTACAGCAATTAAAACACTTAAAGCTTTACTAAGATTAATATATTTAATTCTATCTTAACATGAGAATGTTCAACTATTTTTCACATCTTCCGATAGTTATTTTGTTTTTGCAGAAGTTTCTGGCCTTTTGATTTTATCGAGGCCTGTTCTCAATATATAGGAACTGTAACAAAAGTTTCATTTACACAAATATTTTTTCTAATTTTATTGCCAGGTTACTCTTGCAGTTGCCAGTTATTAAAATAAAATATTTTCCTTATATATTTTATAAGTACTATTTTTGAATTCAGTTGTTAAAGATGCTATATATAATTTTGAAGGTTCATTAACGGAACTGCTTTTCTTGATATAAAAATTAGTCTCTTGTTTTTATGAGGTTCATAGTCCAAAAATTTTTAAGTTTTGGCCTTAAGTTCCATTTTACGCACATTTTTGCGGATTCAGTCGTAATGTCCTTTTGCCCTCTCTGGAATCTGTAATGTTCTAATAATTATTTACTGTTATATTAATTTTTCTTTAAATTATCTCGTTCCATTGTTATCGTGATTTGCGGGTTTGCAGCAAGTTTTCTGTTTCAATGGCTGTGTATGCAGTCACATTTTGTTTTTATGCACCTCTGGCGATGCGTTAGGCCTACCGCATAGTCTCTTAACAGCATCACACTCACAGTTCAATAGTACGGTAGAAAATATTTAAAACACATTTAAAATATGAAATTTCTGCACCATTTGCCATTAATTTCCGTACTCTAAAATCTTTACGTCACACTTTTTCCAGGTACTGACATTTTTCCGACGAAATAATTTTGGACGCTAATATACATATTTACCGGCCAGGTAGGCAGCCACCAAATAGAAGGTATGCCCATGGATTTATAAATTTTCTTAGATAGTAAAATTATCCGCTAACTTTTTTTTCTTTTATGAGCTAGTCTGTATTTGCCACAAAAATAAAAGCTGAATACTCCTTTGTTGTTTCTCTGGCACATGCAGAGTTCCTATATATATATAACCAACAACAAAAAGCATTTTCAATTCTTGTGTGTTTTTTTTCTGAGAATTCTTCTCTGCTGTTTTTACGCATTTGGGTTTTCAGGGAAAAAAAATTTAACATTTTTTTGTTCGTTCCTGATGTTTGTTGACATTTTTATAATACACTGAGTGGCCACTTTATTATGACTACCTGACAATTTTAAGCAAATGAGCTAGGGCTGCACGCTGTTGCCGCCAGAGGGTGAGGCTAGTATGAAAAGGGAAAGCTTAGTGCTTGCGGCAGTAGTAGAAGTGATTTTTGGGTGACGAGATGGGTAAAAAATGCAATTTGACGGACTTTCAACGTGGGATGATTGTAAGAGCTCGGGGCTATGGAGCGAGTATTACTGAAACCGCTGCATTAATGAAATGTTCCAGAGCCACTGTTGTTAAAGTGTTTATAAAGACTGGACTGTCAGCCAAGAAACTGGGTCTCTACGTGCAACGTGTGGTCGTCACCGACTAGTGACTGCTCGGGCGGAACGGAGAGTGTCCAGACTGGTAATAGGCAACAGTGCAGCAATTACAGACCATCTTAATCAAGGATCCCTCAAACGATCTGTGCACGCACTGTTCGCCGTACACGGCACGGATGGGATATGGCAGAAGGAGGCCTTTACGAACACCTTTGCTGTCTGCTGTTAACAAGAGAAAACGTCTCCACTTCGCACAGGAGCATAAGGATTGGACCGTTGATAATTGGAAAAAAATTATTTGGTCCGATGAATCACGTTTTCAGTTGCACCATGCTTATGGCTGAGTGCGAATTTGGCGGAAACAGCACGAAAGCATGGACCCCAAATGCATTGCTACAACCCTTCAAGCTGGTGGAGGCAACGTTATGGTTTGTGGAATGTTTTTCTGGCGTGATTTGGGCCCATTAATTCGTGTTGATTAACGTCTGACTGGCACATAATATCTAAACATCGTTGCAGACCAAGTACATCTTGTCATGTGGATGGTTTATCCCAATGGCGATGGCTACTTTCAACAAGATAATCCGTCTTGCCATAGTGTTTATATTGTACAGGATTGGTTTCTGGAACATGCCGGTGAGTTTATTTTGCTTAGCTAGCCCCGACAATCTTCAGATCTCAACCCCATTGAGAATTTGTGGGATGAAGTTGAACAAGCCATCAAAGAGCTGGATACACAACTTTGCAATTTCACACTCCTGGAGAGTGCTATTCATCAAGCATGGTGTTAGATTCCAGAAACCACCTATCAACATCTCGTGGAGTCCTTGCCACGAAGAATCTACATCAACGCAGTATTAAAGGCAAAAGGTGGCCCAACAAAGTACTGAGAGGGGTGGTCATAATAAAGTTTCAACTCAGTGTATAACAATAAGGATTGAGTGACAAGCCTTATTGTTATGTTCATCTTGGAAATAAATCCCAAATTCCCACAGAATAGGGTAAAGCGGAAAAAAACACTTTTTACTATGAAAACTGCCACAAAGCTCCTACAGATTGCGAACCATACATAAATCAATGGTTTTCTATCCACTCATTGATAGTGCATTGTTTGCCATTCAGGAAAGATTTACTCAGTTGCAAAAACATTCCAACGCTTCGGGTTTCCTTCATAATTTGAAGAAATTGCCTGACAGGGGATTCTTTAAAAGAAAAGTGTATTCAGTTAGAAAAATTCCTTAAGAATGCTGACAGTGAAGAAAAAGATATCGATGGGGAGCAACTGTTTGAAGAGCTGAGGCATTTGCAAGCACTTATGAGCAAATGCAGCTCAGCTACTACAATAGAAGCTCTAAACTTCATATTCCAGTATGATATGGTTCATTGTTATCCCAACAGTAGGATTTGCTTTCGAATATTGTAATTCCTGTCTGTAGAAAGCGGGAAAAGAAGTTTTAATAAATTAAAGTTGATTGAGATCTACAACGATGCAGGAACAGCTATCAGCTTTATCCATCATTTCTATTGAAAACGATATTGCACAAAAAAATTTCTGAAGCAAAGAAGAGTTTTTTGCAAAGTAAAGCCAGACATGAACGTTTCATGTAAATAACACAAACAACTATGTATGATTCAGTCATTTTGTGAGTAAAATTATCATTATTATATTGGACTATTTATTTGTAGCATAGCATATAATAGTGAGTTAGTGACATATCTACTGAGCATGCGAAGTTGAGATTAGAGCTATTTGCTGTGTTTGGGTCCATACTGCAAAAAAAAAAAAAATAAATAAAAAAAAAAAGATCAAAGGAGGGGGGGGGAATCAAAGGAGTCTTTCGGGCTGTTGGGAGAAAAAAGCAGAAAAAGTTGAATGACATGATGACAGCACTTTCAATAGGTTTCATCAGTTGGTTTAGCTTTTTTCTTAATTTTCATTCCAGTTAATTGTAACTGCAGCTTTTGCTCATTTTGGCTTTTCACTTTACTAGTAACTTGTTTTTCAGTGTTTACTTCCCGTTTTGTTTGTTCTTGCTTGATTTTTAATATATATAAAGATAAATTAAAATTTGCGGGTATATCATAATAAAATTTTATGAGCATAATCTAAAAAGTTTCCAGCACTAATTAGGGCAAACTTTTGAGTGTGATTTACATTAAGAAATAATAGGGCATTGAAAACAGTTGAATTATATAAACAAATTGCATAAATGATTTTTTTTCTTTTTTAAATTTTACTCAGGTTTGGTTATTCATGGCTCTAGTTAGGAAAGTTAGGGATGTTACGCAAAACACAGGTGAGTGTAAATTAAGTACAACGTCCTGCAGCTTTAAAATTCAGCTTATATCCCTCAGATCTGTATTTCCCCTCCTACCAGTAGATCTCTCTGTAGAGTACAACTGGATCACCCTGTGAAAATTAACCAACTTGGTGACTTCACCAAGTTGGTAAATATAATATTTGTGGAATTAAAGGATTAAACCATGTGTGAAATTATAGAATAAATAAGCATAATTTATTCACAATTAAATAATTTATTTTAAGATCTATAGTTTTGTTGAGCCTTTAGCTCGGCTTCATCAGGACAAAAGGAGCATAAACATTCATATATTTGACATCATCAGGTAGTTGATGATCATGGATTTTGGTGAATTGTCTCCATGCAATTGAAAGAAATCGAGTAAGTGTCATGTTGTTGACAAGTCATAAAGAAAAGTCATGGAAACAAATTGGTGTTTTCTACCCAAGTATATCGTGCAGTACATCTATGCGTTACAGAGGATTCCTTGCAGAAAAAGCTAGATTTTTGCAGGCGCAGTGGTCTAAGAACTGGCTTATGACTGTTCGGTTCTTCCAAGTGAGTTGGGTTCGAATCCCGGTGAGGCATGGATGTTGTGTTTGTCTTACAGCACTGGGTCTCTTCCTTCCCTGGAACCAGTGACCCTAAATTAGGGACAGGCGACTGCTTATAGCCCATTGAGTTGCTCACCATGGTCAATAAACACAAAAACAAAAATAAATAAAATAAAGCTTGATTTTTTTTAAAAGAAATTGTGGCACACACAGGATATAGATTGTCCTTTTGTTGTAGACAAAGCTGTCCAGAAATTTAGGAACTTTCAAATGTTTAAATTTTAAAGTTATTTTGAAATCTATAAACAAGGCAAATATTTATGGATCAAAAGACTACGTTGAAGGCATAACTGGGGAATTTATCAGATCACTTTTGAATGTGGACTTTCATGTATAGGACAGATCCGTAGGGCTTTTAAGTTTTCATGTGAAGGAACACATGACTTACGTATGGAACTGAAGAAGTCGTCTATAGCCCAATATTGTGATGAAAATAACCCGATTTTTTGTTTTAAATGCTACGCTTATTGATAAACCTGATTTGTCTATCAAGCTTAATATATTAGAAGCTTTCCACATATAGTGCAACTGCTCATGGCTTGTCAACGACATGACATCTACTAGATTTCTTTCGAACACGTGGAAACAACTTGCCAAAAGCAGTGACTGTCAGAATGCTGATGTCACGATGATTTGAACGTTTGCACTCCATTTGTCCTAATGAAGCCAAGCCAAATGCTCAGTGAAACTACAGTAGATTTAAAATCTTAAAATAAAATATTTAATTGTGAATAAACATTGCTTATTTATTCTATCTCAACAGCACAAGTATTGTAGTCATAAAATATATTTGGGAATTAGTTGGAGCAAAAACATAACGTACAAAAGCATTAACCAGAAAAGAAATCATGTGTTTCTTTAGAAAATAAAATAAAATAACCGTTTGCAGTAGGTGTTTTTTTGTTGTTTTTTTTAAAGTAAACCCTCTCCCCCACACACGCACACCTGTTTATTGAGGGGGGGGGAGTTAAAAACCCTGCTTGATCTGCAGCATTTCCATTCGGTAGAAATTTTGTGTGTAGCTGGCTTGCAAAACTCCTAAAGCAGCAACTGCATCAATCTGCCGTACACCTGCATGTAACATGTCAACAGCCCTATTTCTGATGTCAATACTTAAACGTCGTCTGGACATCCCTTCAAATTAATCCTACTCTGAAGGAAATGCATTCAGCAAACTTGTAATCCAAGCAGTAAGACGCCTGTTTTCTACTTCTCGGAAGCTACTTTTATCGGAGCTTGCTCACACACACATACACACCACATGATGTGTCATCATGATGCTAATTTATGCTGATAACTTATCTCCTGTAGTCACTAAATATGCATATCACCATGTTTCCCCTTTGAAACCATAATATCCCCAACTTTTTGTGAGTACTGTATATATATATATTCTCTTATCATTCAGAATACATGAATTGTGTTTGAAGCCTATGACAATAATGAAATGAATGCATGAATTGTTCATTTGTTTCATTATAACTTTTTGTGACCACCTATGAATTGAAACAGGAAAAGAACTTATACATTTTAAGAACTTGAAGTTAATGTTATGTACAGAAATAGAGAGAAGAGCACAGCACATTGTCAGAGTACAACAACAAATGGCATTAATGAACAACCAATAGAAGAAAATATTTTTTTCTGGTTGGACAAACAATGCAAAGGGTTACTTTTGAAATGAGTATATATGTATGAGTAGCAACCGAATTTAACCCAAGACAGAACAAACTAGAACGGGAGGCTGTTTTCATATCTTATTTGCATACAAATTCTTGAAAAAGGTGTTTCAACATGCATAATCAATTGATTCTTACAATTATTTATATGCTACGTACTGTTTGTTACACAATAGGACCCTCAAGCGGAAACTAAAAAGTGCAATTTCTAAGCACAAGATATAAACTAGAGACATTACACTAAACAAACTTCCTCAAATACTAAGACAAATATAACCAAAAATTAAGTCTAAATTCGCAAACTAGTGAAAAAAAGATTAAGAATCAAATACACATGGGTTGAAAAAAATACAAAGCAACTAACATACCAAAATAAAAGGCTCCTCTGTAAAAATACAGAACAAATGATAAAGAAACGTAAACTGAGATATAAATACACAGATCTGCAGCAGAAACACAGATAGCCTTTAGCTACACTTAAACGAAAAATTAAAAACAAAGCTGTGAAAGTACTACTTGATTTATCTCCGAGCATTATTTCACCTCACATTTCTAATAATCTATCAGCTAAATTTCAGATGTGTCCGAAAAACTCGTAAATGAACAACACAACTGACTCAGTTTTATGTTGCAATAACTTAGATGTTAGTGGTATTAAAATGTCTACTTTATGTTCAGTTAAATATGAGCAACTGAATTTTCAAGAAAATTGCAACAGCCACAACGAAACCAGTGAAATGGACTTGAGTCAAAACATAGTTTACAAAGTCGTATACCTTGTGAACAATAAATATACAGGGTGGCCGAGAATAATTGGACACAGTACAACATTATGTAAAACAAAACATTAAACAGATAGAAAGAAACTGACTGTACTAACTTACAATGTAACTACACAAGTTAATAAATTTCGATGTGAGATCCCTTGGTTGCTTGTAGTACGTCCAGGTGATACTCGATTTCATGCCATGTATAGTCAAGCATCTGAGGAGTTATGGAAATAATAGCAGCTGTGATACGCTGCTTCAGTTCCTGCAAAACAGCACAAGGCGTCTGATAGGCATGATCCTTCACATAACCCCACATAAAATAATTCAATGGAGTTAGATCTGGGAAGCGAGGAGCTACAGAATGGGACCACCACGCCCAATCCATCTGTTGGGCAAATGCTCATTTAGGCACTTACGTACACACATTGACCAATGCGAATGCATGCAGTCTTGTTGGAAAACAACGTCATATCTTTTGATCTTGGGTATAGGGAAATTTTCTAACATATCCAAGTAAATGTCATCATTTATGGTTTTTTCACAGAGGAAGAAAGGGCCAATCACTTCTCTTTTGATAGGGCGCACCACACATTAAATTTTGGAGAATCACGTTCTAGTTCATTAGCAGCATGAGGCGGTTCACTGCCCCATATCTAAACAAAACATAGTTTACGAAGTGAAACAATACCTCATACATGAAATGTGGATTAATAACTAAAAATTAACAGTACTGAGAAAGTTTTTATCGTTTTCCACTTGATTCAACATATCCACAGCAAAATCGTATTGCAGAGTGTGATTATTTTCATGCATCTTTTGCACTATTTGAAATTAGTAAGCATGAAACTAATTTCTTGTGCAAGATATCGTGAACTGTCTATTTTGGAATGCACAGTTCTCTGCTTGCTTTATGAAAGGATTTCCTGGGGCTTCGTCGGAAACTTTCACAGCTTGGTCAACCATCTCACGTCTGACGCTAAGCCTACCAGTTCCTCCACGATGTTCTACATTACCAGTTTCTTTAAACTGTTTCATTCACCGCTTAGTTGAATTTGTTGACGGAGGATTATAACCATACTCTAAACGGTACCGTCTTTTAACTTTAATGACAGACTTTAATTCCGCAAACCATAACACACACATCGCCTTCTGCTGTATAGATGACATGACTACTGATTGCGCATTTCTCATAAATTCCTCATCAGGCCACACCTAGTGCCATCTATCGGATTCTGGGAGTAACAATTATGCAATACAAAAATATAGGAACCGTGTTAGTAATATGTGACATAGAAAAACAGACAATGCTCATAGTTTTTTTTGTACATAATTTTGTAATGTGTTTAGTAATTCTTGGACACTCTGTATAATGGTGAGAGATTGTGTTGCACTAGTAACTGTGATAGAAATGCTTTCTTTTTTATAACATAACTTTCCTAACAAAGTCATCCCTCATAAAGCTTCAACAAAAATAAGTGATAGTAAAATAACTATTAGGAACAAGAAAAGTTTTGTGAAGGGGCCTTCATATTATGAAAATGATATTTTATATGATGAAAATGATTTTTTAGGTTAGCTAAGAACTTCATTTATTTACCACCAAATTTTTGTAGACTAGGTAACAAGACTGTATACAACAGATTATCATGGCAGCATTAAGATAAGCATTACCGTACGTCCCTCTTACGGAGCACAAATGTTGCTAAAACGGTTTTGCTACGTTATGGAAACGTCGTTTGAACGGTTTTGCTACGTTATGGAAACGTCGTTTGAACGGTTTTGCTACGTTATGGAAACGTTTGTTTTCAATGTAATATGCAAAGTAAAAGATTTGAAGAGTGATTCCGTATCAACTCAACACAATTTGAAGCCATTTTTTATCTCACCATCTCAGATTTCAATGAAATTTGGTACATAGGTGGCCTCTATATAGATTAAGAAAAATATCAAATTTCATCGTCATATAGCCACCGGTTTTGAAAATACAGCTATATAAAATGTCCAAAAACACCCCAAAATCAGAAGATTGATATGATTTTAAATTATGATTGCAGCTCCCCTAATTAAGATAGAGAGATGGGAAAGGTATCTTTTTGTAGTATTTTTTATGCTCTTTTATTTGATGTACAACAAACACCATAGGGGTTAAGATTTTTAAAAAAAATAAATTTTAAAATTAAAATTTTGAATTTTTCAAAATGCGACACTCCAAAAAATTTGAAATTATTTTAAAACAATCTATATGTTTGGTATTTGATTACGTGAGTTGTAACATGGGATGATAATGGGTTTACTTAAAAAGCTATATTCAAATTTAGCCTAACACAAAAGTTTAATGAAAAAAACATGTAAACTGAAAATAAATTTGGGCTAAATCTCAAAAAAGTTTCATTAATAACAATAGATATAGTATTTCTGTTATTTAAAACTATTTATTTAAACAATGTTTTATTTTTAATTGATTTGTTTAAAATCTGAGACTACATGGGTTTAAAATTTTTATTAATTTCATTATTCAGAATTTGTTATAATTCACCATTCAATACAAAAAAAAAATAAACAGACTTTAAAAAGTAATTTCAATTACTGCTCAAGAAACACATCAAAATAATAATAACATATGACATTAAATTGTTTACATTTATGCAAATTATATTCCTAATCTTAAACTGAGATCGTCACTTAAAGCAGAATCTTCTAAAATTAAAAAAAAAGTTGCATCATTGTTTTGAAGTGAAATCACACGTGTAGATCCTTGATATAGTCTTTAAAAGCTTCAGTAATTTGGTGTATTTCTGTTTCAGAGAGATTGTAGAGTCTTCCTGTTGGAGTCAAAGGATTTACTTTACACAAGACGTAACCTGCAGGAAGCTATAATACATCTTGTGGGCTAGGGTAGGAAAAGGATGTAGATGGACCAGCTGGATGTAAAAATGAGACCTTACCTTCATTCTCACTCTCTTCTTTTGGTAGAACATACGCTACCTACCAGTTGTTTTCATAGATTATGGTTATGTAACCACTAATTTCTGTTATTTGCAGTCTGTTTTGTAATGCTGATACTTTTTCAGTAGCTGACTCCTTTGATTCTGAGAACATCTTCACTTTTATTTTTGAATTACTCAATGGGATAGGAATAAAAGCATGAAGTTTCTGGGTACCTTGTATTGTTAGAGACTTGCTTAGGCGATTTTCCAAAAATTGGTCTGTTTCTATGTATTCTTCTTGACTTACATATGTAAAGTTTGCCACAAAAATGTTCTGAATTGCCCATTCGTACAACTGAAATGGTGTTTGAATTTGATTCTCGTAAGGGCGTTGTAAGCTGGCTCGGGCAGCTAACCTTTTCACCGTTCCACCAAAGCCATCACACGGCCCCTTCCCGTGTGCTGTTGCTGAAAAATGCCGTTCAGCATCAATGTTGAAGTCATCTTGATGGAAACATAAAAGTTTGTGAAAAAATTTCCGATTTTTGCACTGGGCTGCAGACCCGTCAGAGAAATAGTACATTTTTTGACGCTGTTGTCACCAAACTTACTTTTCAAGAAGTTAATAAGTTTTTTTTTGGAAGCAGTACAGTGTAATTGTGTTGTGCTCTAAACATTCAGAAATTACTACAAAACTTGCATGTTTAGTCTTTTCTGTTTTGTAATAGATGACAAATGGGTGGACTGTGGTTTGCCCACTGGTCCAGTGATAGCTCTGGGCTTCATCTTGAAAAAGAAAACTGTAATTTTTAGCAAATTCACAAATCATGAGAAATTCTGAGTCCTTGAGGTTTTCCTTAGTACTACTATTCATAAAAGAGCTTTGCTGCTTAGCAATGAAGTCATGTCTGACCAAAGCAGACAGTTTTTCGCAAAACAAATCGATAAAATTTGAAGTTGATTTTTCTAATGTCTCCAGGTTGCATCTATCAACTGTAATCCATTGGCGAAAAGTTAGTTTTTCAACCAAGTTCTCAAAACTGTGTTCCCAGAACAGGTAGGACACTTCCCCAAATGACAATCTATGGAAGCAGGGTTGCATAATACTCTTGCAAGACAATGTTTGTAGGAAGATAATTGTCCATTTGTTAGTGAACCAATTCTTGAATTTTTCATCATCAGTTTTACATTTTGGAGCAAACGCATACCGTATGAGTATCACTAGACCCTTCCAGGACACGGTTTTTTGGTCTGAGCTCTGCGAATTTGGAAAAACTGACTTTCGTGCTTGCAAATTGTCAAATTACATGAAATAAGCCTGTTTGACAATTAAACATTATCTCCGTTTTCAGTCCTAACAGAAACACAATCTTTCATTCCAGGTAAAACCCGACTAATTTCATCACTTTGGTAAAACGATCGTACTACAACTACTTCAGAAGAGAGAGACTTACCTGGTTTTCTATTAAGGCTTTCCAAAATTCCTTTCTCCTTCAGAATTTTTTTTATTGTCTTACCATATAATTAGGAGCATTGAATTCCTGCATGATTTTCCTAACACTCCATGACTCTGGTAAGCAAGTCAAAATCATCAACTTTTTATCTCTAGTGCAGTTAGAAAAATTACTTTTAAGATTGTCCATAAGAGAGTCGTGAAGTATTTCATCCTCGTCATTAGATGATTCTTGAATATTTGTAAAAAGCTTCCGTTTTATAGCAGAACTGATTTTTTGAATTTTGGTTGAAGCATAACATTTAGATTTTAGCTTTTTCTTATTGACAGCTGATTCACCCAATTCATGGAGCGAAGTATTCAGTGTTTCAATTACTTCTGAGATGCAAAATTTTCGTCCATTTTCTCATCAGCACAGGTTTCATTTGCTTCTTGACTAAATATTAAAGTTTTCAGCTGCTTTCTGCAAGAATCACAAATTTTAGTCTCCTTTGATAAGTCATCAAAATTTTCCAACATCCAGTCTGTCACATTTCTATATGGATTTAAACATTGTATTAATGCATACTTGTACTTTCCATTGTTGATTATTTGTGCATAAAATGTAAAATTCAAATAGTAAAATAATTGCCTCCCATTACCTGTTCTTTTTATTTTTCCTAAAAAAATCCTGCACAGCTTCAATTTATAAAAGTCTAGTTTCATAACTGAAAAGGATGTACTTTATTAAACTTAAAGTTTTCAACCACAAAAGTTTTCAAACGCATATCACTTTCACTGCAAGAAACACATATGATCACCATCAAAACCTAAAGCAGACTGAGAAACACACCTGATCACCATCAAAACCTAAAGCAGACTGAGGTCTGCAAGGTAGGAATGCAAGTTGCTGCTTGTTGGGTCTTGTTACCAATGATCTAAACAACAGAATCAGTTTTTTAAGTCGGAACATGCAGAGTTTTATCCAAAACAAAATGTAGCTTACAGTATAACTGCACAGTCTTTATTTTTTTATATTGTATTTGGGAATTATTACAAATTCTGAATAATGAAATTAATAAAAAATTTTAAGCCCATGTAGTCTCAGATTTTAAACAAATTAATTAAAAATAAAACATTGTTTAAATAAATGGTTTTAAATAACAAAAATACTATATCTATTGTTATTAATGAAACCTTTTAAAGATTTAGCCCAAATTTATTTTCAGTTTACATGTTTTTTTATTTATTTATTTTTTTCATTAAAAATAATGTTCTTGAAATCAGAGACTATTTTTGGTAGTATGTCTTCATAACAACGAAATCCTATCGTGAAAATCAACTCCCTGCTCATACCCACCATCTGTTCTTCTAGTAGGATTAGACTATCAGATCATACTCTTTAAATCAGAGACTATCCTTGGTAGTATGTCTTTATAACAACGAAATCCTATCGTGGAAATGAACTCCCTGCTCATACCCACCATCAGTTCTTCTAGTAGGATTAGACTATCAGATCATACTCTTGAAATCAGAGACTATCCTTGGTAGTATGTCTTTATAACAACGAAATCCTATCGTGGAAATGAACTCCCTGCTCATACCCACCATCAGTTCTTCTAGTAGGATTAGACTATCAGATCATACTCTTGAAATCAGAGACTATCCTTGGTAATATGTCTTCCATAACAACGAAATCCTGTCGTGGAAATCAGCTCCCTGTTGATACCCACCATCCGTTCTTCTAGTAGGATTAGACAATCAGATGATGCTCTTGAAATCAGAGACTATCTTTGGTAGTATGTCTTCATAACAACTAAATCCTACCATGGAAATAAACTCCCTGCTCATACCCACCATCCGTTCTTCAGTTAGGATTGGACTAGCAGACAGACCGTACCCTTGTCTTCTGAAATATAGAGTTCTCCAGCGGGTCCTCTAAGTTTCCGTTATATCTAAATACAGCGAATTAGATTACTTCGAGCAGAAGTTAATGCAAAACTAGGGAAACAAATACGGAGAGAATATTATATTTTTTAAAAATAAATTTATCCAATAAGCAAGTGAAAGTTCTTTTGTGAGAATTTAATAGAGTTAAAGTGTATTCAGTTTTAAATATGAAACTAAGTTTAATAAATATTTATAATAATCTGAATCAGGATTTATAATTTTTAATAGCTACTATTAGTGAATATTTCTTTCAAAGATAGATCACCAGGTCCTGAAAATTATGATACAGATAATACTAGTAGTGAGAATATGCGTGTTCATTATGTCCCAGACATAAAACTTTTATGAAAGACGTTATGAAGAAATCATTGATTTCCCACTTTTGCGTCAATTTTTGAAAAGAAAGTTCAAATATCTCGAATACACGTTTCTGGACAACAATAAGAACTAATCAGCAGAGGAGTGAATGATGTGGAGTTACTGAGAGATTTTCCCAAGGATTAAATTATATTTTCTTATGTACACGGCCTGCTGGTTCGACATTCTGATGAAGCATAAATGTGCTAGGTATTTAAATAAGTAATGTCTGTTATAAAATATTAAAATAGTTGTGGGAAAATCTATTGGGAAGCAATGGGTTTGCTATACCTCGGAAAAACGAATCAATAATTTGCGAAATAATATTTTCTTTCTACACTCATGTTCATCAAAAAAAATAAAAAAATAAAAACACAATAGAAAAACCCACCTAAAAAGAGTCAAGCTACGACTTTGATTTTTACGGAATGCGTTCCTTAGGTAATACAAAAAGATTATTTTGAATCTCAGTGGTGCCGCCCCGGTGGCGCAGTGGTCTAAGCGATGGCCTCTGATCATTCGTCGGAACGGGGTCCGGGTTCGAATCCCGGTGAGGCATGGATGTTGTGTTTGTCTTACGGCACTGGCTCTCTCCCTTCCCTGGAACCAGTGACCCTAAATTAGGGACGGGCGACTGCTTATAGCCCATTGAGTTGCTCACGGTGGTCGTTAAACCTCCAAACAAAAAAAAAAATCTCAGTGGCATTAGTGCTAGGCGCCCTGATTCCGTGAGTAATTGCTGTAACCACCTCTAGCTTGCATCACCGGCTGCACGCGCTGAGGCATTTAGTGAAATAATATATGAATGTTGTCGTGTAGAATAGTCATATATGTTGTACTGACACGTGGGCAAATTTCACCAAGAGTTGCTGCACAGAGAATTGTACCGCTGCACCTGTTGCTTGAGTATGTCTTAGAGATTCTATATGGGTGATAAATTCTGCAATCTAGAAAACCATGGCAGTAGTGGAACGTCTTTAACCCTGAAGTAGGCATGTGCTGTCGCTGCAATGTTCGGTGTGGCATTGCCCTGCTGAAATACGGCGCCGCAATGCCCTGCAGTACGAAAGGGCGACTTGCCGAATAAAAGTTATTGACGTAACAGCACTCGTTATATTGAAACGGACTTTCAGAAGAGCTGATCTGCTTTCGTAATCGATAGCTCCCCAGGCCATAATGGCCCGTACTAATGTGGCAACCCTGATACGAATACGCTGTTTCCGAAACGTTTCTCTCTCTTTCCCTCTCTCTCTCTCTCTCTCTGTCGTAAATGGAAACAGACGCGGCAATCATTTTTGCATAAATCGAAACGCGTTGCTCCCGAGTGCACGATATTGTGCCATTCATCACGTCACTTTCTTCCTTTGACGCTCTATTACAGCCTGGCAGCCCATTGCGGCGGGTCTAAGGTAGCTGGAGGAGGGGCCCACGCGCCTGCAGTCAGAAATGTAATAACCAGCGACGCACTGGTACAGCTGGTATGGGAGAAACCATCACAGTTCCCCACTGGGGTTCTCCAAAGAGATATGAGGCAAAACATGGTGAAAACTTGAACACCGACTAGATGTTCTCCACGCAAGGAAAGCGTGGAGCACATCTAGTCGGTGTTTCAAGACATTGCTTACTTACATCGCTAAAAATATTTCAAGTATTTTTAGCGACGTAAGTAAATAATGTCAATTAATTTGCGTTCATCATGACACAAACCGCTTGTTATTACCAATCACATTTTTTATTATACTTTTTAAATAAACATTTTTTTAATAAAAGAAATAGTTTATGTCTACCCTGCACATATAATAAAATATTCCGATTCAGTACTCTTTAAAAATTATCCAAGCTAGTGTACATCCAGTAGGACGAAAAGAATGAAATCATAAAAAGACTGCCTAGGAAAATAAATATGATATTGAGATTCATTTGTGAAATCTAAGGATTTCATACCTGTTTTTCCCTTGATTGATTCCCAAAACTCTATCACAACATAGGAAAAAATTATAATGCTAGTAATTTCGCGGTTTCTGTGGTTTACGAAATTGTCAATGAATGTAGTTTTCGAAATATTTAAGAAAGATTTGGTAAAAAACATGATATATACTCAGTAAGAAGCGCACTTGGTATTAGCATCTGACACAAAACCTGTATCCCATTTACTCATTCCTTTTTCATTCGGTACTTAAAAATATAATGTGTAGAGTGTTTTAATAAGTTCATAGTCTTGGCAATTAAGGTGCTCCAACAAATGATAATAATTTTCATTTTCAAATCAATATTACCGACTGTTTCCTATTATGATATCCAAGTTGATGTAATTAATTTCATATGTGTATTTAACAGAAGACTACTTACTTGAATACTGCCTTTGTAGTGATATTTTGCCTGCAGGTATTCGATATTTTTTTATTGCAACACCTCAAAATAATGATAAGGGGGAGTAAACTTTGCAGTATTGCTAACTCAGTTGACGATTTGAGGGTTAGACATCGCTCATGTGAACTGTTCTTTTACTTGTGTCAGTGCCTCAAAATTATTTAAAAACATAATTTATAAATATTTTAATTTCAGGATTCCTTACATCAACTTGGACATCATAATAGGAAACACTCGGGAACATTGATTTGAAAAAGAAAATTAAGGAAAATGAAATTCACCAAGTAAGTGCGATTTAATTTTAGAAAATGCTTGTATTCCATTTAGTTAGGATTTTGTATATATTGACCGAACTCAGTTTTAAGACATGAATGCTGGGCAATTACACAGCAAGACAATGTATATGATATGAGTGGCACATGAAGAGGAGTTTACACTACTTCAGAAGAAATAAAGGAAATTATCTCCGACATATGATTTTGCATGAAATGAAACACTCAGCCAGATAATAGACGGCAAATTTGAAATATTCCTTATGTGCTATACGAGAAATCTGATTTGCGTGCTGAAAACGTTCTACCAAATAATGACTTAATTTCTAAGACGATATATTTTTACATCTGATATAATAACACTGGAATAGCTGAAATGTATTTGAGAAAAATTATAGGTATTTGTAACTAATTCGACATGCTGATAACGAATATGAACTTAAAAATCGCGATTTAGCTCCAGTTTTAAGTATCGCAATTTTGGCTTAAGCGTGGTAAGGAAAGATGAATAAGTTACGTTTTAGCGTCTTTACGGAAACATCAAATGTGATTAATGATGATTGACAAGTTGACGTAGAGCTGAACCTATACTAGAAGAAATCATTTCACATTATAATTTTAATGTAATCAATCTTTTGCAGCTACTCTAAACAATAAGTGCCCTCAGTAAGAGTTCGGATCTTCCAAATATATTTTCCTTGAAATTAAACAATTGTCACTAAAATACTAAATTAGTTAATCAGGAAACAAGTGTCCTACACATCTTGCTGTGCCTTTTACAGAGCAGAAAATATTCCCAAAGAGTCCCTAGTGATGCAAATTCAATGAGATACATACTTTTTCTCTTCTTTTGCATTTATTTACCTAAAAAGTGATAAATTTTAAATCCTGATGCTGGCAGCATATTCTGTTCTTAAAATATTGAAAAAAATATTGTTTGTTCCGTGAACCGCAGATCGTTTATCTAAACCTACTTTAATTTCCTCTTTGTTTTTGAGGAAGACACTGTTTTTCGGAAATAATAGGAGTAAAATGCATTTACCTGATAAAAGCGCAGATTGTGGGGGCAAAGTTTAGTGCTTCTGTGCATAAGTGTATAATCTGGTCAAAATACTTAAACACGATAGATGACATCAAATCTTCAGATGTCACGAGCACGTTAGTGAATGTTTTCTGAAGTAACTACAATTTATAAATGTTATTCAAGGTCAACGTATCCAGTCAGAAGAAGAAAAGATCAAGCGGATTTCTTCAACAAGCTAATCAGATAAAGATATTATATTGATCTGCACATTTTCAACGTATTTCAGCTCAAGATTTCTGATATACACTGTCATTAAAATATATGTACACTTTACAATCCAACCGAAACATGTCAGAAGGGCTTTTAGTTGCTAAACGATCATCATATCATGTAGTAGTTCTGATTTTTTTCATTTTTTCTTCCGAATATTCCCGTTATTAACGATGACTTTTGACTTTTGACTTTTCCCATTATTTCATGCTTCACTCTGAACTTTTTTGATATTCACACTTAAAACTTTCCAATTTACGACACTTAGGAAAGACCTGAGCAACAGACCCTTTTACCACACTAATCAGCGAATAAAAAAAGAACAGCGTTTTCTTATTTGTGTCAAGCTCTGACACATAATTTGAGGAATTGTGCGGTTAAATTTAACACGCACTAAACTGCGGAAATGATTCTCTTTCTTTTCTAAGTGAAATGTCTTATCCTTTAGTGTTTTTCTGTTCAATTAATATAGAAATTGATTCGCTTGCACGCATGATTATATTGGTCACACTAAAATCTACATGTTGACACTCAAACATCTCTCTGTGCTCACAGTCGGCTTTCTTGAAAATGGATCCTTATCCACATGCAAGAAACTTTAACCTGTAAATGCCTACATAACATATAAAAGATTCAGAACTTACCGGAGCAGATTTCACGAGATTTATTTTGGCGTCTAGGGAAAATATGTCTAACATAACACAACTCGGACACTTTAAACATTTGTAGCGGTGATGAGAAACCAATATAAATTCGCTGCCATTTAGCGTTCCGAAACGTAAATACATAAATGGGAGAGGGAAATACCATGTTGATGAAGATACACAAAAGCAGCAGAGCTCTAGCAACAAAAGAAGGAACTATTCAAATGTGGAGGCCCTTCGAAGAGCCCTCGCACATGCAAAATAGTGATGACACACAATATATTGAGAAAAGTCTCTGGACACCCCTTCAAAAGCAAATGACTGGATCCACTGCATTATTAAGATGCACGGTACAGCTGCAAAGGGTATAAAAACAAGCCTGCAGCTGACCGCGATCATATCGCATTGTGAAGTGAGTGAAAATGTCGCGACGGGGAGAACTGAATTTGAGATTGTTAGGTGTTATATTAGTGGGTTGTCCAAAAGAGGAACCGATAGGCATTTAAACATACCCAAGTAAACTGTTTTGGATGTACTGAATAACTAGAAGACACATGGCGTGCCTGAAGTAGCAAAACGTACTGGCACACCAAAGAAAATCAGGGAGAGAAGACGTGGAAAACTCAGGAGAGTCTTTACAGCTAATCTACGGAGTACTGCAGACCTCATTTGTACAGATGAGTAAAAATGCTAGAGCCTCAGTAGGTACGATTAGCATTCGCAGATAACTTCATTTCATGATTGGCCGTGGTCGTGCGGATGCTCATAAGCCTTTCATCTCCATTCGTAATTTTACTGGTCGTTTAGCATTGTGTAAAGAACATTTATCAAGGTCCGTAAGCCAATAGAAGCGAGTCCGATGGACTGATGAATCCAATTACACGATACATCAGTCTGATGGCAGTGTGTGGGTATGGTGGTAGCCTGGGGAATGCTATTTGTTACAGTGTACTGTTCATGCCGTCAAGTTTGGAGCTGGCAGTGTACTCGTGTGTGGGTGGCTTTCATGGTATGGTTCCGGCACATTGGTTATCGTAAACAAGTCTTTCAACCAGTACGTCTACCTTGCTATTCTGGACAAACGTGCCCTACTAAGCTTTTGGCAATACTATGGAATCGAACCTTGTTGGTACCAGCAGTATAATGCACCGAGCCATAAAGCAAGGACAGTTACTGCGTGGTTTGACGATAATTCCGTATCGTGTGTGGACTGGCCAGCACAGAGCCCTGATTTAAATATCATACAACACCTATGGGAATAATTAGAGCGCCGCATCAGAAGTTTGGAACCAAGGCCTACTACTAAGCAACAGTTAGCGGAAGCATTATGTATTGAATGGCAGCGCATACTTATCGTTGTGTTCCAAAAATCATGTCGAAAGCATGCCTGGAAGGGTCAGTGCATACAGTAAGGCCAAAGATGGACCGACACTGATCTAGTGTAAGTCAAGAAATGCTATGTTGTGTTTCTCTTCCAGGGGTCCGGTGACTGTTTTCAAAATTTGTGTATATCATTCCCTCTTCAGAGTTCATTAATCACAATTTATCACCAAAACAGCGATTTTAATTTTAAAAAATCGAAGAAAAAAATGACCACAAATTTCTTTATCTGACGCAATATATCACAGGTTTTCTTTTTTTTTATGAAAACCGATCATTGAAAGATACGCAGCATATGATTTATGATAAATGAACAATAGGTTAAAATTTCGAAGTGTTCAACAATTTCTTCATAAAATATGTAATTTAAAATCTTCATCAAAGCAGCCTTTGATATTCTCTTGGTCCTAAAAAGTTCCCTTCGCCTATTGGTAGGCTTACGTAATGTACTTCTAAAGTAGTGAATTGACTTCAACTGCAGTAGTTTTTCTTATTCCTTTGGGTATTTTCTTAATTGTATGGAGAACGTTCCGTCTACACCATCTGCTTGCTGTTGGGTTTTCCACCCACTTTGGAGCAGTGCTTTTCGTATATTTGCACGTTACCAGTTTTCTCGGTGTCTGTGCCAGCCGGATTTCATCAATGTCTGAGTGAAAGAAGACACAGCTTTGTATGATACTCTGAGACTCAATATCCTCAGACATATCGTGGATTTGGCGAGACACTGTTGTTACAAGAGGGTATCATGTCCAATTTTCTTTTGAAAATGTCACCAAACATGCACATAGCAATATTGCTTTTGCACACCGTAAAATCAGATATCCAGCAATAGTATGAGTTTCTCCAATTTCGTATTTGGTAGCTCACCAAATATGACGCTTCAATTGCTTTTCAAGATCTTGATTATGAAGTGAAATATACGCATAAATATTAGATACTTTGAGTTCTTTGGATTTTCGTAGGAAAAAAATAAACTCGTTTATTTGTAACACTTTGGTGCTTACGTTTTAAATGACGACTTAAGAGTGAAGATTTCAGCTGTTGTTTGCGAACACTTCTTCGCAAATGGCACGCTGTGGACGTAGATAGTCCTCCTTTTCTGATAACGAAAACCGAAATTTAATAAAATCTTCACTGTATCTCATTTTTTTAGTACTAGATGTAACTATAATGTCTTCATCATCTTTAAGAACTGTTCTGGAATTTTTAACAGTTTCATTCGTTTTATGGGATTTCCGGATATCATCCTGCGGCACATTTGAACAAAGGATTTAATTTTTGCTCCTCATTACCTCGCTTTATTAGGTTTCCAGTCTTCAAGCGGTGATCCATGGTTTCACAGTAAAAACGTACTACCTTCAGGTATTTCCGCCTTCCATTAAAAAGTTTTCACAAGCTCTTACAACCCCTATGTTACCTTAACGATGCACGGACTTTCAATGCTCTAAGAGTTCTGATGAAGAACAGCAACAAATACGTACTGTGCAAGGTCATCACACAAGCTAAATAGTAACCAGCTTCTTCCAATGTCAGAGTCAGGTAGAACGAAATATTCCGTGACCTTGTCATGTCATGAAGTAGTTTTCCCATGCTGCCAGTGTTCGTTGCACACGGAGGTTTTTGAAACATAATACAGCCCTGATCACCCTTTCATGCATGCTGGCTATGAAAGATCGCGTGCCCCCAAGCGTTTGCAAAAAAATAATTAACTTTTTTATGCATTTCAATTTACTAGCGGTTCAAAAAAATACCTTTATTTGAATTTTATGAGTATGCCAATAAATTTTTACGGCGAATTACCAAGTGGGAATCGATGCTTTAAAGGAAAGATTCATTCAAGGATATCTCATTTAACTCTTTCGTACTTTTCCAAACATACCTGGTATATGACTGATTTCTTCTGAAGCGGATTTACGTAGGCTCGATATAATTGCATTTACAACTTGTAAAGATGAAGTTTTAAATTAATTGGATTTTTCTTATGTTTACTTATACATACTATGTTAACGGAGCTTTTGCTCACATATTCTCACAAAACTAATATCACATGCTTAAAAAGATGTTAGGATATAATTTCATTCAACACGTGAATTTTCTGGTTGTACATCACATTATTTATTTCATGACGATCATGCAATCCGACTTAGCTGCACGCAGTCAGGAAAACATGTTAAACAAGAATAAACAATTGTGTTCTTCAAATATACGAAAGCACAAAAGACGGAAAACAAAAATTCTGTTCTATTTACTTACAAAGGGGTTTTGCGACAAAATACTGGTAAAATATTTCAATGTCTTAATTTGGGTGTTATACGAAAAATATTTTAACTATGCGTTTTGATGTACACAACCGACAATTTATCAATCGCGCAAAACTATGCAGAAGAAGAACATCTCATATTTCTGATTATTTTGTATTCGGAAAACATAAAAATCTACTTTTCCCTCTGAATAAAATTGGATGTAATTCGGTAAATATTGCGCTTTTGATGAAATTATCACATCATAGTTACTACAGAAGCAGGAAGAACAATTTCTTTTGAGATTTGAAATCATAATTTGAAGTTATATGCGAAATGTGAAGCACTACCCTGAGAAATCAAGAAATTAAAATAAAATTGCATACTTTGACTCAAAGTTTGATAAGATCTAAATCAGCTATGTTAAAATTTACCTTACTTGAAATTTCAGGGATGCTGTACCCGTTAGCGGGAATAAATGCAATTAAATGTCAACAAAAATTAGAAAATGTATTGCAATTCCTCTTGAACGATTTTCTTTCGTCTAAATACGAAAATGACTAATCTACGAAATCGTTTCCTTAGCTTATACAATACGCTAACTAAAGTAGCATGGCTGTATTAAAAACGACAGCATGGTTCGTAATTAGGACTAGATTTCATTGAGTTTTTTACATCTCTAGTACACAACTATTGTCAGCATAGGAAACAGTGTAAAGAAATGACATTTCTGAAGCGGCCATTTTTTTGTAAGAAAAATAGTTTACGAATAATTTTTGCAGATGAAATCGATATTGAATTCTTAAATTCACCATCAGTATTACTCATAAATCAATAACATATGGAAACTAATTATTATATATCTGTGTTGCCCTGTCTCAATCAGAATCTTGAGTTTGAAGTAGAGGAAATTCAGCAAAAAATGTGCATATCATCCGTTTTCTGTGGTTTGCGCTTATTTGTTCACTGCCCCTTGAATGCTTTGGCTAATTTCTGGCAATGTTGTTGAGGTCTCTTTTTTACGCTTTCCAACTGTAGGTTGAAGAAATGTATATGTTCCAGCTTTGTCCGTCTGTCCGTACGATATATCCCGTAAACATGGTTCGATTTCGATGAAATTTTAGTATCTAGTAGGGGACCACCTGGGGACAAACCCTATTGAAAATGGGTGAAGTGGGGTCAAAGGTCAGGACATAGGAGCGGTATGCATTCCATTCCCTTATGCGTCATAACGTGCGTAAAAATGGTTCCATTTCGATTAAATTTTAGTATGTGGTAGGGGACAGCTGGGAACGAACCCTACTAGAAATGGGCAAAACGGGGTTAAAGGTCCGGACATATAGGATCAGGATCCATTCCATCTCTCTTATGCGTTATAACTTACGTAAACATGCTTCGATTGAGACAAAACTTTATCATCTTGTTCCGGAAGTACACTGTACTGGTTCTGTCAAATATCATTGAACTGGGGTTAAAAGTCAGGTCATAGGAGCGAGATTTATTCTACAGCCATTACCCTCATATCTTGAGTAATAACTTGAGTAATGATTTTTGGCGTGTTGGAAAGCGTATCATAATCAATGCATTGCATGATTTTACTAACTTTTTTTTTCATGCTGTTAGTGTGTGTGAAATGAACAATCTGATCATTCCATGGGTCTCAGTCTAGAATAAAAAATTTAAATATACAGCATATGGGGAGACTGATGTATTGAATTTATGATTTAGGTCAGAATGCAGTGTTATATTTCATATACACCGAAGATCCAAAATAGTATCAGGAGCGCGTTTTTATGCAAATAGAAGCAACTGTAGGTAAAAGACAGCGCGTGTGATGCTCATTAAACAAAACACATGATACTAAACTCTGTTGATTAGTATTATTGTTGTTGTTCAAATGGAGTTGTTCTCACGGTCAGCCAGGGTTAGTACGTTCGAAAAGTTACCCGAGGAGGGCCACTTTTTAACAGACCATTGGCAAATTGTGTGCCGCGGGTGACATCGTTGCTAGAGGTGAGCGAAGGATACCCCGTATTGTACAAGCCAACAGATGGGATGCTGAGCCGTAACTCACATTTAACACTACATACTTAAAAAAATAATGTATTTAAAGAAGTGAAATCCAAAATTGGAAAAGGATTTCACAAATTTTCGATTAACATCGTACGTCTTGAGGTTTGCGGAAATGTACAGATAATTTCAAAAGTTTATTCTATCTGTGTATAGTAATTACACGAAGTTTAACAAACTTGTTAAATCGTCTAATTTAACACAAAACCGTTTTAAAATTTGCAAGGAAAGCACCTATACAATTCTGTCGGGTTCACTTTAAGCATAAGTTAAACCCTGCATTATTACGTTTTAAGGATTATGTTCATTTTTTTTAATGAAGATAATACTATATTAAGGAGAAAAACAATCTCTCCAAATTGTAGCTGACGACCGTTTACCTCTTTCCCAAACAGTGCTTTGGAAATGCTTTCGAAATCGCTTTGTCTCACCTATTTAAAAAGTTGAATGCGTACGAGTAACTGAATATACCTTAAAAGGGTTGTTTAATGTCATAAATATTATTTTCAACGTGTGTTCATGAGTGTGGTACACTTTTGGAACCTCCATTTTTAGAAAAACGACCTTCAAATTTCATGATCTGTTAAATAGTTGTAGTCGGGTGGTGGTTTCAATATGTAACAACCTAATTATGCAAATTTGTGTGACACTAATTTTATTTTTGGTAAATTATGTCTATATGGTACCGTACTACTCTCCAGTTCTTTGTTATATAATAAAATCGTGTATTTTTGTTACTGCCCTTCAAACGGTTAAGTAAGTTCCAACCGGCCCGCGTGTTAAAAAACATGGTATCATACTAAATGTATGCATAGCCGCCCCGGTGGCGCAGTGGTCTAAGGCGCTGGCCTCTGATGATTCGTCCGTAAGGGGTCGTTGTTCGAATCCCGGTCGGGCATGGATGTTGTGTTTGTTTTACGGCACTGACTCTCTCCCTTCCCTTATAGCCCATTGAGTTGCTCACGGTGGTCGTTAAACCTCCAATCAAAAAAAATGTATGCATATTTTTTTGTAAAATACAAAAACCTAATAAAGCTTATTTCTTAAACTGAAGGTAATTTCGTCCTGGATCTTGGGATAGCGTGAATGAATTTCAGAGACTTATATTTGTGCATCTAGAGGTGAAACATGGTGACACTGAAGTAGGAAATTTTTACGAACACCTGCCACATAAAACGAATCAGTACGCCATTGTACTTCAAAACAGCATGGATTTATTTTAGCATTGTTTCAACGACGTGATAGTACCATTATGCTGATATGTTCAGATAATCACTTTGGAGAACGTCCGTCAAATGCGAAATTTTTTATGGAGGAGAAGTTGCACTCAAAATGGATATCTTAATATCATCCAACCGGTGTTGAAATGGATATATTTCTATGGATTGTGGAGCGATCTAGCACTTTGAAGTTAATGTGTTCCTTCTGGTAATACTGGGTGAATATCCGGGCCTTGTGGCATTATTCACTTCCGTGCTGGAAGTAAACACCTCCATAACGCAACCTTTGCACATATGTGGATATACCTGGTCCGAAATGATGTTAGGATACCTTGTGTCATATAAGTTCAATGTCGGAGGTATTGCGAAACACAAATTTCTGCGACGAAACGTGATCCCTGGCCATTTATCTCCTCTATCAGCTTGCACATTCATCACTTTTCATCTGATCATCATCGATACTCGCAAGTGTATAAACTGATGTCTTGATTTATCGGAGCACGTGACCTTATTCCAGTCCTAAAGGGTGCTGTTTTAGCGGTGGAGAGGCAACTGCAGACGAATTTATGTTTTCACCTGAGACGAATGGTACCCAAAGGGAACTTCTGCTGTTATAGCACATTCGTGCAAATGTGTAGCTGCATGTACATGCTGAAATTCTACTCTTGAACCGAATGTCATTTCATAATAGAGAGATCGTCTGTTAGTTCACAGAAACTTTTCGATAGGCTATTGTCCACGAATACCCACCAGTGGTTTCCGCCCACAAAACCGAACACTGAGAATAAGCACATGCTACGACTTTTACAGTATTCTTAATTAATACTCATTCACAAGTATTCCATATCAATATTTAATCCATGTCACTCAAATTAGAGTGTTGGGAATACATCTGACCTAGGTTGACGAAAAGCAGCCTTCATAGAATTTTCTGAATAATATTAATAACCGAATTAAGAAGGGAAATAACCATCCTCCTTTCATGTATTTTGCTTTGCTGTACTTGCACGGTTTCTTCTGAACATTTTAATTAAATGATTAGAGTATTAGTTTCTGACAATTTGGACTAATATCAGGAAATTTTAAATTAATGGGAATTAATATCAACAATTAAATTTTTAGTGAATGGTGCGTTAGATAGCAATATGTGGGTTCCGCTGGTTTGGAAGCGATGTGAGGTTTCTCAAATGTAGTTCGTCCTACGGCATTCGCTGCAGATGGTATTTTTTGGGGCAACTGGCACTGCAAAATTCCATATACAACATACACTATTTTCAATGTATTAGGTTTTGCACTAAACTTCAACGTTGCTTTTAAAGCTCTAGTTCTACAGGACATGATTGTTTTCTGTTGTAAGTTTGTAAATTTGAACTACATAGAGGTACACTCGATTCTCGCGCACCGCCGGATTCAATATCTGGTCGTATCACATGCTGAAACTACGTGCGATATTGTAGTTTACATCATGTTCTGGAAAAGGTAGATATATATCGTCAGCCGTATTTATGCATAATCTCAACTGAGAAGTGAAACATCATTTCGGTAGCGTAAATTACCTCTTGCTATCTGTGGTTCAGCATTTTACATGGCTATTACTGTATTTTAAATATTCCTGAGTCTCCTAAGCAGCTACCTTTGCCTTAAAAGTTAAAGTTATCTGTAATTCAGTTGTCCTAGTGCGCATGTTTTTAAGAACCTAGGCTGTGGCTGGGGGACATATTGCAAATGTTACCCGATTCCTAGAGATCAATACAATGACACTACAGGTTGTACGTTCTTCCATAGTCTGGTAAAATGTTTCGTCTTACGACATTACACGATTCCAGCTGCTCTAATTCACTTCCACTTAACCAAATGGACCAACATTTCAAGCCACCTAACGAATTCGGTCCATAGTGCCTTCAAAAGGTATGAGTGGACCCAGAGAATGCCGCGAATACATTTTTCAACCATAACCTTGTTCCCACCAGCTTGTGTTCTGCCAGCAATGGTTGAATAGAGTTTGTTCTACGATGTTTCTCGCCTTATGCACCAAAGTCCATCCGTTCGATGAAGCAGAAAAGGTGACTCATCGGAGAAGGCAATACTTTGCCAATCAACGGACATCCAATTCAAATACTGCCATGCGAATGTAAGCCTTTTCTGCGGATGCACCTTCGTTAGCATATGTGCCTAAACCATCCGTCTTCATCGGAGACCTATACGTAGCAGGGATCGCTGGACTCTCGTTTTAGACACATTTTAGGTAGCCACCTGGCTGCTTCGGCAAATGCGTTTCTCCACTGTAGCGTGTCAATCGGCCCTATCGCACCTTCGAAGCCGACGTTCATCCCTCACATCAATGGCACGTGGTAATCTGCAGTTTCCACCTCACTTATTTGCAAAGGTGTCATTTCTCCAATCACGATACACTTACATAAGCACGCGAACAGTTCACAAACTGCGCTGTTTTAGAAATACTTCCACCCTTGGCCCGAAAGCCTATAATCATCACATTTTGCAAATGTGATGAATTGCTGCTTTTATCCATGACAGCAACGAGAGATATGTTTTCATTACGCCTACACCACACCTTAAACACTGAAGAGCAATTGAATTAGAGACAGCTGGCGTTATGGAAATGTGGTGCTGTGGGCAGCAATTTGCATAACGCCGGAAAAACATGACGTGTGCAGCGATCCGACAATATAAGGAGAGATGCGAAGGGAATCAGTAAGAGTCGGACGCAGCATGGGTAAGACGAAGGATCTAAGCTCATTCGATCGAGGGAAAATAGTCGAGGCCCGACGAATGGGTCACTCCATCTCGGATGTCATGCAGGCACTGGGATTTCCACGAGCCACTGTGTCACGGGTGAACCGTGAGTACATCGAGTCCGGCAAAACCATCCCTGCAAGAGCCAACTGTCGTAGACAACAGCGTGTGGATCAGCGGGGTCATCCTCGGTTAGCTCGCATTGTAACAGCGGATAGACGGGCCACAGTGCAAGAAATATCTCGGCAATTTAAAGCTGGTGCGCAAAAACGTGTTAGCAGCCACACCATCCAGAACCATCTCCTCGCTATGGCGTACAGAAGCCATCGTTCCACGAGGGTACCGCTGCTGACCGCACATCACAGGGTGCAAAGATTAGCATGGGTGCGGGAACATCGCCTCCGGACCCTAGACATGTGGAAAAATGTTTCCTGGACTGATTAGTCGAGATTCATGTTGGTACATGCGGATGGCATGATACGAGTACGGCGCTAACCTCATGAAGCGATGGATCCTTCTTGCCAGCAGGGTACTCTTCAAGCTGGTGGAGGTGGCATTCTCACTCTGGTGACTGTTTACGTGGACTGAAATGGGACCCCTGGCACGTGTGACGTCGTCCTTCACAGGGTAACGTTACTGGGATATCCTGGACGACCATTTGCTCCCGTTTGTGCTTCTTCAACATCCCACTGGGGACCTCATCCTGCAACAAGACAATGAACCGTGCCATCGCCCCCGAATTGTATCCGAATTGTTGGATGAACACTCCACCGGCCAGCTAGGTCACCTGACCTCAATCCCATCGAACACCTCTGGGATGCCATCTAGAGAGGTGTTCGAGGCTCTAATCCCATTCCATCAAATCTTCGTGAACTGTGGGAGCTTGATAAGTGGCCCTAGAACTGAAGGTATGAGTGGACCCAGGGAATGCCGCGAATACATTTTTCAACCATAACCTTGTTCCCACCAGCTTGTGTTCTGCCAGAAATCACCTAATACTCTTCCAAACGCTTCCGGTGTCTTGTCGTGTCCTTGCCGAAACGAATCGCCGCCGTCATCAGAGCGAAAGTTGGTGCTACACGTTACTAGACAGGTATCTCTAATTCAATTGCTCTTCAGTGTATACCCTCCAAGCCAGCTCACGACACGTACCTTCTTTCATTGGCTACGCGCTGTTGACTTGAAAAGTAGGAGGTGATCACAGTAATGTTACTGCCTCGACTGTGTAAATCATAATGTGTCCTGAACCGGCAGAGCCTGAATGTTAGGAAATTGTAATATTCATCACTATTATATAATTTTTATTATGTAATTTTAGGAAATACGAACTCACACATACAAAGACAAAAAAATATTTGCAAGTATGTTAAGTATTTTTAAAACGTATCTAAATATAGAAGGACCCACAACTACAAATTAATGCTGTCCGTATCATGATTTAGAGAACTGGAGCAATAGGTTTTATCAATTTGGCAGAAATGTAAAAAGCGGAATAAAAAGGTAAATTGGATTTTGGGAATTTCCCAGAAGCAAATAGTGAAATATGCAAAGTGGGGAGGGTGAAATTATGTTGAGATATGCTTCAGTTCTTTAGGACCTGCTGTGCGTTCGGAAGTCACAAGTCATAGTTGCACAAAGTGAAGACAATGCCAAAGATAAAAAAACTACTTTTTAAGCAAGTTTCACACTTACTGTCTCTCCGAAATAAACATTTGACTGAATTTTGAACGTAACGTTTGAAATACACACAAAAAAATTCAGAAATAACCAGCTTCTCTCGATTCTTATGCATCTCCGCTAAAATGAAGTGATGCCAGCACATTTTGAGTGATTGTACGCATAACACAAACTTTCATTTGTGATTTAAAATTCTTATCAGATTTGTTAACTAGAGTAGAAAACGACTTGTTTTAAAGCTTGCATGGGACTGTGCTTTATGTGAGATGAATGGATTTCTACATGACTCTTCGAATAAACTATTGTACATTTTTTTTTTTTTTTTTGATTGGAGGTTTAACGACCACCGTGAGCAACTCAATGGGCTATAAGCAGTCGCCCGTCCCTAATATAGGGTCACTGGTTCCAGGGAAGGGAGAGAGCCAGTGCCGTAAGTCGTAAGACAAACACAACATCCATGCCTGACCGGGATTCGAACCTGGACCCCTTACGGTCGAATGATCAGAGGCCAGCGCCTTAGACCACTGCGCCACCGGGGCGGCATTTTTACATTTAAGTTTCATGCATATTTATGGGTTTTTGTTATGTTCGCTTATGTGGTCATAAGCTTTAAAACAATCTGTTCATTGTTATTAGTTGCTAGCATTGATATTTTGCGTTCTCCCGTTTTCTAATTTGCTGTAATACTTTGATTAAGCTTTCCGCTAGATTTTAGAACGAAAGTATTCAAGAAATATTGCTTGTTTCTAAGCATGAACAAAAGTAGTGAGCACAAATAGTAAGTCAGAAATATATTAAGGTGTGGAAAACACAGAATAACTTAAGCTGTATGTGTTTGGTGAATTTTGTTAACACATTTCATTTCGTGTGTTACATTTTTCCGGTTACAGAAAAATATCCTTTTTTTACGCTTTCCAACCGTAGGTTGAAGAAGCGTATATGCTCCAGCTTTATCCGTCGTCCGTCTGTCCGCACGATAACTCGCTAAAATGGTTCGATTTCCATGAACATTTAGTATGTGGTAGGGGACCAGCTGGGGACGAATCCTGCTGAAAATGGACGAAGTGGGGTCAAAGGTCACGACATAAGAGCGAGATCCATTCCATTGCCCTTATGCGTCATAACTTGCATAAATATAGTTTGCTTTCAATGAAATTTCAGTGTGTCTTATGGGACCACCTGGGAACGAACCGTGTTGGAAATGGGTTAAGTGGGGTCAAAGGTCAGGACGTAGGATCGGAATAAATTCCATCGCACTTATGCGTCATAACTTGCGTAAATATGGTTCGATTTTAATGAAATTTTGTATGTGCTAGAGGATTACGTGGGGACGAACCCTATTGAAAATGGGCGAAATGGACGTAAAAGGTCAGGACGCAGGGTCTTGATCCATCGCCCTTATGCATTATAACTTACGTAAAAATGCTTCGATTGCGACAAACTTTATCATGTTATTTCGGAGGTATTCTGAACCAGTTCTGTTGAATATCATTGAAATGGGATCAAAGGTGAGGGCACAGGACCGATATTTATTCCACAGCCATTATCCTCATAACTTGAGTAATGATTTCTGGTATGTTGGAAAGCGTATTATAATCAATGCATTGCGTAATTTTACTAACTTGTTTACTCTTTCCAACCGCAGGTTGAAGAAGCGTATATGCTCCTACAATGTCCGCTACTCCGAACGATAACTCGCGTAAAAATGGGTCGATTTCGTTGAAATTTTAGTATGTGGTAAGGGACCACTGGTTACGAACCCTATTGAAAATGGACGAAATGGGGTCAAAGGTCAGGACATAGGATTGGGATCCATTCCATTTCCCTTTTGCGTTATAACTTACGTAAAAATGCTTCGATTGAGACAAAATGTTTCCATGTTGTTCCGGAATTATACTTTACCGGTTCTGTTGAATATCATCGAAATGGGGTGAAAGGTCATAGGAGCGGTATTTGTTCTACAGCCATTATCCTCATAACTTGAGTAATAACATAAGTAATGATTTCTGGTATCTTGGAAAGCGTATCATCAATGCATTGCATGATTTTACTAACTTGTTTTTTATATTTTAGTTTCCTTTGAAACATTTGAGTAACTTATTATATTAACAATGACATTGCAAAATACTGAAGATATCATGATTTTCGGAACGACACATCTCAGACATCTTACTGTGTTGTTTCGGTAGATAATCCATTCCAAGCGAGCTAATACGAATAAAGGGGAAAGTAAAAAAACGTAATTTGTTAATTTCCCACTACCGACTGCAATTTCATATTTACTGATCACCCAGTACAAATAATGAAGTCCTTCTTGGCATAGGACAATGGCAAACGTGTTTTAAAGCAGATGCTCTCGCAATAAAAGTTACCCGTTTGGGTTTTGTATGAACCGTTCAACAAGTGAGTCACGCTCACGTGCCCACACAACATGATTTCATTTAATAACTATGCTCTATTCAAATAAATTTATATATATATTTTTTGGGGTTTTTAACTGCATAGCAATTCAACAAAATGCAAATATGATTAAAAGAGGAATTTGCACGTGAAAAACAGATTCTCCACATAATTTCCGAATGTTTTTGTATTTGACAGGACCGTATTTGTTCTTTAACAAGTAGGTCATGTGATCAAAAATGTAACACGATACAACATTTTTGTTTTTTACTGTAATTCCTGACATGCAGATTTCAAAAGAATCTAAACGGATAACAAATACATTCAAGACTTGGTTGTGAATGCAGCATTGTCTTAAAATTTTCAATTTGTTTTTACCATTTCTAACTTATACCTTAAACTACTTTTCTAGATAGACGCTCTGGACATTGAGGTACTTATCATACCTTGTGATAAGTTTACGTATCCCGTCCTCATCGAACTCAGCCGCCTGCAACGTCAGCCATTCCATGACAGCCTTTTTTTTTTTTTTTTTTTTTTTTGATTGGAGGTTTAACGACCACCGTGAGCAACTCAATGGGCTATAAGCAGTCGCCCGTCCCTAATTTAGGGTCACTGGTTCCAGGGAAGGAGAGAGCCAGTGCCGTAAGACAAACACAACATCCATGCCTCACCGGGATTCGAACCCGGACCCCTTCCGGACGAATGATCAGAGGCCATCGCTTAGACCACTGCGCCACCGGGGCCGCATGACAGCCTTCTTTAGCGCATTATCATTGTTGTCATTAAAACGTTGTCCACCAAGGATCTGCTTTAAAATGGAGAAAAAGTGCTAATTTTACAATGTCATGTCTGGTCTGTAAGATAGGCGTTAAAAACATTTCCCGTGAGTCTCATCATGTAGACCCTTTGTCTTCGTTGCTGTGTGTGCGCAGGGGTTTTCCTGTAAGAAACAGTATCCTCGTGCGAGCATAAACCTGCGGCTGCTTTGAATGGCTTACCGTAGATGTTTCAGAGCAGAACATCACTTTTTGTTCCACCTTTTCCATGAAAACGACGAGTTAGGCCTAAGAAGATACTCGCCATGATTTTCTTTGTCAAAAATTTCGTTTCGTATTTTGCTGCCCTTCAGTGATTGAGGTTGATGCCACTGAATACTTATCTTCTTGGGAAGTTGTGCGAAATCAAAGTTTCGTCCCCTGTAACAATTTGGTGGATAAACTCGTTGTATCTTGGTGGTAACACTCCAAGAACGTCCATGCAACTTTTTTTTTTTTTTTTGATTGGAGGTTTAACGACCACCGTGAGCAACTCAATGGGCTATAAGCAGTCGCCCGTCCCTAATTTAGGGTCACTGGTTCCAGGGAAGGGAGAGAGCCAGTGCCGTAAGACAAACACAACATCCATGCCTCACCGGGATTCGAACCCGGACACCTTCGGACGAATGATCAGAGGCCAACGCCTTAGGCCACTACGCCACCGGGGCGGCCATGCAACTTTCAGTCGTCGAGGTTTGTATTTATAACGCTCCAAGAACGTCCATGCAGCCCGAGATCTGTGTATATAGCGTTCCACGAACGTAAATGCGTCTTCAACTCGCCGAGGTCTGTCTTTATAATGCTCCTAGAACGTCAATGCAGCTTCCACTCATCAAGATCTGTGTTTTTAACGCTTCAAGAACGTCGATGCAGCTTCCAGTCGCCCAGTTCTATGTTTATAACGCTCCAGAAAACTCAACGCAGATTTCAGTCACCGAGGTCTGTTTTTATAACACTCCAAGAACATCAATTCAGATTCCAGTCGCCGAGGTCTATTTTTATAACACTCCAAGAACATCAATCCATATTCAAGTGGCCGAGGACTGTGTTTATAACGCTAAGAGAACGTCAATGCAGCTTTCATTCGCCGCGGTCTGTGTTTATAACGCTCCGAGAACATTAGTGCAGCTTCCAGTTGCTTAGGTCTGTGTTTTTAACGCTCCAATAATTTTAATACAGCTTCCAGACGCCGAGTACTGTGTTTATAACGCTCCGAAAACTCAATGAAGATTCCAGTCGCAGAGGTCTGTGTTTATCTGCGAGCATCCGTGAGACGCATCTTGCACATATTTTGTTAACTTTCAGATGCTAAGTCGCAACATTACACACACGGGTACGAATAACTTCGTGGCATAATCGTAAATTGTCCATTTTCTTTAGTGATTTCATGAACCTTTTGTTTGTGTTCGTCCGTTATATATAGAGAGAGGAACACCCTCACCACTGCTTGAGAAAAACATTTGTTCTTCCGTTTTTAAACATTACGCAACACTTCCTGCGACTGGATACATTCATTACACAGTCTCCATACGCTTAAACATATCTCCGATGAAAATCAATAGCTTGGTGTTTTCAGTAATCAGAAAACATAAAACACACCTAACTTTGCATTCGGCGCGACTTTCAATGCGCTTGCTCATTTTAAAAGATCGTAACTGACCTCAAACTGATAATGCAAGTTCGACAATGGTACTATGAGATAGTTTAATGACCGGCGCACTGAGCACCGGTCATTAAACTGCGCGGATACCATGCGCAAATGCTCTTTACTTTCTGAAAGACTGACGTATATTGAACGAAGTGTTTTCCTCATGAATCAGGTAAAGGATCATGATAAGGAAGCTATTCAATGAAAAACACTGATGTTTAACATTAACATGACAACACAAAATACTGTGAATAACGCAATATCTACACGACAGAGTTTAATGAGAGTTGGTGCGATCATACATAAATCCATAATGTAACAATACACAATAGAATAGGAATGGCATAACCAAATGAGGAGGATGCCAGCACATGACAGCATGTCAGTACAAAAGTGATACCGCCAGTGGAGTTGATTTCGAGTGGACAATATGAAGAGTGATTCACCTTATATCGATTCTGTTGGCACAACGAACCCTCATGTTTTTAACAAGTCTCTAGAAAAGGGTAATGGGGGAATAATACCCATTTCTCTTCCCAAGAAGCCCAAGGGTCCGGGAATTGTTCTGGGAGGGTATGCCGGATTGCAATTGCCTTTTCCAGGGATTCTCAGACCTGCTGTTTTGGTTTCATATAAGAAGATCTCTCTGGCCACTACATCCTGCTAATACTCTCACTAACCTGGCGTTCATCGAAGTGTCGCGACCTATTTGGACAAGCATTATCATTCACAAAAAGAAATTTGGACCAACAAAATACATAGAAAGCTTAACTTAGGGCTCTTAAATTACATCTCTGTATTAAGCAGTAGTAAGTGTAACTGCTGGACACACGAGCAGCAGCGTGCATCCATCCAACATGATGCCAGCCCAAATCAGGCATCCTCCACCACCGCAGTGCTCATTTCCCCTAATGTTGGAAGGAAGATTTCGACTTCTCCCTCTCTCCGTATGTACACTCGTCAAGAGTAGTAATATCTTGTAAAGAATGTGACAGATGATTGTATTGTTTTGAATTTTTATTCCGGTTTGTAATAATAGTTTCAAGAGTGATGATATTATTTGAAATACGCATAGATTTCAGTATTCCTTCGAATTGAGATTACATTCAATACATTTGTTACGTGGTGCGTATTTCAAGCAGATGAACTTACCTACTTATTTCCATAGATCTTTTAAAGTCGTGTCTGCTTATTTCAGGCAAAATGTATGGCTTCACTGAAGGTAAGGATATTTACAAAGATCAGTTGAAAAATGATTTTAGACCGATAATGGATTTTCAAACTTCTATTCCTTTTAAGCATGGAATAAGTAAAATCCATGGGTATATTAAATATAACCACATACTGAAAGTAATAAACTTGAGAATAATTTGAGCTTTTCTTCATTGGAGTGTATATAGCGTTTGAATGGCAAATATCAAGATAATATCCCATGTAGGTTGAAAATGGTTTAATTTCATGGATATAATAATTGAAGCTACTTTACATTAAATATTTCTGCAATTTATTTTCAGAAAATAAATTTATATAAAATAAATAAAATGTTTTTCTCTTGTAGATGATCCCTAAATTTCTTGAAAAAGTTTGTAAAAGCATTCAAAACTTCCTTTTCTGGATGACATTAAGTGGTGTACAAACAAAAGCACTTCACAATTTTTTGCAACACTGAAGTCTGCTTTCAGAAACATAAGCCTGTAACAGTTTTGTAACTTTCTGACCTGTATGGATAACATGTACTTAAACTCAGAAGAACTCTATACTGCTTTTGTGCATCAATAATGCAGTTTCAAACTCCCCATCGTGAACAAAACCTATATTAGGTAATATCAAATTTATATCTGGAGAAATTACGATAAATGTTTGTGTGAAATGCTAGAAACAAAAAACAGCATTTGCATAGCACTCTGTTTTCAAGAGATACTTCTTTTCAAATCTTTCTAAGTGTGTCTGAAAACTGAACTACAAATCACGTGCTTTTTCAGTACGAATTTACACACTAAATATTCAAATGATGGAAAATAAGGAGAAATAACCTTTTTTAAATTACAGAGCCATAAAAACAAACCATCGCTAACTCGTTAAAAAAAAAGAAAATTAAATTTGAGGTTTTAATTTACCTTTATGAAATTCGCAGTATTCGACAAACGTTCGCCCATATTAGACTGAGAGGAAACTTTAAGAGCAGATTCCTTTTGTTTATGGACGACTTTCTAAATTTATGATCTTTCGAAAAGTCAAGCATGGATTCGCAAACACAACGTAACATTTTTCATTAACTTCCAGAAAAGACTTGCCGTACTATGTGTGCTGTGTAGTGCAGCAAATGATTTCTGTAATCACACAAATTTTACAAATTCCTTTCAAATATTTGTCCTTGTCGGTATGTGCATTTTGCACATTTCTTGTAAACATATTTCCCACGAATGTCATGGAAGTGAAACAGAATGAATTTATTTGAATCCGAGAAAAGAAATTTTATGTCTAAGGATGCTTTAATTTTAGGATATTGTTCATTCACAGTTATTGCACCGAGTGTGTGTTTCTTATAAAAACCTGCAGATTTCATCAGATATGTTTGTGCAGAGAATTTTAAATTACATTTTTTATACTTCAGTAAATACCGAAACTAGAAGAAATTTAATAGCAATTATGTATGTTCAAATTAACTTCAAATTATTATTTGTTACCCGTTATTAAATAAAATTACTGTAAACATTAGTTTTTTCCAGCTAAAACATGAACAAAAATACCAGCACTTTACGTTTAACACCTTAAATCCCGTATAATTTTTCTGAGACATTAAGACCGAAATAAGCGGCACGTAGATTATAAAGAAATCATCATACACCATTCCATTTCCATTTCGTTATTTTGATTTGCTTTCCATGTACAGGGGGATCAGAATTAAAGAGGGGGTGTTCAGAGTCTTTGTAAAGGGAACTATTGGACAAATGTCAACTAAATTTAATACGCATACTCTCCTGAGTTTAAGGTTCCATTTCCGAAGGAAAAAGACAATTTTGTCTGACATTCAGCATCTAGAGTGAAATTTGGCACGGCTGTTCATTCAGTTTAGTATATTACGTAGATTATCGAACGAATTGGAAGTTTAAACCATGGATACCGTTCGGTGTGTCCTCCTGTGAACACCGTGAAAATTGCATTAGATGAACACACTGGATGGTGGTACGCCATGGGCCTGAGTGATGTTGAGTCACATATAAAATTCTATCTTGTTAGACAGCTAAGTAACATTGCCTTGATAAACGAAGCTCTTTGAGTATCCCATAAAAGTTGCAGTGGTTCCGATCTGGAGAGTGGCGGAAATGACAATGGAAAATGATCGGATAATCACTCTCCCTTTTGAAAAGTGATGATGCAGTAAGGCTTGTTTTGGTCCCACGCCCGCAATTCCCGTAGGTAACGTACACACACATTACCCGGCTGTCAACATGGTGTAAGAGGAAACGAGATTTATCGGACCAAAAGACCTTCTTCCAATTATTTCATTTGCAGGTTTAATGCTGGGGTGCACTTTGTAGGGGCTTTCGACGATAAACAGAGGCTAAAATGTGCACGCTAAAATGTGCACTCGGATTGGCATGCTGCTACGAAACCCCATTTTCAGTTAGGTTTGATTAATTGTGCTTTGCGATGCATTACCTGTACATCATGTTTGCCAAAATTTCACAACACAATTTACCTAATGGCCTTATCCTTTCATGCAGAAAAAGCTTATTATATTGCTAGTTATTAATATGCCTAAGCTAAATATGATAGCTTCAACAAACCGGTACATCTCTTGTTCGATAGATTTCCTACTGCACCTGTATATTGCTCTGTATTTCATGAACTGAAATGGTATATACCTGAGCACCACCTGATTAACTATAATTATCATAGCTTCATTCCAGATTCCACCATCAGCTGGAGTAACACATTTAACAAATCATATTTAGCTAAATCCAGATCTTCCGGGAAATTAATTCGGAAATTCCAAATTTGAAAACGTATACCTTCACGAAAGTGAATGTTAGTATTAAGGCTCCCTAAAGGGCATGTTTGGAAACCCTTGAACACTGCGAAACCCTCTCTATATAATGATAAAAATAAACTATATAGATCTAAAAAATATTGTCATTAAGATTTATGTCGCGATGTTCGGACATTTGAGAGAAGGCTGATTGGGTCAATTATTGAAAAAATATATTTATATATACTTTTTACTTTTGTAAAGAATTTCCTCTTTGAAAGATTTATTTTATTCATTATGTCGAATAAAATACTGTTTTATGAAAACCATTTTTTCAAGTACTATATCCGATATTTTGACGAATATTCTTAATTCTCAAACACGGAAATTAATATGAAACAGCAAAAACACATAATGAAATAAATATTTAGTTAAGGCAACTCAACATTTCGAAACGAGTTGATATGAGGGGCAAACAATAAAGTAATTGATGATGGGTTTATCATCCAGATGGGAATTATGTTCGTGGAAGGGAGTGTAGAAGAGGTGATTTTGTTTTCATTCTTTGGACTTATTCCGTAGACTAAGATTTCTACAATGTGTGTAAAAAATTAGCTGTTTAGTTATGTGTTTGTATATTTCTTGTAAACTTGAGATAAACGTTTTAGCACTGTATTTTCAATACCAATCTCCTACGTATTATTTCAGTGGGGAAACAAGAAGTATGAAAACATAAAATTTCAAATTAGATTTTTAATGAGGTATAGATGTTTATACACATACTGCAGGTTTTCGTTAAATGTTAAGTTTACCACATGTAGAATATTGTCGTATAGTCCGTTTATGCAGTGCTGACAGAAACGTTTTGCTGGACGACAGGTGTGCCTGTACCTTTTTCGTAACATTTCGTTCTGTTTTGACTTCTATTACGTGTTATTCATATTTTTAATGTGGGGCGTTTAATTTTACTGGTACAACAGCCGGCAATACCACTTACTGCTGTTTCTTGATTTGAGGTAGTCAAAATGTACCTGCTTTTTATTTTGCGGAAAGCAGTGTATTCTCCTACTACAGATAAAAGCGATGTTGTTGTTTCCTTATACGTTTATTAACCTTGTGTGTTTGATTCTCTCAATAAAATATGGTCATTAAAAGAACATTTATTTCCCCCGAAATCTTACATATTATATAAAAAACCCTTTTGTAGCCTTATGAGCAGTGACATGCAGAGGTTTGGTGATGCGCGAGGCCAACCCCTTGCTTGTATGCCCTAAGAATCAAGCGTAGTGCCTGGAACTGAGACATGTGAAAAAGGAAGACAATTTAAATATGTAAAAACAGATGAAACATGAAATAAATACTTTATTCATATTAAATATAAATTATACACATTTATTAAGTTCGGTTTCCGTTGATACTTCCTGTCAGAAAACACTTGAACTACATTTTAACATCAACTTTAAGGAATTCCTTTTCAACGCTGATGAAAGCCAGGTTGGTCAGTCGCTCTTGCGGCATGGAACACTTTGGATGTTTTATTACTAATTTCAGATTTGAATATGACCTTTCACAAATTTCGAATGAAAATGCGATGGTAAGCAGTAATCTGTATGCAACGCACATCATCGGAAAGACATCCCTTCCAAACTGCAGTAACGACTTCAAAAGCATCTTTAGGATTAGAGGGAACTGCATTCCCTCCAGCTTGAAGAAACATCCCAAAATCAGTAATTTCATCATATAACTGAATGGCTGTCACATCGTTACCAAAACAATTTGCAAATCCGAACATTCCTATATCTCTCTCTCTCATTTTCAATTACTACTAAAAATCAAATTCAGAAGAAATGAAAACCGGTCTCTAAGGTCTTGAAGGCAAACACTGCGGTTTTCAATATCCGTTTTCAATCAGTTCACGATCTTTACTATTACTTTATTCATTTCGTGCTGTGCCGTCGGTCCCCTATCTCCTACGGATTCTCCAGGTATCATTATTTTTCTCCTTCTTCCTGCAATTCAGATTTCCCATTTTTCACAGTATTCATTAGCCAAATGTATTGCATGTGAGTAATTTCGTCATTTTTTTAAATTTAAGATTTGAATAAGCACTTTTAGGTCAGTTTTCCCAAATATAACTGTAAATATTTCACAATACTCTTGGCGCGAAATAATGCATTCATTAAGACATCTGTGACGTATACTGTAACTTAACTTTCCTTTTTAATATGTTTAAGTAAATTGTAGTTCATTCTCCTTTGGCGTTTGTCAAACGTAACGTGATATCTTCTCTCTCGCAAGAATATGGTTCACAGCACCTTGAGAGGAGAACGTATGACGTATGTATGTGTCAAATGAGAACATATTCTTATACGTATAATGTGCGAGCAGCAGCAAAGGTGTGGAGATAATGGACGTTATCATACTACTTGTGGAACAGACTTTGTTAAATTGATGTTTCAGTTATTCGAAGGTTGCATGTTCTACTGCAGTTTTGATATTTTCTTAACCAAATATTGTTATCCACCCACGTTCGTTTAATTAAGATATAGTAGTTACGCTCTTTTGAGTGCAAAATAAATAACTGACAAGGAAGATTAATCGTAGGTAACTTTCTCTCCACTTTCCCTTGAATGACTCCTGTCTCACTGCAGATGAGCTTTTGAAAACTGATTTATGTAATGTTCAGAGAGTGATACTTAAACGAACATTACATATCATATGATCCTTTCAACACCCTTACGACACGAAAAGGCCGCGGGAAAACAAAGAAGTTAACAGAGGCAATTTCAAATATCCAAAACTAGATTTCTATTGCACTCTTTGATTGCCCCCCCCCGATTCTAGTACGCTACTGCTTATAAACGTTTATTTTAATCTGGCTATCAGAACTACTGGTAAAAAATTACTGTGTATCTTTCTTGCGCTAGGTAATTCTTGCATGTGCGTGTTCTGTCCAGTGTGAGCTTAAGCGATACTTATATTTGCCACTGGATTCCCAACTCAAACATTCAGATTTCACTAATCGTTCACTGAACTGTTGCCAGAACGTGGCTCTAAATATTCTGTGACACAAATGTGAGCGTGTACGTGAACCTGATTTATTGTTATTTAGGGTTATAGTTATCCTAGTAGGTAAATTCCGCCACAACCGCCTGATCTGTCGTTGACCAGAACATTATTTCAATTTAGAGAAGTACAGTATTCAATATGAGTCGTTGTGCATTTGTATTTGTCGTTCTATCAGTCCTGACAAATGTACCATTTTCAATACTTTCTTATAATTCTATCCTTGAAACCACGACGACAGTATTGTGCATAATTCACAGACATTTTCGTTAGAACTTTTCATTTAAATAAATTAATATTTAATTTTGTTACCACATGAGTGCACTCTACGTATCCGTGAAAGATAAATGAAATGCAATTAAATTAATACATGAGGGAATGTGTAATATATTCAACGTCTGAGTTTGAAAAATATTAACGTGATGCTCTTACTAAAGAAATTCAAAATTTCATTCATGTGCTTATCTGAAGTAAATACCAAAATTAAAGGAACGAACATAATTCGTAATGTTCTTTCCGTTGTTGTGTTATTATTATTATTTTAAGGCTTTCTTTTGACCTTAATCTAATAAGTTTTCAATGCTAGAAATAATTCAAGAACTGTTCAACAACTTTTTGCACACACACACACACACATACACACACACACACACATACACACACACACACACAGAAACACACACACACACACAGAAACACACACATACACGAGCACGCGCGCGCACGCACGCACGCACGCACAAGCGATCGAGACTCATCTTAAGTGTTACCATTCTGCTGCGTTATTAGTACATCTACTGAGTTTGTCTCCTTTCAACAGTAAAATTTTTGTGATCTACTGATTTTTTCTGTGTTAAAAGCCACCCCCTGAATCACCACCTATTACGACTAATGTTTTGGCTTGCTATGTATTTTGTAAAATTATTTAACATACGTTTTTACGAAATTGTAAAACGAAATGTATGACACACCTTTCAGTACTGATGTTAAACAAGTTTTCAGGCCGCTGGTTATGGTTTCTTTTATAGAATGCCTTAGAGAGGTTACAAAATCCTGCAATTATTACAGAGAAGTACTTTTTTCGTGAAAGTTGTTCAAAAATATATGATTAATGAATTCTATTAGAGAGGAATGTAAGAGGGGAGCGTCTGACACTATATCTTAAATAGCCCTTAAATGTAGGAAGCTAGGAGATTGTTTTCTGGTGCAGTTAGTTTAGAGGCTGAACGATCTCCGTGAGCAACCTCATCAGCTATAGGCTGTCCTTAATTTAGGGCTATTGGGTCCGTAGAAGGGAGAGAACCAGTGCTGTAAGACAAACACAACATCCATTCCACACCGCAATTTGAAACCAGACATTTCAAAGACGAATAGTCATTAGCCAGTGTATAGACCACAGCACCAACTTTGTGGATGGGAGATTTGGACTAGGGTGCCCAATAGTCAATTCATGGGGAAGTGAATTACAGAATGATACGATGTTTATCAGGCAGTTCCAACTTCCATCCAGTTCCCAAGGCGTGAAGAGTTCAGGTTATTAGTCGCTAGGTTATCAGGGAAGGAAGCTGTCAAAGAAATAGCATCAGTTCCTTTGCGCTCTATCTACCACACACAGGGGCATCCTTTCAATAGTCCCTATCTGCTGATCCAAACGACAAGACTCCCTCAAAAATGGTCGGTTGCTATTTTTATAAAATTTACTGGTTTTATTGAAATATAGTTTTGCTTCTAGATGATTAACTATTGTGAAGTACAAATATTCTAGATAGAATTTTTTTAAAACCCAGATTAATAGGAAAACGTCTATAATGAGAATTTGTATAAATTTTTTCATGAACCTTTTGAACAGCTAGGTATGATTTAGTAGGAAATGTAAGTATATAACTACTTGTTTATAGGAAGACAAACAGTGGAACCGATGCAACTCTGACTAAATTAAAGGCAAATATGCCGTCATTGTTTTCAACATTAATTTCTATGGTGAGCCTTGTTTTATAAAGTTGATAAGCAGTAAAATCTTGAAAAAGAGAGAGGACTGATTCTATATGGAAATTCTAGAAGATCTGTGTGTTCATTTATTTGTATTGAAACTACACCGAATGCTACATTACTCTTGTCCGGTAATGCATAAATCAAACAAAAAAGCTGAAGTACCTTCTGCTGATTTTATAGCTGTAGTCTACTGATTTCAGGTAAAAGTATGGTAACACTGTTAAACAGTTTCTTTCATATATCAGCTAAAAACGATGTAATCAAATGGATCAGGACGGAAACTCAATCTCTGATTCAAAGAGTATTTGAGTGGATTATAGAGCAACAGTTTTTATGAAATTAAAATGCAGTTCCAAGCATTTTTACCAATATTTTGACATGATCAGGAATCATGGACTGATAACAATCCCATTAATGATTCCCTTTTCTGTTTGTATGCAGACTCTAGAGATTAATTCGAGGACGATATATTTTCCTGTACGTGATCAGTCGCCTGCTTTTTGGAAACGTAATTTGCCTTTCATTTCCAATGTTGAATGTTTTCTTCTTCGAGCCTTTACGCATATTCCGATATATTGGTATAACTTTTGTAATCCATGAGAGAGAGAGAGAGAGAGCAAATGTTTCGTAGATTTCGATTGATCAACTGAGAAACCGAAATCACACATCAACCAACATTGTGAAAAATGACAGTAATGGATTTTGACATCTCATGGGGTAAATATTTCATTTACTGTGGTAGAAAAAATGTGTTTTCAAACTTCATTTGGAAATTAGTTCCTGTCTTTTTTAAAGGGAATCTTTATGCAATATATTAGGCAATCATCAGATATAATATTTTTGTGCTAAAAGTGATCAAAGTTAAAAACAATGCCGCCTTACGCACGATTTAAAAATTTAATATTAAAAGATATAGATACAAGTTAAAATACATACACATCAGACCTTTCGAGTTTACAATAAATTCATCCTTAGATGTAATTGAATGCACAAGTACAAACGGCAAGTGACGTATGTCTAAATAGGTTTAACACAAGTGACGGATGTTCAAAGAGGTTTAACGCATGTGCTGAAATAATTGGTCAATCTCAATTTCTGGAGACTCTGGGTGTTTTTCCCGGTTCACTAACCTTTTCCAAGAGCCATTAGGGAACAAAAACAACAAAACGTGGTGGCCATTAGGGAACAAAAACAACAAAACGTGGTGCAGGTTCTCCCTGGAAAGGAACATTATCCATGAACAAAATACTTTTCTATCTTTATTTTCTTTAAAAACAAAATTTTTACAAGTTTAATTGTAGTTTTGCAGAAATACCACGAAAACACACGTTTTCTGAGATGCATTATATTATTTTAGGAGCATATAAAGCAAACGCATTTCGAAATTTTCGTTATTTGAAAAATTTACGAAATTAATTTTCGTCAATTTTTCTGAAAATGAAACTCACTGAATTGTTTTAAATTGAAGCATACAAAGAAGAGCAACATCATTATGAACCGGGTGACTTTATGAAAATCGAAACAACTGCATGTAAACAACGGTGTGTTTGGTCATATATCTCTATGTGTTACTCTTGATAATAAGCTCTATATATTAGTGTTATTCTTGCTCTTCTAATGAGAAAGACAGCAGACTTCGCGCGTTCAGCAAAGGACAAACTTTGGTTTAGCCGCACAAAGAGCATATCACAGATGTGTTGCAGTAGACGTCCAGTTATTACGCGCAGCTGATCCGAGATACTGGTCATCCTTGGATGTTGTAATCCTCGGCCTTCATTTCTGCACTATCGGAAATCTGAAAGAGTATTTTGAATTTATTCCACACTCTGTAGAACACAGAAGGATTTACGTGAAGCTATTACGCAAATTCCACTTAGCTATGGCCATCCTGTAGTTTGTCAACCGCTATCCTTCTCAGTTCGTTTATTAAACAATGTCTTGCAGCTACTACAGTAAACCTGCTGTCTAATAATTATTTCATTAGTCATTACAATCCGCAAACTATGTGAGGAACAGTTACGGAAGACCCCATTATATGCAGCCACTCATCATAAAAAACGAAGGCCTTGTCCACTGATTTTTGTATTATACCCTGACTATGCATTTTATATAATGACGGATACCTACGTTTCGCGTATTTCCAATTCATCTTCTTCAAATATTCGCAATAGAATGCGGATTACTTGAAAACGAATACACTGGTTTTCCAAATTAATGGAAACCAGGAAATTTAGTGTTCGGTACAGAAATTTTAGTAGGAAAATAAACTGTTTTACTGTACCAACAAACGCTGGAATGGAAAATGCTCTGGAGTAACACCTCTCTAGATCTATATAATTGTAGTGTACATGTGTATATTCAATTATTTCTAATGTTAAATGGAAATACTTTAGGTAATTACAATAAAACTCGAAAAAATTGTTTTATATATTTGTAATGAAGTTTCTTTAAAAGGTGTTAATTTCGACTTTAAGTGTGTTACAGAAACGAGGGCTGACCCTCACGAAAGAAATTGGAATTCCAGGGATATTCATGTGCTCACGGTAATCGATCCAGGGATACAAATGTGGTTTGGCGCTCTTAAGTTGGAAATTAGCAAACGATTCTCAAATAAGCTTTTTCTTTCGAAATAATAAAGGGTTTTAAACTCTTGTTTGGAAAAGTTGTACTGTTCATGGAATTTTAATTGCATTCTTCGTATACGTTTTTAATCATCAGCTTCATTCTGTGCTTCGGTGGAGCAGTAATCTAAGCCTTGGCTTCTGATCATGCGTCCACGTTAGATTACGATTCGAATTTCTGTGAGGCATATGTATACGTCTCTGCTTACCAACCAAGACAGCTCTCTCACTTTCCTTTAGTCCGTGGTCTTCAATTAGGGAGTGAGAGCATGTTGGATTCCAGTCCATTAATTTACTCACGGTTGTCGCTAAGCCGCAAGAGAAACAAGTTAGTAAAATCAGGCAATGCATTGATTATGATACGCTTTCCAACATACCAGAAATCGTTACTCAAGTTATGAGAATAAGGGCTGTGTAATAAATCTCAGTACTGTGCCCTGACTTTTGATCCAATTGAATGAATTCCGCTCTTATGTCGTGACCTTTGACCCCACTTCACCCATTTTCAATAGGGTTCGTCCCCACGTGGTCCCCTACCACATACTAAAGTTTCATCGAAATCGAACCATTTTTACGTGAGTTATCGTGCCGACAGACGGACAGACGAACGGAAAAAGCTGGAGCATATACGCTTCTTCAACCTACGGTTGGAGAGGGTAAAAAGACGCCTCTGAATGCAGCTCCTTAATTTTCAAGTTCATCTTTTGCATGTATCTTTTTTTGTATTTTCCAAATATACTAATCTTATATTTCCCAAAAATTTACAAATATTCGTATTCCGCCATACAGTATTATATTATACATCTTATCATTTCCTGGGTATTGGTTTGAAAATTATGATCATGTTCGTTTAATCGTTTAAAAATATGTATATGTTCGTTGTCGTCTCCTCAAGATTTGCAAACATTTCTTACAAGGAGCACCTCTTGTTAAAGATCTCGGATTTAATGAGAAAAACAGGTAGATTTTTTTCATATAATATAAACTCAAACCTAATTTGATCGCTTTTAACGAGCAATATTACATAAAATCCCATATTTTACTAAAGGCAAAAAGTAAAGTTCATCAGTTTTAACATGTGCAGTAAATAATTTAAAATAAAATCTATATTTAATGTGTCAAAGATAATCTGTTGCGCATTGTCCTGCGATAAAAGAGTAAAACATGGTGGTCTACGGGATGAGATTGCAACAGTGCAGGAAAATCTTGGTGTTATGGTGGAGGAGTGTAGATAGCAAAGAAATAGGAAAAGGCGGTAATACATCAAACCCTCAACCAGCGAATAGTACAAAAGATACTTTTTACACCCACTTCAACGAAGCACCGACGCCATGGTAGCATTGCGTCAGCAGAGTTTCTGCTGTCTTACAAGTATTGTATCAGTAGATTCTTTTTACCTTGATGGTATCACGTGAACAAAGTTAAAGACATTCGACTTACTCCTAGGCTAATGGAATCCATGATTTTTAACAAGACAAAAAAGAACATTAGACAAAAGAAGTGGATTATTCATCACCAACTACAGATAGGGATGGGGAATTAGTGGAATGGTGATGTTACCGGAAAGGAAACATGTCATAACAATTCCTTGAAGTGCTGAATGAGATTTTCCCCGTGCAAATAAAAATTTCACTTAGAACATCGGTGTTTTTGGGTTAATGCTTGCAGTTGAAAGTCTTACGTAGCCGGCCAGGAAGGAATACAAAGCTATTAATACTGAAACATGTCTATTAAGAGAAAAGTGTTGTCCATAAACTACAAAATGGGCCATCTTCAAACTGGAAGAAAATGGTAAAGAAAACGTAGCAATTAGAAACAAAATTATGGACTTTCATCTTCGACTATTTCGACATTGAGGCGATATTGAAATGGTTTATTGTTCAGCGGAAATCTGTCTTACCAGTAAATGTGCCGATAGCGAGAATTGAAGACGCGAAATTCGTGGTTCGACTTGGCATTTAAAGACTTTTTTTTTCCAATGCTTCACCATTCGAAACATGACACAATATCCGCTCAGAAAAATTTAGTGAAGAATCTTTAGTGGATATGGAAGAAACTACAACGCTGTTGGATGTCATGTGGCTAGATACCAACACAATATCTTTGAAAAAAAAACAGGATTACGCCATATAATACAAATTTTGAAAATGAAAATCCGATTTTTGGCGCAAATGTGATAAGGATGGTAAGTCAGATAATATCCGAAAACTTGAAAATTTTCATCGTCCTATAGCGGGACTCGACTCCGCGTCTCCCAGAAAACGCCAAGGTATGCTAATCACGACACCACCCGGAACAAACAAGTTTCAAGTTTCCGATCAATTTGAATAAAACCATCACAGTATTCGCTAGCCGAAGCAACCGGCAATCATGTTTAGCGAACCTGGAGGTTAAGAATCTTTTCCCGTGTTTGCCCGGAGAAGCAGATAAATCATGAAAGAAATACGGGATTACGCCATATAATACAAATTTTGAAGATGACAATCCGATTTTTGGCGTAAATGTGACAATTATGGTAAGTCAGATAATATCCGAAAACTGGAAAATTTTCATTGTTCCGGAGCGGTACTCGAATCCGCGTCTCCTAGAAAACGCCCGGGTATGCTAATCACTACACCGATGAGATATGTTAAACCAACTTTTTTGAAACCAATTTCTACAAAGACAAGTAATTAAAAACAGTAACAACTTCGACTAATGAGGAGAAGCCGTGGTCGTTCACCAGTCAACAGACTTTTACACAACTGAGTCAAACATCTTGCCTTCCATAAACTTCAGAGCGAAATGCGTGTTTTTCTGGATTGAAATTGATCACGTCAACAAGATGATAGTAATATACATTGTAAATATGAAAAAAAAATTAAGTTCATTACTGAGAACTATTAAAGTTAAAGGATAGTACATGTTCAGCACGTTTTTGTAAAAAAGATCGTGCTCATGTTATAATTTGTCTCTTTGTCAGTTTGCGGAAGTCACATCTCTGCAACGAATAGTCAAATTTAAAAAAATCTTTTTAAACTGAAAAGCTTCACATATGCGAATGGTTATCGTTGATTTCATGTTTCTTCGGGTTTTTTTCGTTGCAAACTTCCCGCTAGTTGACGTAAAAGCAGATGATATCGAATGCAAAACATATTTTATTACAGATATTTATTTGCTTCTAAGTATCAGATTGGAAAAACCCTTTCTTCCATTCGACGCTCTTACAAAGGTGTCGTAGGGCATATTTTAAGAATATCACTTAAAGAATCTGAAGAAAGTAATTCTGAACGGTTTTCAAAATGTAAGCATTTTTGCAAATATTTTACTACCTTCTATAAACTCCAAATTGGAAAATTTATTACTTTGTCAACATAAGAATTTTCGCAATGTTGGGGTTAAGTATTTCAATTAAGGAAAGCAATTTGTGAAAATATATTTTTTTAACCTGAAAATGAAGAAATCTCAAACACAAAACAGTGGAGTAGGAATGGTATTCCAATAAAATGTATTTTAAAGAATTATTTAAAAACAAATTCTTAGCTACACTTTTCCTTCAAATTAATTATTTAGCTCAATTAGAAGGAATTTGCTCACTTATAGGTGAATAAATTATTCCTTAATCAATATACCGAAAGAATATGAAACAAAATCATGATGCTCGTATATATGCAAGGAGTTCTTATTTTTACGGGAGAGTTTTCTTATCGGGAGTGCAACTTTTATTGTATTGTAATTTAAGATACACAGATTATGGCAAAACTATTGAAATCAAGTAATAAATCGGAGTTTATGTGTGTGTTTCACACGACTGCCGTTAGTAAATGTCACCACAAGAGTAGGCGGATCCACAATTACCCTATCTGTAAAGAGAAACGAAGTTTGCATGGTACCAGAATCCCCCCACTTGAAGAGGATCGAGTTGTCCACTACCGTTTCCATCGCTTATGCGAAATTGATGTTGGCGAAGGGATGTCAATATCAGTGTTGAAGTCTATGTTGAATACCTGGAAGCCTTTTATTGAATTTTTAATAGATCCGTCTGTGAATTCTTGTAATTACTCAGTAAATTTTCGGTTCGACTATTATACCCGTTATAGAAATATTTTTTTAAAAAAACGAGTGCATTTAAAAAGATATATGCCGCCCAGGTGGCGTAGCGGTCAAAGCTTTAGCTTTTGACCATTCGTACTTCAAAGGTCCGGGTTCGAATCCTGGTGATTCATGGATTTTTCTTACTTCACTGGTTCTCTCCTTTCCCCGGAACCGGTGACCCTAAATTAGGGATGAGCTATTATTTATGGCCCAATGAGTTGCTCACGGTGGCCGTTAACCCACAATAAGAAAAACAGATATGCTACAGACGCATACTCGGGTTTTAAAAAAGTTTATATTTTATCTGCAGTGACAAGAGTTGATTTATGTTCTTCATGCTTAAAGCCATGCTGAGGAGACCTCTGAAGAAAACAAAACCTTCTGATTTTTGATGTAATAGCCTTCTTCACATTTCACAGAACAGATATTAATTACTCAGTGGATATTTGACCTCACGTGGTGCTATTTAGAAATCGGAATCTATAAAAGAATTCGAATTTTGGTGTAAGTATTGAAACGAAGCAAACATCGGTTTTACACTAAGGCAGGTAAAATGAAACTTCTAAGGTATATTAGATAACGAAAATATGTAGCAAACATACCTAACTCGATGTGCAAACGAAAAAGTCATTTCCTTCGTCACCAGATAAATTGACCAACCATTTATATCCGGACACCTGCGTGCTCATAAATTGTCTTTAATTACAGAAAACCTTTTGTGCTATATATTTTAGTGACGACCTTTGATTTTTGTAAATATGCTCAACTAGTTTTGGTAAATGTACTCCAATATCTTCCGCTATTCGACTTTTAAATCATTGACCAGTTCAGGATTGTTTGTTGTACCACCTGTTTTCCTAGTACCCAGGAATATAGGTTGTCTGTGAGGTTCTCCGCAAAGTACAGTTTCTGATCTTGAAAAGAACAACATTTGGTTTCCATATTCCTTAAATTACACTCACGGACAATGAAATTTGCGTCAAAAGAAGGAAGCATCAGATTAAACTGAATATTGATGGACGTAATTATACAGATGGAAGATACACATGACGGCAAAAACAGAGCTGCAGGACACTTACAGGAGGATCTGTGGCACGCAGTCCGGTCGTTTTCAATAGCGCGTCGCCCCCGCCTCGTGCGGCAAAACATGCTGTAATACGCTCCGTCAGGGAGGCAAACAGACGCCTGATAGTTTCCTCCGACAGATTGGTCCACACGTGTTGGACGGTTTGCTCCAAATCCCGGATAGTGCAGCACGGACGCAGCTGGCGTTTCAACCTTTCCCACAAATGCTCGATAAGGGATAAATCCGGAACAACGGGCAGGATATGCAAGTCTCTGAAATGCGCAGTCATAGGCAACAGGAGCAGTGTGCGGGCGGGCATTATCCTTCTGGTAGAGTGGACCTGGAATCATGACCAGGAATGGGAGCACATGGGGCAGTAGGATCTCATCCACCTACCGCTGTACCGCTGGGCCGTGAAAGATCCACGTACCACTACTACCTCATCAGCTATCATAGGCAATGGCTCTTCAGACCATAATACCTTCAGTGGGGGAGGTGGGGCTTTCGATAGCGAGATTGAGATTGTGCCGTAGACGAGGGGACCTCCATACCAGGACACGATGATCACCTGTCCCAAAAACGAAGCGGCACTCATCGCTAAACACCACACATCGGCAGTCTGAGGCGTCCCACGCCGCTCTGGTCTCGCACTACTGCAAACGGATACTGCGATGTTCCGTTGTTAACCACAGCGCACGTGACGTGCGCTGGGATCGCATATATGCTTAAGCTAGGTGTCGGAAAATGCTTCTTGGGCACACAGAAGCCGCTACATCTGCCTGTATAGTGGACCGGGTCCCAGTGGAATCCGTTCGTGCCTGGCACATGATCCGTCGATCTTCTCTACCAGTTGTCCTCCTGGTCCGTCCGGAACCGCTCCGCCATGTGGCAGTGCCGTCACGTGTCAACTGCTCTCAACACAGTAGGACGGTATGCTCTGAACGATCCACCTGGCTGGCTATACGGCGCGCTGACCACAGTGATAATTTCAGCCCGACGATCAGGACTCTATCAAAGTCCGCAAGTTCCGTAAATCGACGTCTCCGGCATCTCCCCAGCATTCTCGTCACTCTGTACGCATGATTGCGTCGGCCGGTGCTTTTCGCTTTCATGGGGCGTCGACTACACGCCGGTTTGTTACGCGTCTGGTTTGTGCTTGCAGCGCCACCAGAGAGTGTGCAGTCATGCGCGCACCCACCAAACGTGGATAAATTGCATACCAGCACGCACTCTAGCTATTTGCAAAGTTTCGAGGTTGTAGCATGTTCACTTATAGATGCGCAAATTTCATTGTCCTTGCAACAACGCCAGAAGTAGGACATCGTTCGTTGTTTTGCCAATTCGGGTATGGACTTTTCTAAAAGTTGTTGTACAATATTCTTACTGAATGGTCGTTCAGATTATCTCATTAAAATTCATGGTTTTGTCCGAAACGAATAATGTGCCCAAACCAAATGAACAATTTCATAATTTTGCTGTCAGGTATCCCTCAAATATCTTTACTGACTATCAGGCTGCATGAACGAAAAAACATAGTCGGGCGGATACAGTATTTATTTTTATGCTGTAGAGGTGTTCGGTATATTGGATTACAGGGTTTTTTATCTGAAAAACCAAAACGTTATGAGCATTAGGTTGGAGTAATGCTCTGCTACCAGTGATACTTCAAAAGAGGATGGTGTGCGATATGTGCCAAATGCTTGAAAACAGTGGAATTTGGTGCAATTGTGCTACAGAGTACAGCATTGCATAACTGATTTTCCTGACATTGGAATTATCCTTCATCTTTACCAAAATTTTAAAATGTTTAAAGCAAAACCCTTAGCTTATTGCACACATTAAAATTTAGAGACACTTCATTCCATGGCACAGAACGCGTGTAACCTGTCTTTTAACTATGAGGACAGCTACCCATTATTTCATCTTACCCATTGAGATATATTAATCTCTGGATATTTTAAATATTTTGAAATCTTAGATACTATATTAGAATTCTACAACGATACGTTCCGTGTTCTTGGAAAATCCCAATCATTTTCCTACAACTGTTTAGAAATTTCTAAAACGATATCTTACCCATTTCTACCCATTTCTTGGATATTCGAAAACGACGTAATTTCCTTGGTTTAGAAATAATCTAATATTTTATTAACAGTGCACCGCAGAAGAATTTCTGTTTCACCAGGAAACTAAAAAGTCCTTCATTTTAATGGAAGCTATAATTTTTGTGTACTGAGGTTACTTAAGATACCTCAAAATTAGGTGTAACTGTGAAGAAACTAATACAAACATCCAACACTCTTCAAAAGTTTTAATGTCAGTGTAGAAGACTAGTGAAATATAAGAATCTGTTTTTTTTTATTCAAATAAGACGTCTCACTGTACCTAACGCTAGTCTTTGAAACCCGTGCTTTCTGTGCTCCAAAAAGAAATATTGTGTGTTTCCCAAACCAATGCCCTTTAAAAGTGGAAAGAAAAGAAATATTTCTCTTTTAACTGAAAGAGCCATAACTTTATAGTTTTTTGTACGCTTTGGAAGGCCATTGCGTAATCAGAAATATTCTCATTGGTAATCTTGCAGGTAGGTATAATTTACCATTAACTTTCGTGACTTTTTGTTATGCCCCGATAGCATTCAAAGTTCCCAACCACATGACAAAAGCATAATAGCTTACTTAGTAAAGTAAGAAATGCATATTCTAGGTCATAGTGTCTAGCTAAGGACGAGAGAGAATGTATAGCACCATGGATATCTCGCAATGAATCATGAATTTTCATTACTAATTTAATTTAGTTTTTGAACATAAAACTAAAACCCTTTTGATACAATTCTAAATTTTGATCAGTACCATAGCTTCGGTGATACATCACAGAATAGCTACGTTTCATTAGTATACAACAAAAATGCAAGACAAACTTGGATTAAGATGCTCTTTAAGGGTGAATTTTGGTGTCATTTCTGATATGGAAACAATGTATTTTTTTAATAATGGGTGTCCACGTGACAACGTGAATTTAAATATTACAACGTACGCGACTTTCAATTTCTTCATAAAATAAAATTCTCATTTGCTTTTTGGAATATTCCACGCAATACTTAACACGACATTTTGTTAGGAATGTCCTCGATGGGATTTATTGTTTATACACTGGCAGAAAGTGAAAAAAACACCAAGAAGGAATTGGCGGACGTTCATGAAATTTACATATGATAATGGAATCGAGCTTACGTAGGTGTGATGTTAATTTCGGGACCAACCGGTGAGCGCTTACGCCACAGCACGGTATAATATGCAAATTATCGTCGGTGGTATTTAAGGAGTACGGCGAAGTGAATGTAGTCAGTCACCGGCGTATGGACACGTGCGAAGACCCTGAAGAAGCTGCAATGCCTGGACATGGAAGACGTGTACGATTTAAGCAGTTATCGGACTTTGAGCGAGGTTGTCTAGTCGGACTCCGCGAGGCCGGGTGGTCGTATCGTCGTATTGCGGAGCGAATTAGACGGGAAGTATCGGTGGTGGTACGATGGAGGCTTATATGGTCCGAGGAACATTCCTACACGAGAAGACGTGGAACCGGAAGTCACAGACGGACTGATGAGCGGACCGATCGGCGCATCAGAAGAGCGGCGTTGTCAAGCAGAGCATCCACTGCGACGCATATCCGAGCTGCCGTTGCACCTGAGGTGACTGTGCGAACAATCCGCAACCGTCTACTGGATGCAGGACTACGTGCACGTGTGCCTCTGGCATGCGTACCTCTTACTCCAGCCTACCGTCAGGAACGGCTGCAGTGGTGTCGCCAACGTCTGCACTGGAGAACGCAAAAGCGATCTGTCGTGTTCAGCGATGAAAGCAGATTCTACTTGGGAGCTTCCGATGGCCGTATGCGTGTTCGCAGACGCACAGGGTGGGGTCCACACCCTTCTTGCAGCCGCCAGCAACACAAAGTCGCTACACCTAGTCTCCTGGTGTGGGGAGCAATCAGCTACCGCTCCCGTACACAACTGGTGTTTGCACCGGGTACGTTAAACAGCACCTCCTACATCAACAACATCACTCAGCCCGTTGTTGTGCCATTTGTAAGGTCGGTCCATCGTGGTGTTTTCCAGCAAGATAACGCACGCCCACACACGGCATGTGCAACGCAACATGCACTTCAGGGTGTGAGACAACTTCCATGGCCTGCACGTTTGCCGGATTTGTCCCTTATTGAGCACGTGTGGGATTTTATAGAACAACGACTTATCCGGTATCCACGGCCAGCCACGACCATCCCCGATATACGCGTCCAGTTTGAGGATGCTTGGAACTCAATACCCCAAACTTACATCCAACATCTGTACGACAGACTCCATGCCAGAATTGCCCAGTGTGACGTAGTTCATTGCGGTTCAATCTCGTAATAACCATGTTACATGGAAATGTTATTTTTCAGTTTACCAGCAAATACAGCTGTATTTTGGTATAATGTTTTGATCATGTTATTCTCTGTATTCTGTTATTATGCTGTATAAATTTCGTTGGTATCAGACGTCTCTTTCTTGGTGTGTTTTTTTTCACTTTTCGCCAGTGTATTTCATAATGTAAACAAATTTCAAGTTATACAAACGATTTCATGTCTTCCTGGACAGTATTTCCAGAACATATACGCTCAGAATATATGTGTCTTTGAAATCGTATTCTAAATTTCAGATATATGCGAAAAAATTACGACCTACCCAGATATTTCAATCTGCTAACAGTAATGCTTAGTGCGTATCCAAGAACCGATATCGATGCGCGAACGTCTCGAAGTGAACATTAATTTGAGATTAAAGAAAAAAAGGTAGTTCCAAAAAACATGGAAAGTTTTTTTACACTACTTCTGAGAAATGGAAACTTGAAGCACTTTAGAAATAGAAAAAGGCTGCTTAATATTCCACAAGAATTTAACGAATAACTGAAGTTTAATTAAAATCTTGCTCATTTTCAAGATATGGAAATTTAGCTGCACAGAAATCCCTTAGTTTGTGGTGTGATTTTCTAAATGTATCATACAGGAAATTATATCAAAGCGACTGAACACGAAGATCCATTATATTAGATTGTTTTACCATTTTCTGCTTAGTATGTTGTGAATATGAAACCAACAGCTTGAAAAAGCCTGAGTTTCTGAGTTTGCGTGAAAGCCATTCTACGATTACTGGAATAACGGAAATACGTTGAATGCCAAGAGAAGCATTTAATAAAAATACGAAAACCTCAAATCTTTCAAAGCACTTGTAGCCCTAACTCTATGAGTCACTTGGAAGAGATGAAAAACAGGAAAATAAGAGCGAACATTTGCCTTGATAGGAAATATCATAAAGGCAAAACGTTCTGAAAAAATTAGGAATTTAAGATTAAACGGTTTTCCGCTAAGAATGGAAGTTTTATAACTTTTCTGTTTTTCTAGATTTGATTAGTTTTCGCGATGGAATTACTCATTATGATGAAATCTCCACTTCGCATTACAGATCAACAAAGTATGCTTGGCTCAGGAAGGCAAAGAAGAGCGGGGTGGCAAGGGAAGATTTAGGCTTAATGAGAATAAGAATGACAAATTTTTCCTTACTTTTGTTTTCTTTAGAACTGACAAGACACGTTTGTGTTTTAAAAAATAGCACTGTATTAAGCGAATCGTTTTAGAAATAAAAAAATATATTTCCTACACTACAAGTTCTTCATTAAAAATCAAGTGAATGATGTAATAATTGCGATATAAAAAAATTACATTCAGAGGGGAAACTAAAATTATCTTTCGCCCTTCCTTACAATTCATTATTCTGGCGCCCATTTGGTTGTTGACAAGATCCAAGGAAATTAGCCGTCACATGATAAAATCAAATGAAATTTACAACAACACGCACGCGTATAAATACAATACAATTATGGAAAATTCTGTGGGTTTTCTTATACATTTATTTATACTGGACATTTTTTATGCGTAATCCAATATTTTGCCAAATAGTGATGTACACCCTTTCCCTTCTCACGTCAAAATGACTTAACATTTTAGGAAAAAGTAAAAATTCATGTTTTATGTTGGCCGTGTAATATTTTGAGAGGATGTCTAAACAAACAAAATCAATATTCTTAGAAAAAAATATTTATTTTCCTCACCGGCTGGAAAGAGTAGCAAGAAACAAAATTGTTAAACGTAATCATTGTTTTGATCTTGCAAAGCATTACAAATTCTGCTATTTTTACTCAGCGAACGGATTCTATGGAACTTTTTAAATACTGGTTCAGTTTCTTCCTAGTACATTTAAACTAACATGGTAGTTTTTTTCGTGTTAATTTAAAGACCTGATCACAGCGAGCGATGTTGTACCTTTGATTTCCTTGCGCAATTTTTTGAAGACGCAAAATTCTTTTTTTTTTGTGTTGTTAACCATTCCAATCCTGATTTTAAGAACAACATTTTTAGAATCCAAGCTTTCCCGTCTAAGCTTGGAGCATTTCTTCAGTTCCATCTTTCGGGAAAAACGTGTCATTTTAATCTGACGATCTGGCGGAGTACGAACATTACTCAATCAATATCAATTTCAGAATTCAATAATTCTGAAACTGAGAACTTCCGTGTTCTGAAAAAAGTGGCACATACCTGGTTATTGACGTGCAACCTTTTACTTGTTTAATAGAATATTATTCTTTCTAATTTTCAAAATTTTTAACGCATGTAAAGCTGTCCAAAATAAACTTCCAGGCAAAATAATCGTCGTTACAAAGACTGTCACTTTTAGTACCGAATAACTGTTTCGCGAGATGTAAAATAAAGATACAGAAATCATTTTTTAGAATTCAATTGTCCTTGGGTGGAAATATTTCACGAAACTGTTCCACCTGTTTCACGATACGTGCAATAAAGGTACCAAAAAACTTCTTGCGAATTAAATTGCTCTTGTGGGGAACAAACAAATCTTGTGAATTCCAGTTCTAGTAGAGCAATAGCTTAACGACCGACAGTATTGCAAAACCCAACTATGCGTCTAATTTTCATTTACCGCAATAACTATTTCACGAGATGGAAAATAAATACACAGAAAGCTTTCTTCATATTCGACTCTTCGTGGATGGAAAAAACAAAACCTGAGAATTCCAATGCAGTTCAATTCAACGTAACAGACTTGCAGTTTTTTAAACCAATAATGTAATGACTTAGATTTGCAAAACAGAAATCTTTCTTCATAATTTAGTTAATCTGGAATAGAAAAAAGATCTTAAGAATTCCAATGTTGTCGCGTTCAACGTAACTGATTTGTAATTCCAGTAAAGCAGTAGTTTAATGACCGATAGTGTTGCAATACAGAAAGTCTTCTTGAGAAATCAATTGTTCTTGGATGTAATAAATATTGGAAGTTCAAATGTTCTCGCATTCAAGGTAACAGACTTGCAATTCTAGTAAAGCAATAATTTAACGGCCGATAGCGAAGCAAAGCACAAATGTGCATCTAAACTGTATCTTGGTATCTTTAACGGAAAATATTTCAAACGATGTTTCGTGGGATATATGGAAACTATGCGGCATTTCAAATTTTTAATTATTTGCTCAACGAAATGCTGTATTTAGCAGAACTTGTATGAAGACTTTGGATAATTACTCATGACATATTAAAATTCTTTGAAATCAATTTATACACTCACGGAGAATAAAATTTGTGCACCTCAAAGAAAACATGCTACAACCGCGAAACTTTGCAAGTAGCTAGATTGCCTGCTGATATGCAAATGATCCACGTTCTGTGCGATTGCGCATGACCGCACGCTCTGTGGTAGCGGTGTAAGCACGAACTGACAACATTATAAACCGGCGTGTAGTCGATGCCATATGCAAGCGAAAAGGACCGGACGACGCAAGCAAGAGTACAGAGTGACAAGAATGCTGGGTAGACGCCGGAGGCGCGGATGTACGCAACCTACGGACTTTGAAAGAGGCCTGATCATTGGAATGAAAACCGCAGGATGCTAAGCGCGTCGTATAGCCGGTCACGTGGATCCTTCTGATCATACCGTCCGACTATTTTGGGAATAATGAACACGTGATGGCACTGCTACACGGCGGAGCGACTCCGTAAAGAACACGAGAACGACCGATAGAGAGCATCGACGGATCGTGCTCCAGGAAGGATCGAACTGAACCTTCGGAGACCGCTTCCACTTTACAGGCAGATGTAGTCGCTCCTGTGTGCACACGAACTATTTCCAGACTCCTTGCGGAAGCAAATATGCGATTCCAGCTACCCTTACGTGTGATGCTTTTAACACAGGAACATCGCCGGCTCCGTCTGCAGTAGTGCCAGACCAGGCCGACGTGGGACGCCACAAATATGGCGACGTGTGGTGTTTAGCGATGAGTACCACAGTTTCTGCCATTAATTTGCATATGGTTCAACACTTATACCAAAACTGTGTGATTTCAAAACCATGTTATATCCTATTTTTTAAGCCGCGTAATACAAATACATTGATTTGTCATACTTCTATACCCACACTCTTTGCGTAGTATTTTCCTTAACCGAACGATGAAACTCTCATCGCTCACTCTACTAAAGAGATATTTTTGCACGGCCAGTAAAGTTATGTCTGTGTTAACACAACGCATGATTTAATACTGGAATTTAAAATGAATTGAGCTGTTGCGCGAGATGCATACCTACGCGGAACTTCGGGCATAAACATTTTTTTAGGTGGGGTGTAATTCAACTTTTTAAAAAAAAAGCCAACCAAATTTGATTTTTTTTTTTTTGCACACGGCCTTACCACCTTCAAGATGAGTAAAATATTCGCCAATGGTTGCCAGAATTGGTCTCTAATATGCCAATCTTTCATTCAAAGTGAATACGTTATTTCATGCAGAAAACTATCCATATTCTAAGAGACAAAGCTGTTGTGAAGCATTGGAGGGACAAATTAGAGCGAGACATGAAGAACTCTTTTCCAATATGGAGTGATACAGGTAGTTCTCTTTCCTTTGCATGGGAACAATCGTGACCTTCGACACGACAGATTGCTTCCTTACGCGTTTTAGCGTACAGCTACAGCATTGCTTTTGAAATGGAGGCAAGATAATATAATGTAAGCCAGATGCAGCGCGGCTCAACTTGATCCTGCGTGAGGGGATCGTACTTAAAAAAATATTTTGCTGTGAGCCACTGTGCATTTGTGTTTTTCATTGGATTGAATTAGAATATGTTATTGAGCAATTTCTGACATTGCCGGCTCCCTTATTATATCCTCAGCAGTACCTCACGGAAGGGAACTTCACTGTTCAGGATATAACGCAACTCAAAACTGACAATTGTTGGTTTGAACCTTGAAACCACTATCTGAAACCTAAATAAATTCGCTGGTAAAAGTCGCGGAGGCATACACGTCTTTCTTCGAAAGTGTTTAAACTACTTATGGGCCGAATTTTGATATTTAAAGAAATGTAATGCATGCAATGGAAATTAATCATGGAAGAATCGTGGAATGAATGTAGAGAAATACCAAAAAGTTCCTTCCTCTTTTTTCTCATCAAACGCAATAGCATAACTCTTCGAATATAGGCGTTCTCTTCAAATAACGCCTATATTGCGACTTAATTGTCGCAATATAAGGATTTAAGTTATATTGTATATATATGTATATATGTATATTTAAGTTATATTGTATATATATATATATGTATATATATATTTAAGTTATATTGTATGTAACTAATATAAAGTTATATTGTATGTAACTAATATAAAGTTATATTGTTTGAAGTAAATAAAAACATCTTGTTGCTTAATTGAATGTTCTACCAATAATTATCTTCAGTTGAAAGCCCAGGATTCCAAAATTATATCTCTGCTCATTTATAGCCATAATTACTGGAATTAAAATTTACTAGTCACAACATACTTCGATCTAGTCTCTAACAATTTAGGACAAAGCAACGCTTAAAATTTTTAAATGTTCATTCTAAGATCGATGACATGCAGACAAATAATTATTTATCAGCCCTCCCGAACAGTTGGCACAGAGTAATCATTGAATTATCACCATCATCAAAAGTGGATGCAACCCTAGTGACCACGTGATTTAGGGTAGGATGAAATTAGTGACCGACGCGGCATATATAAGATGTGAGTGGAGCAGTTGGAAGTCAAATTAGGAGCGATGATTGGTTAGCGTAACGATTTGTCTGACTTATAGAAAGGACAGATCTGGGAGCTCGGAAAGCCATGGCTTTGATTTTCGAAAAGGCTGAATTGGAGGGTTGTCCTCGAGCCGCTGTTGTTAAGTGTATCAGGGCTGGAGTGAAAGCGGTCAAACAACGACCCAGAGACAAAACTGCATAGGACGCCGAAAGGTTAATGTGAGAGGGAACCACCTGGTTCGAAGACGCATACAGGCCAACTGACGTAGTTCAACAGTTGTCCACCCAATATTACAGGGCAACACTGAACGGTATATGTCATTTATATTTCATTGCTTTCCCACGTATAAAATAACTGTGGACGACCGGATGGTATCTGTCTTTAGGCTCGCTCATGTGGGCTATAACAGCGGATGACCCATGCGACAACCTCTTAGCCACGGTTCATTGGCGATAAAGACTTGCTGAAGAAAGTTTAGCTGGTTAGATGGTGTCATCACAGAATGAAATATCAAAAAGATTATCTGAAAATACGGTAAAATATTACATGGTGAATGTATTACATAAATATTACTGAAAAATATTACATGGTTCCAAACCTTCATGCCTTTTGAGCTATACGGCAGTCTTACAATTCGATGTTCGCAGTGATACATGCCTTTTTCGGCTATGTTAAGCAATATATCGTAGGTAGCTTATGTCTGTCCAAAATATATCTGTCTATACATTAAATGAAAAAGGAAATCTATGTCCTTTGTGACTTAATATGCAGTTACTCTCTTACAGAACAAATTACTTAGAAAAAGTGACTTCCACATGAAGCACTAAAACTGAGATTCCAAAAGTTACCTCCGGAGCCCCTAACGAAGTTACGAAGCTTTCGTTTCTCACTGGAGACACCTACAAGGTTTCTGTAGTTGGCCAAGATAAATCTGTACGTTACCAAGATAAATCTTGCACTTCAGCTCACTACTGAAACAACTGCAGCATAAATTTTTTGGATAAGTGTATTTTCTGAAATTTAGTTAAACCTAGGAGTTCTGAATAATTATATGAGTTCCTAGGACTACAAAAGTACTTTAAAATCCTTTCCTTCCTAGAGAGGAAGCTTTACTTAAATATAATATTTCCTGGAATCATGGGAACATAAAAGTCTTTCTGTTTGCATTGAATTACTGCTTAAACTACAGAATAGGCTTTTCTAAACAGTTTTGTATTCCGTATATATTATAGAAACAAAACTTCCCAGGTAGCGCTGAACTGTTAATTGGTTCCCAACCCGTTGGGCTTTGTAAATTGCTATTTGCTTAAGGAATGTAGCATTTAACTAGAGGAATATTTTATGAAATATCTTCTTCAACTGCTTACTTCTTTTCTTGGACTAAATTCGCCTCAACGAATATATACGAAAATATTTTCGAGAGTACTATAGAATGGAACGTCCTTTCATGGATCATGCAAAAACCTTTGTGCTCTAATATACCTGTATAACATATATCTGAAAACATGTGCGCATCAATTCAATGTACAACGAAAACGTCAGAAATGAAGAAAATGTATTATTTTCAAACCCAGGCGAAATTTGATTTTTACTGATGGAAGCATGTTTTCCTCAAGCCGCATTTGTTTCAAAATACTTCTTTTTGAAGCATTAAAAACATAAAGCTCTGGTTGATTTTCTTACAGATTGGCAAAATAATGTATATATTAGGACGCAAACCTATCGTGTAGCTTTTGATTTTGTGTTTTGTCCGTATGCTTACCGTGACCTATAATAAGTTTAGTATAAAATTATAAAATCTGGAAATATACATGGATATCTATATTTCTTTCTCTCATGAAGAATCGTCACTAAAAAGTATACAAATGAGGTTTATTCCTCTTCTGAACAAAATTACAAAATTCTAGCGGGAAGTATTCTGTACAACTAAGCCTTAATTTTTATCCTGTACAGGACTGATGTTAAACAAGTTGTCAGATTTATTTAGTTAACAAAAAGGTGCAGAAAATATCTTTGACTGCAGCGAAAGCTATTACTTCAGTTTCATTTAAAGTAGAAAAAACCGTTCCGATTTTTGGAAATTTTCTTCTTTGTTACTAGATAAAAATACCTTCTTTTATCTTTATCTCACTCAAACGAGGAAATAGCTAATGCTATTTTTAAAAATACATGGGCATCTTTCTTGATAGCCTTAACAAAACTTTTAATTGAACCAACTTCATACTAAGTGTTGGTAAAAATATCTTATCAACATCAACTCGTGGTTCTTTAAAAAATGCTTCGAATAGCAAATCCTGTGATGGTTATATCAAATTGATCGGAAACTTGAAACTTGGTCGTTCTGGGTGGTGTAGTGGTTAGCATACCAGGGCGTTTTCTGGGAGACCCGGGTTCGAGTCCCGCTCCAGGACGATGAACATTTTCAAGTTATCCGATATTATCTGACTTACCATCCTTGTCACATTTACGCCAAAAAACGGATTGTCATCAAAATTTGCATTAAAAATATGTTTTCCCTCTGTGATCAGTGTTGGAATATTTTCCAATCACTCATCCGGTAGTGCTTCTTCTTGGCCAAGCTATCTCATTCTGACATGAAGTAACAGTGATGCTCATTATTACATGAAGTAACATGCTTTCTTTATCCTCAGAACATACCCAAGGTAACACTAAGTTTAAATTCCCCTCAAAAATTCCAACAGTATTTCTTGAATTTGTTTGAAAGGTGCTACAATTTGTACAGATATACTTTCTGATCACTGAAGTATATTTTTTCCTTCATGAGCATTATTTGTCTATTTCGAAAGTTTTAGCAAATTTAAAATAAATATCAGCCTCATGGGAAATCCTATATTAATGCGATTATTCAGAAAAAATGGGGATGTTTAACTATGCAGATGTTTATCCTCGTTAAGTTTCATAGCGCGTTGGAAATACATAAAACATTTCCTTTTTGAAAAAACATAATACTTTCGAAAGTATTAGGAAACGTAATACGTAACAATTTCTATGCGACAGTGGGAGAGGACGTTCATAACCGGAGTGCTTAAGTTGTCTGATAGTTGACTCTCATTCTGATCTTCCTTGCACTCTCACTTCCCTCGTCCTTTCGAAACAGAGAACAGACAAAAGTTTGTGATTTACCAAGGGGTACCAGACAATCTACGTCAATAGTATCCTTAATAAATCGCAAACGTTCGTACGTGCATATTTGAAAGATGATGACAAACAAGTTTCCGTTATTGACGCCATAATTGTGCGAAACAGATACATGATTTTGTTTTATATCATTGGTTCGTTGTGATCAGTTCTTCAAGAGCGGTTCTGTACTCAAATCAAGTCAAGGGTATCTACACGGACTTTTCACTAAATCGCGACCACTAACTTAATATCCTGTAGATCTCGTTTTAATCTTGTAACTGCCGCCCACCGGCTTGGTTACCACAACTTAAGGTGCGTGTACAGGTCACTGGGGAGTCAAAACTATCGATCAGAACAAATGTTACTAGGCTGAGGGTGACTCCAACTGCTATACCTTATATTCTACAGCATCGCGCAGATGCGTAATTGGTAAGAAAACCGGACACTGTCTGGGCCATTCGAGATATCGCATACAAGCCCTCATGTTGTCGAACTATCTCGCATAATGCGGGATGGTTCGACGAACTATTCCTCATATACCCTCGGAGTCCTGGATGACGGGAAAAGACGTCACGTCATAGGTCCAGCCGTCTTGAAAGGAGAAATGAAAATATGTTCAGATGCAAAAGTAGAGCGACAGCAATGAAAAATTAGAGGTAGGGGTATAAGCATTTGCTTAGGCTGAATGCTAAGTCAGTGAAAAGCTGAATTTGACACAGCGAACTGAATAATTATTTTTGGTTTGGTGTTTTGTCTGTTTTTTGAAAGAAATGAGGGAGGATGTTCATTGCAAATTTATTTATTTAATTATTTCATATACTTAGGTAATAAGTGCTGTATTTTTCCTTATTGTTTTCTTTTTTAGCTCTCAATGCTTTTGCCCTGATACAGATCAAGAACCGAAGGTGCAAATTTTGAAGCACGCACTTCAATAACTTGACAAACTGCTTCTATTTAATAGGTCACTAAAAGGTTTGGCAGCCAAAGCACGAGCACCTCAGGGCCTGGGAAGGCGGGAAAAGACGTTCTGCCATTTGTCCACTGTCTTCAGGTGCGGAAGGGTCGGATGTTCGTGCTAGTCTGTTCACGATTGGTCTTTAGGAATTGACGTGAATGATAATAAAAGTGTTATTGCTGTTCACCATTCCACATAATAGAATGTCTGGCGCCAAGCGTAGAAAAAATAGTGAGATGTGAAATTATTTCACCGTCGTTGATGAAACTTTCGCTTGGTGTGATATTTATCAGCAAAAGCTATCTTTCAAAAGTTCGTCTTGCCGTTCCGTTACTGCTCGGTTACCCTTGGCATGAACGATGATTTTGTTCGTTTCTTCCTTGTGAGTAGTATAAATATTACTCAAACTTAGTAACCTATAAACTGTCAAATATTATCTTCCAACATCTCTAGGTACCGAAAGGAAAAATACAGTAATCTAGGTATCTTCAGCAAAATGGTAAACAGGTGCGCGAAATATGTGTCAAATAGTGAAATAAAAGGGATCATTTTACAGTATCCTGAGTTTACGCTTTGCTTACATCAAAATAATTACATTATAGATGAAGACATTTGTTTTCAGTTATTAATCTAAAATATTATTTATATCATTAGGAAAAATTACACAAAAACGAACTGAAGGACAACAGCTCACTTGGATTATCGTTCAAGCCTGCGCAGTTATAATTTAGGTAGATTTCAAACGGGAAGAATTTGACCTAATGCAAAGCATGCCTATTCCTCTGTTAAGGCCTAAAAATAATATTGAGAGAAATCATAGTGTGTTATCGCCGAACACAAAACACATACACTATGTTGACAAAAGTCACCCGACACCTAGAAGATAAACCCATTATAGAATTTATTGACATACATTAACACTGTATCGGTTCACATTTGGCCTTAATGCATGCACTGACACTTCGAGACATTCATTTGCCAATGCTTTGGATCATAGCGATAGGTATGCGCTTAAATTGAGTACATAAGGCTGCCTCTAACTGTTGCTTAGTAGTAGGCCATGGTTCCAAACTTTTTATGCCGCACTCTAATTAATCCCATAGCTGATCTATCGGATTACGATCACAGCTCTGTACTGGTCAGTCCACACACGATAAGGAATTATCGTAATAGTCCGTGATTAGTCCTTACTTTATAGCCGTAAAAGTCCTTGCTGTTCCATAGTATTGCCACAGAATTGGTACTGCATAATTGTCCAGAATATCGAGGTAGACGTGCGGGTTAACATGTGTGTATCCGATAACCAATAAGCCGGGACTATATCACAAAAAACACCCCCACACCAGTACACTGTCAGCTCCAAACTTGACCGTAGGAAGAGTACACTGTGGTAAATAGCGTTCCCCAGCGGCAGCCTACCCACACACAGCCATAATACTGATAGTTCGTGAATCTACTGCCGATTCATTCATAGAACCCGTTTGCATTGATCTACTGTCCACGAAAAAAGTTCTTTACACCATGCTAAACGACGAGTAGCATTCCGAGTGGTGATGAAAGGCTTGTGAGCAGCCGCATGGACTACGGTAACCCATGGAATTAAATTCTCGGCGAATGGTACATGTACATACATGGGTTGCAGCATTGTTACTCACCTGTATACTGAGGTCTGGTGCTGTACTCGGTCGATTAGCTGTAACGACTCTCCTGAGGCATCGACGTTCCCTATCACTGATTTTCTTTGGTGTTGCTGCTTTAGGAACGCCATGTGCCTTGCACTTATTCAGTACATCCTAAACATTTGACTTGGGTATGTTTAAACGCCTCTCGGGTTCTCTTAAGGACAACCCACTAATGTATAACACCCAACAATCTTTCCTTTCTCAAAGTCAGTTCTCTCCCGCCGCGACACTTTCACTCAACCTCACAGTGTGCTATGATCGCGGTCAGCTGCAGGCTTGTTTTTCTACCTTTTGTAGCTGTACCGCGCCTCTTAACAATGCAACGGATCCGTTCATTTTGTTTTGAAAGGGTGTCCGGTGACCTTTGTCAATATAGTGTATTTCAAGTTTTTTACAGTTCTTTATTACCTTCTGAGCATTGGATTTCTATGTCATTACATTTGAGTTGTGTAGGTAAACAATTTGAAAGGAAAAATATCATTATAATTTCGCTAAAAAAGTTCTTTGCGATGAGTATTCTTAAGGTTTTCAGAATTTCAGGTACATCTGATGAATAATATGGTTTTCACAATTTAAAAAATTGAAAAAAAGTGCAGGTGTTTTTTAAACAGCACAGATAATTCACGTTCAAACTTGCTAAATTTGAAATGCAATTGAAAGTGCATTTCTAACATTACAGAAGCACACTGCATCAAAGGTATCAGTTAGTTTGGTATATGTGGGGAGTTATTGACTTCAGAAAAATTCCTGGTTTTTCTGTTAGTCCAGCGGCAATACCTAGCACGAAAAACCTGGGTTTTAAAGGATGCCAAGTTAAAATTATTTCTTGGAATTGCGAACGAACAGTTGTACAACCCTGGTAGTAGAATGCTTGATAATTGTTTGGAATACTTAATGTTACAGAAAAATACTTTATACAAACACTTTTTGCAGTTCGATTTGTTTAAGATAGAAATACTGACACAGCAATCATACATTCTTGAATAACCTGTATACAGCATACTATCCATCACGTAATATCATTCGCATCAGAAAATTTGAACTATCCATCGAATTCCATCGCTGTGGAGTTGCGATGAACCAGCATCTCCTGATATCCGTTCGAATATGCTATCCATTGCACTATCGATACCTTTACTTAACTATGCTACAAGAAAGAAAAATTAGCTTCGACTTTCAAAAGATACGAAATTCCAACAGCTAATTCCATTTAAATCAGATACAGTTGTAAATATAAATATTCTCTAAATTCTCTGGTATGCAAGTAGTCCTCTCGGATCTACTTACATATCAGAAAATTTTGAGTTTATTTTCTTCTGACTTGTTTGATTAAAAGTTTCTCAAAGTTTTATATAAATATAATGACATTCAAAATTAAATTTACTCTATGGCCAGTACTTACTCCAATGTACAATCTTGAGGTAACGTAGCCACATAAACTCATGTTATTTGATTCAGAGGCATTTAAAAAAATTAAGCTTTAGGAAAAACAATTCCTTCTTTACGAGTTTTATTTAATTTTTTTTTTTTGCTGGTGGGAAGGTGGATTTGAGATTTAAGAAAATCATCAAGTAAAATACACATTTATTTTTTATTTTTTCCCGGTAACTTTCTTATATTAAACCTTGCAGAGGATGAAAAACTCGTCAGTATTGCGGATATATTAAAATAATTTATTAAGTTAGATATTAAATGAAGTCTCGTTTTAATACTTTACTCTTCGAGGCCTTTTAAAGTAATTAATTGTGCATATTGGGATATTTTTTTGTTTTTTACACTCAAGCGTATACAGATGTAGGTCATGCTTATGTAAATAAACACTACGTCCGACCAAACATTAAGATCCTAAATTTCAAGTAAAGGTTATTATGCATTTTGCAAATGTATTTTGTGATATCGCTCTAAAATTAATTAATCTCCTACATCGCTGACATTGGATTAGCAATTGTAAAACCAATGTATCCTGAAGCTTTTCTCGTAAATCTCAAACTAAGGATTGCCTGACAAGATGTATTTACGTACTTGGCTTAAAGCAATAATTTAACTATTTCAGTTCGATACGAAGACGGCGTTTGAATAGCTTCATCTTCGCATATTTTAGGAATATTTGACAAGAGCACACAGAAAGAAATTTGGACAAAGCCTACGAACTTTTTACTGACGAAATCTGATCTGATTCAAATATAATGTTAATAACAACTAAAACGAACTGCCTTAGAATATACCTTGACATACGCACACAATCGATTAGCAGTCTCACAGCTTATCGATTGTGTACATAATATTTTAGGAGAAGTAGATCCGTTTTCAGCACTGAAATGGGATCCGTAGTATTTGATAACCATAAAACATGACACACATCTTAATCTATGAATGTTATAGCAATCTCACTTTTCAGGTACCACATAAATACGCATATCCAGCATTAGATAAGGTCCTACTGCTGAATATGGTATACATATATCGAGCAATAGACAATCACTTTCAGCTCGCAGTTAGATGCCATATCACAATGAAAACTTCATTTCAAATTTGAGGTAAGGACAGGAATCCTTTTAGAAAAACATTCCTACATTCAAATTGTTTACAGTTTAATTTCACAAATTATTAAGATATATAACGTTTATTTAAATTTAAATACTGTAAATTATATCATAATTATGTTGTATGTAATTAAGTAGAATTTCTATAGCGGCAATTATTGATTTATCTTATTTTGTTCTTTTAACACATGATCAGTATCTTATACGCTTCAAAAACTGAGTATGAGGCAGTAAACGTTTAGTGGATATATGATACCATTAAATCACGACATATGGTACTTAATAAATGTTCTATCTTGTTTACGTTGACTTTCTATGTTGATTTTCGTTTTATGATAAGCAGTCTGTGAACTGGTTCGACCCACCTTTAGTAGAAGGCGAAAAACCGAGATAGTCATCCACGTAGCGTAAATAAAGTCCAGAGGGAGTTGGAAATGATTCAAATACATGATTCGCCAATTCTTGTAAGATAATTTCTGCTAAGATGGGCGAGAGTGGGAAGTCCATTGGTGCACTTTCAAGTTGACGAAATATGTTTCCATTAAATCGGAAATATGAGCGGTTTTGTATCAAGCGTAAGGCAAAAATAATGGCTTTAATTTCAGATGTAGAGAAAGCTACTTGTGATTTCTATACATCCGATAATAAGATCATAAATCGTGTAAAGACGGCAGAAATGAACATAGAAAATCAACGAAATATGGTTATTAAGACAGATTGAGACTGCTTGTTCTTGTGGACTACTGGATGCGGTTTCAGGTTAGATGTCAAAATACTATGTACAGCAAAGTTCGGGATCGAACGAAATTCGAATAATTGAATGTAGTTGACTACAATGTTCACAATTTATGGGAGAAAATCTGGATGTCTTGTAATGCGCATTCCCTCACCATGAAAAATATTAGGCTAAACAGATGCTGTACCTTTGTAAACCACTATAAAATGTGCGTCCTAGGTTATCATCTTGGTTATATGAAGAACCGTACAGAATAAATATCCTGTAGCTTGATCTGTGGGCACGCTTGATATTCTCACCCACTTTGATCACTATGAAATGTATCTACAGCACAAGTGAGGAGCCAACGTTTTCCCGGTCATTTATTTTAACAACAAAGTATAGGAAGTAGAATTTTTATCATTCGTGTAAAGCACACATTCCCGTACAGAAATTTTCATAAGTATTGGAGGTATTTATTGAGCTGAAGTCGAAAGCTGACAGATTCATACAAAGGATCACCGAAAGTAGAATCCTAGATAAGAACCTAAAAGAAAATCTAAGAGAACCTTAACGGACGGCAAGAATTCTATTGAAACACTGTATGACATCTTCAAACAGGTGATGATGTAACTGCTGTGATGTTAGAACAAGGTGTTCCCATATCTAAATTTCGACAGTCACGATCATTTAAACAGATGTAGTTTATGTAAGTATCCTCCTTTAACCAAAAACGAGAATCAATTAACAATTTTAATATAACTTTTTGCGTTTAGCGTTAAAAGATATTTATGCTTATGTAAAATCATTTGATTGAAAAATTTCGAAGTTAAATACCCTCATCATCTCCAGCAGCGATAGCTTTCAGTTAAAAGAAAAATGAAAGAAATTACACGAAAGTTCACACCATCTGCTACGTTTTATGATCTGGTATTCGAACCAATTAGGCTGGTTGGATTTCCAGACTTTCGTCTCATACTTTTCTGTTTGGCAAAAAACATCCTGAAATCATGAAGGATGTTACAACATAATTTGGCATTCATTTTTTCTATCTACTGTGACCCAATTAAAAAGGCACAGTGTTTTCCAAAAATCTCTTTCACACGAATATGGAACAAAATAAATGTTAACAGTTTTTTAAAAAATATTTTTTATATTTCCTACTGAAAGCAACACAACAAATATGCAGTATATGTATTGGATTTAAAACAAATTTAGACATACTATATGATACACCGTCGGGTCACATTTTTGTGACCACCTTATACTTTTGACCTCAACAGCGCGCAACCAACAAACGCAGGCATGTGTCGTGAGCTGGCTTGGACGGTGTATAAGGTATGCTGTAGGCATTCGGAAAACATATAATTCGTTGCTCTCATGGATAAAAGGAGCGATTATCGGCTTTCGGGTCGATGGTTGCAGGATTTCTGAAACAGGGCAGTTTGTGAACTCTTCGCGTGCTGCTGTGGTTAAAGTATATCGTGATTGGAGAAATGGCACCAGTGCCAATAAACGACGTTGAAACTGCGGAGTACTAAGTTCCATTGATGTGAGACGTGAACGCCGTTTGCGTAGGTGCGTGAGGGCCGATCGACACGCTACAATAGACCAACTCACTGGCCTAAAGAACCAAGGGGCTACCGGAATTGTGTCTAAAACGACGGTTCAGCGAATCCTGCAGCGTATGGTGCTCCGATGCAGACAGATGGTCACTGTTCCTATGCTAACGAAGATGCATCGGCAGAAAAGGCTTACATTTGCACAGCAGCATCGGAATTGAACGTCCGCTGATTGGCAAAGGACTGCATTCTCCGATGAGTCAAGTTTTCTGATTCATCGAACTGATAGACGTTGGTGCATAAGGCGAGAAACTTGTTAAAACAAAATATATTCAACCATTTCTGGAAGATCATAAGCTGATGGGGGCAGTGTTATGGTCTGGGAAATGTATTCGTGGCGTTCCCTGTGTCCACTCATACTTGTGGAAGGTACGATCGACCGAAATCGTTATGAAACCATCCTTGCAGACCACGAACACCCATATGTGCCTATTGTCTTCCTTGGGACGGATGGGATCTTCCAGTACGACAATGGGGATTGTTACACACCTAGAAATATCCGAGAGTGGTTGGATGAGCACGATGAAGATTTAAAATACTTCCCTGGCCACATAATTCCCCAGACGTAAATCCAATTGAGCATCTGTGTAACCACCTCAATCGTGTGGTTCGCTCTGTGAATACTAATCCACCACGCACCTTCCAGCGGCTGTCAGATGCACTACAGTTAGCATGGTTCCACATACCTGTGAACACCTCCGAGCACCTATTTGGGTCACTCACAGCCCATCTAGCTGCTGTCCGCGGTGCACACGGCGGTTGCAATGGATGTTAACTGGGGTTTACAGTAATGTTACTCGACCGCGTATATGTGATAAGACAGAAACAACGGAATTGTTTTCAATAAAACTAATATGTGGAGACGTTCTAAAGCACTTTATTAGATATGTAGCGCACTCATAGCAAAATTTTTAAGAGCATGATCTAAATAACGTAGAAATGCTGAGAAGTATTTAAAAACCTATAACAAAAGAAGTTATTGAACACAATCTGAGCTTTTACATTGTGCAAATTTGAAGTAGTTTAACAAATAGATGCTAAACTCTTCGTCGTCGTACATTTTGTATGTGCAGAACGACTCAAGATATCACATCAACCTGCATTTTTTAATACTGTATATAACTCAGCAATGTTGTGAGACCATTGTGATTACAATAGTCCTACTCTAGCACAAGGAATTTGAAACAACATAGTGTGCGTCTCAAGGTAGAAGTCCAGGGACATGTATCAGATGAACAATTATACCATATGTGTTCCTAACCACCACAGAAAAAAACATTCAGTAGCTGTTGGGAAAAAGTAAAAACATAGGGATAGCGGTTAAACAAATGTATTTTCACCAATTTATTTATTTCCCTTTCTGACTTTCACTTTGAGAAACATTTGGTGTAGAACGATTGGAGTCTTTCATATTTAAAAAGGATTTCTCTATATACTGTAGATTGTACTCTTTTCCCAACACGCCAAGAATACTTCAAGCTGTTATAACGAATCCTCAACTTAAAGTTATAATAAGATTGAAAAATTTAAATTTTATACAAATTCCGAGTAAATATTAACATACATGTATACAAACCAGAAAACGTGGAGCCACAGAACTAAATAACCTGCAATAGAATACCGTCTTAGCATGATTTATTTTAAAAGATGAAATACTATATACAGGTTAAAACGTACATTAGTACTTTCGATGTGACACTTACTTTATCTTCAGATGTACTGAAATAAACGTTATCTCGATATCATATATATACACTTGTGCACCATGGGAACCCTACTACTTGGTCACGTGACATGACATGGCTGTTGTGAAATTTGAATGCAAATCATGATGAGGATAATTTATGAGTACAAGTTTACATCAGAATTAGAACATGTCATACTACTCGATACAACAATCCGTCGCGTAATACATGGATAAGTTGTTCCCAATCTTTAGGTAACTCAACAGAGGTGTAATCATTGCAGCGTTGGTCTCCAAAGGCTGTGATGTATACGCTCTCCAAGCATAGTAGTGAGTGGGTAGAGGCGGGGGTTGCCAGTAGTTTGGTATTTTTCCAGTCAGGGTACATATTACCAGAAACAAACTTCCTAGCCAGGGCTGTGCTGTGTAGGTTTGCCTTTAAACTGTATTTATGTTCCTGTAATCGCAAGCCCACTTGTCTTTTTGTAGATCCTACGTAATTACTGATGGTTTCACCTGATCGTAGATCCAGCATAGGAATATTGTACACTCCCCATTTTTGCAGCACGTCGGTTTTGCAGCGGTTTTTCTAACGTACGTTGACATACATTTAGTACTAACACCAATTCCAATATTATATTTAAAACATAAGCGAGATAGTACATTAGAGATGTATGGTATGTATTCATTTGAGCCTACAAATTTCCAGTTGTCTTTTGTGTCATTTCTTGTAAGGGTGGTGGTACGTCTCACCCTCAGACGTACAAAAATACGTTTGACTAAATGGGTGGGATAACCAAAACAACTGGCTAAACTGTAGATATATCTTATCTCCTGGTCAAAGAAGGACTTTGTGGTGGTATGTGTAAATGCACGGTGAAAAAGGAAATTAATAGCTGAGGTTTTGAACTGAAAATGGGGGCAAGGAATTAAATGGTATAATCGAACTTATGGCTGTAATTTTTCGGTAAACAGAAAAACTTAAAGAGTTGGAATAAGGGTTTATGTGTACACAGAAATCTAAAAAAAGGCAATTTAAAATCGGTGTCCTGTTCTACCGAGAGCCTGATGGTTGGAAAGACCGAAGTAAATACGTTGGCGAAATTATTTAATTCATCTTGGGTGTGAGGACATATAACCAAGATGTCGTCAACGTATCTAATGTATAAACTAGGGGTGAGTCCAAATTCATCGAGAACTTTGTTCTCAATATATTGAAGCATAATTCCTGCTAACACTGCGAATAATGGGGAACCCATTGGTAGGCCCTCAAACGGTTGATAAATGCAATCCCGAAATTTAAAATACGACCGTTTTTTAACAAAACGTAACGCATTAGGAATTGCTGTGTTTTCAGTACATAGGTTATTGGTGTCAGCAAGTAAGGCCTCAATAATTTGATGGGTAGCATCAACAGGTGCATTAGGGTACAAAGCTACTACATCAATGAAAGCAAAAATGAAAAGAACGTTGTGCGGCTGAAACACTCTAATCGTTTTAAAGCCCTAGTGGAACTCGTAACTGAGTAAGATGAATCCACTATAAATTTAGCAAGATATTTTGCCATGGCTTTTTCAAGTGACTTGTGAGGGCTCACGTAGCCAGAAACTAAAGGGCAAAGTGGGTATACCTCTTTACGTAACTTAATACGGCCGAACATATCAGGGACGCGGCAGCCAAGTGGGGGTGGGAGGTGGGGTGAATGCATGAGTGAAACTTCCCTGACAATTTCACTCATGCATTAACCCCCTCTCCCTCTCGCAGACACACACAACTGGCTACCGTGTTCCTGATATGTTTGGCCGTATTGAGTTACATAAAGAGGGATACCCACTTCGCCTTTTAGTTTCTGGCTACGTGAGCCCTCACAGGCCACTTGAAAAGCCCTGGCAAAATTACTTGCTAAATTAAATTTCCTTGCTTTAATGAGCTTTAGAGTTCTCCTTTTCCTGATAGTTCCTGCTTGTCTGAAGCACTGATATATACAGTGAGGTAATAAAGCAATGAGACTAAATTTAAAAATAATGGAAAAATGAAAACTTGTGTGAATATATTTTATTCGAAGGTCATTCTTCCTTCCTTTATACAAATGGTACGGTCAGCTAGCGAAATGCGGGACTGACAGAGATCATGTTTTAGTATGAAGAGAGGTGCTGACGTCAAAGTTCTTTGCGTGTTTTCAACATTGTGAAAACATTTTCCGTTTAAATACAGTTTAATTTAGGGATTAAAAACTAGTCGTACGGTAAAATATCTTGAGAATGCGGGGAGTGGTTGAATACAGACACTTATTTTCGTGCCAGAAGTTTCTGTACACTGAGTTTTCTGTGTGTCTGTGCGTTATTGTAAAACTCGTACCATTGTCCGTTTTGAATTCAACTCTGACACGAACAATCTTTTGCCACGATCTTACCATAATGGATGTGTAAGCGTTTTCAGTGATAGTTGTATCTTCACGAATGAACTGGTGATGCAGAATTCCCTTCTGTCGTAAAAGCACACAAGTATTGCTTCCATTTTGCAACCTAATTTCTTTCACTTTGGGAGACTGTGGCGACATCCACTGAGCCCTATGACGCTTCGTTTCAGGATCAAAACGGAAACACCATGTCTCGTCACCTACCACAACCCTTTTGATTTTACACTGTTTCTCTAGTCTTCAAGCTGTCGTTTCCTTATTCCACTCGTTTGTTTTCCAGGTTGTCTAACAAATCATTCGAAACAAAACCAGCACATGTTTTCCTCAAATCTTGCAGCACCATCCTGGCTGAAACGATCACATTTTGCCCTATTGCAAACTGTCTTAATGAGTTCAGACGTGCTCATTGAAATCTAGCATCCGGGCTTTTCGGTACATTTCAGATCTTCCCGCATATCATTGAAATATACATATCATCGAAAAATTTGCGCACGCGATTCGGAATTATCTCCATATTCATCACGTAACAACTCAACTGCCTGAAATGCAGTTTTACCGATTTTCAAACAGAACAGAATATTTATTCTCTATTCCATAACGAAGCAGTAACAATATCATTCCACCGAATGAGGTTATTCACTGCGTAAATACTGACCTGCGCAGTTCCATCGCAAAGCCTGTTGTCAGCGCATAGCTGATAAATGTCTTATCAATAACCCATTGTTTCCCGACCAGTGTGTTTTACTGGGATTTTAAAAGTAAATATCAGTCTCATTATTTATTTGCCACACTGTCTATGTAGAAAAATGTGTTCTTTAGGGGCAGGTACAACAAGGCGTCGAGTTTTTCTAACATTAAAAGCGTTTATTCTGCTGGTTGACACACGTCAAAAATTGAAAAACCATTAGTCCTGTTGAAGCACTGGTCTCGCATTGGAATCTTCAGAAATGACGGGCAATAATACTTCAGAATAGTGTTTTAAAGCAAAAGGCGATCTTCCGGCTACAAAAATTATGAATGAAAATACCATGAATGTATTCCAAACTCTCCATCTATATAAACACTGGTTTGGGAAAATTGCGTATCCACTCGTATAAGCCGAAAGATATTGGAAGAAATCCTGCTTTAAAAGACTAAAAAATAGGACTCGACTCCCGTATATTCTCCTGTGGAATTTATCGGAGGATTTGTTTACGTTTTAGATTGCATCTTTCCGGGCGATAGTTTTCTGAACTTAACGAAAAAATTAAAACATATGAACTATTTTTCCATACAGAGTACAATTCCTACGGAAATAGGTGCCTCTAATATTAAAGTGCAGAACAGAATTCCATTCCAAAACTGAGACCCTAAAATTTCTCGCTTCCAAACATGGGACACCTCATTACTTTCCAAGTGCAAAAGCAGGACGCCGTCGACGCCGCTTAGATTACTTAGGTGATGAAGTGGCTCACAGCCAATCAGGTTTATTTCTTTTCCCTGAATTTTCACAGCAAGTTTGGGCGTTCGAGTAACAAAGACATAATGTTTAAGGAAAGGAGAAAACTTAAAATCAGGCTGACATGGCAGTGTTACTTTGATTAAAGAAATGGGGGATGTAATTTTACCTGAAATGATTATAAATTCTCGTGATAAATGTGGAATAAGTATTGAAATGATCGTAATTTGAAGGTTTTTACAGACGATAATCGCTGAAATATGCATATTCCGCTTCAATAATTGTATGAGAAATTATAAAATCTTGTGGACTTATTAAAAATACGAAAATTTAGTTTTTGTTTTTTTTTAATGAAAAAAAATTGTATATATAATATATGTAGAATTTACTTTCTGTTTGACTCTTCCCAATATAAAAATTATTGATCGCCTAATTTAGCTAGACATCAATGGTTTGATGACAATAATTTAGAAAATGTGCCTACGTATGTGAAATTGAATTTGAAACAATGACTGTGACCGGTAAAGTTTTGGAAGTTGGGAGTTCATACAAGTCAATATTATCACCTAAGAAGATAAATATGGCTACACGATAGTCAGTGCCACCGTGCATTTAGCTCAGATGTCGTAGAACTTTCAATTACAAAGGAAATCATTTAATTCCACTCACTTTCAGATATATTTATTTTTAGAAAATTAAATTTTTGTTTGGAAAAGAGAAAGAGTTTTTTTTAAATTGTTTCCAATGGTAGGCGAGACGATATGGAAGTGACACTGAACAGATCATTTCTATCAATCTCAGGTGAAGAAATTTATATTCTTAAAGCGTGTTTAATTTATATAATAATTTCAGGGAACAATTAACTGCTGTAAAATTATCGACCCGTCCAAAAAAGCAGCTTAATTCAAAAGACACATTTCTTTTTTTATTTTATACTGTGTTTGATGGAGAAATAATAAAATATGAGAACATTTATAGAGAAGTGGAAGCTTGTCAAAATATAAAATGAATGGGACACAGAGACCATTTACAGTTGTCATTGAAAGCCAGTTAAGTTTTCTGCGAAAACGATTTGCTGTTTTAAGTAAAGTGATATCGTTAAATATTTCACAGATTTAAAAAAAAACACTATTATATTATCTTTTCTTTCTATGGAAAATTTTTGAATCTGTGTTGATGGCTATGAGCGTGGCTATAGTAATAGAATTAGCAAAACATTGTACAGTAACTTGTATTGTCCACTGAGTTCATAAATACAAGCACAGCTTTACTCCCGGAATCATTTCAAGCGAATTTGAAACAGAGGTTTAAATGGTTGCATTACTTACAAAACTTCGGACATCACTTTCAAATGTTGAACCATATTGTTTTAAGAAATAAAAGGGTTCTTTAGCTGCATAGTTATTGTTTCGTTTAATAAAAGAGACAATGCAAAATTTCACTTAAACTAAAGAGTGTTACATGACGTAAAGAAAGGAATGACAAATACCCAGCTGCGAGAATAAAAACTATAACATTCTGTTTTCAAGAGAAATGCTTCATATGTACACTATTACCTTGATATCATTTCTAAAATATGAAAACTGCATGAGCATAGCAAAATACCTCAGAACGAAGCAGCTTAAAAGAAATATAATTTAACTTTCTCCTTCTCTGAATGATTTTTCAGATTACGTTCTTAGCGTCGTCATAATTTAGTAGTGAAATCCCTACTGAAACCAAAATGAAATCCTCTTGTGAGCCTAATTTGATGGTTAACTAATCTAGCAAAATAAGACTTTTCTTTTTTTCTGAAAATTCCTCGTTGTCGTGTCAAAGGGATTGGCAAAAATACAGTTACAAAAGTCGGCGGAAATCAAATGGGGTTCTTAAGAGCGTTTCCATATTTTCATTTTTGGTATATTGGAAATTTCTCAGGAAATGTGATGAAATCTGTATTCATGGAACTTTCTAATTGCTTATGTTGTCTCTGTTGAAATTGTGGTGCATTGGTTATCATTTCCTCACGATATTTAATATTTCAGATATAAGGGTTTTATTAAGAATCCTTTGTACTAACTGGATTTGGTACATATTCAAGACAGTAATTTATAATATACACGAATTCTGCGCTTTGCAAAAGAGAAAGAAATCCCGTTTTTTGTTTTTCTTTTCCATTGTGTTCATTTCTTGGAGATTACACCACAAAATCTCTACAAAAAACAAACAAAAAAAAACAAAGCGAGAACAGGCAGGCATTTGAAAATAAAAACGATTTTGCAAAGCCTGGAATTGACACATCATACTTCACAATAAGCTGAACATATTCGTATATTAAAGCAACTAAAACAAAAGACTGAATCACAAGAAACAGGAGAAGACTTGGAAGTGCAGCACGTAGGAAATTGAGTAATAAAATTCGAATCCATACTGGATAATTATATTGGATTATTGCTTGAGATCTGTGCGGTTACTCAAGCAGTCTCTCACAAAGATAGTCATTTTGGAAGACTTTGCTTTATTATAGCAAACATAAAGCACTCCTATAATAATTCTGAAAGTGATGAATTACTGTATTTCTCGGGTAACATGTGTTTACATGAAGGATACTACTGAGCACCTCACCGTCTCATAAAATGCTGGTATCTATGTCTGTGGTTGATTCACATCTCCTTTTTTGTACAATACGAAAATGCCAAACAATGGTATTTCAGGGCACCAAATATTCATTATTCATATGAATTAGCCAGTGTGATGTATCGCATGGGGTTTCACGAACGGAAAGGTCAATAGAAGAAGTTACATGAAAGTATCATCTCTAGACAGATTTTCAGTCTTGTCCTTTTATCGGCTCTGTTTGGTCTTCGGCTTAGTTTCCCCACAAGCATCTCCAGCCTATTGTTGACTACTTCTTGTGGTAGCCATGAGAGGGGTAATAATATTTGCTTCTCGCTGGAGGCTGTAGCTAATTTGTCGAATGGGCCCTTCTATCGAAGCACTATGAGCCAATCTCTATCTCAATATCACCCTGACGAAGTTAAACATTTTCAGTATACAGGTTCGTAACTAGTGCATGTTGGAAATTATCTTTAAGACTAATGTTGATAGACTAGTTGGCGTCATATGGACCTTTAAATGTTTCGACACTTTTTAGGTAGGTAATTTGTAGTCGGAATCAAAGCCTGGCATCCAACCTGTGATTGCTCGAATGGTAACTGCTTAGGCCTAGTGGATAGCATGATTTGTGTATGTACTAGGTATTTTTTATTATAGTTATTTGCTGACTTGTTCTTTTGTATACTAAATATCATGTACAGTGTAGAGGTTTTAGCAAGTACAATCCACTATGATTCTTCAAACGGCTAAACTTCTGAATATTTTCACACATTTCACAAAACCTAGTGATCTGATGCTTCAGATACTTGATCATAAGCACAATAATCACACTTCGAACATTATTTTGGCTACTTCCATCACGATATTTCATGTAGTAAGCCTTAGCTGATATGTTCAAGTCCGTTTTACCTGAATTTTATATGTTACTGGAAAGTAATATCCATTACAAACAATCATAACGAACTATGAACATTCGCTTTGTTAGAAAAATATTCTACTTTCCCTGGTTCACACGTCAACTAAATTGTTTTTTTACTTCTATTTCAAGAATGCTTTTAAAGTTTTTTCGAGATAAATAATTATGACCATTTAAATCTTATGTATTTATTGTTTGTGTTTCCCGCAGTAAAACTGAAATATGAAGGGCTACGATTGGCAATCATCAACCTATAACACGACACTGAAAGAAAAAAAAAGTAACTATTAGTTTTTATTTGGAATGAAATTAATATTAAAGCAAAATGTTTTTAAAACTTCGAAATTAGATTTTATGTATTAATATTGTTTTTTGGAAAGCTGACGTCAGCTGTATGTGATTTAAAGAATAATGTCGTTGGTGCATTAACTACTTATTACTCCATTTGTGTGGCAATCTGTACTTTAGTTATTTGTTATCACTTCCATGACGGTGCTCTTAGAACGGGGTATTTAAATATAGAAGTATAACAACAGAAAATAAAACAGTGATGCGTAAGAAACCCACTAAAAGACGAATCGCATTGCACTTGTATTCAGATATGGAATTGAATGTTATCTTTTTCCCATTTTAATAGTTTTAACATCTTTTATTCTTCTTAAAACCTGTTGTCTTCTTTTTAATATTCGTTTTGTTCAGCAAATTCATGCTTAAAACAAGGGCACCCTAACGTAACAAAAATACCAGATCTGTTTCGTTTTAAGCATACGAATATTCCATTTATTCGAAGATGATGGGGTAGCCGTTGCCCACCATGCCCATACACCATGAATCAAGTCCAGCTAAGAGGAAACACACACACTTCATTCCGGCTTATGTTTATTATACCTGTATAAATACAGGTATAATAAACATAAAATACTTTCCGGGTCCACACTGCACCCATCCTGAGATACACAAACAACTACAATGATAGCGCGATATGTCACGCGCACATTGTATTTGTATATTTAAAAGATTATCTCTATGTAATCGTTTGTTTATCTGAGGATGAGTCCAGTGTGGACCCGAAAGGTCTCATAATTTTCAACACGTATTTATACAGGCATAATAAACATAAGCCGGAATGGGGTGGGGATCTCTTCCCAGCTGGACTTAATACATAATAATAAGCGGATTGGCTTCCCTATCATCTTCGAATTCATGTCTGCACGAATATATAATAATACTAATAATGCATTTATTTTTCCCACACAAGTTATTCGAATGAAATCAGAAGACAACATATATTAAATAAAAATTAGCACAGCAAGGCTTCAAATAATTAGTAAATACAAACAGCAAACCAATTATGCTCGAAATACTTTAGCTATACTAATGAACGGAATTTCGTGGCGTACAATAGAAATCACTAAGCATTCACGCATCAAACGGATGCCTTTCTGAAGGAAGGTAGAAAGCATACTGTTTGCAGTTAGCTGTTTACTCTCCCAGGTTCACACGTGAACTAAATTTTTCCAGTTGTCCTGTACTTTCCGTGAAAAGTCCATCTGGATGATGTGCGAAAGGTTGGAAACTTTCATTTCTATTCTACGCCAAGAAATTCGGGTCATTAGTATAGTTATACTATTTTGAATATATCAAATGTTAAATTAAAAGATCCAACCCGTTTTAGGCTTAATTTTTGAATTCGCCTAATATCCGCATCATTCTTTTCGGATCATATGCTTCTCCTTCATTACTTATTAACCAGTTTGTGGTTCATCGCTAAATTAATCGATATATGCGTGTACATTGTGAAATACATAGTGGGCGAGGCGACTGCTTTCCCTCTGGAATAGAGAACAAGCGTCGCGGGACCACCGGCGATTGATAGTTTTTACAGAAAAGACTAAAATATAACTGATCTAAATGAATCGATATATACGGGTACATTGTGAAATACACAGTGGGCGACACGATTGGCATCTCTCTTTAATAGAGAACAAGCGACAACGGACCACTGGTGATTTATGGTTTTCGCAGAAACTATTAAAATATAACTGATCTAAATGAATCAATATATACGAGTACATTCTGAAATACACAGTGGGCGACACGACTGGCATCTCTCTTGAATAGAGAACAAGCGACAAGGGACCACTGGTGATTTATGGTTTTCGCAGAAACTATTGAAATATAACTGATCTAAATGAATCGATATATACGAGTACATTCTGAAATACACAGTGGGCGACACGACTGGCATCTCTCTTGAATAGAGAACAAGCGACAAGGGACCACTGGCGATTGATGGTTTTCGCAGAAACGATTAAAATGTAACTGATCTAAATGAATCGATATATGCGGGTACATTGTGAAATACACAGTGGACGACGCGAATGGTATCTCTCTGGAATAGAGAACAAGCGACAAGGGACCACCGGCGATTGATGGTTTTCGCAGAAAGGATAAAATATAACTGATCTAAATGAATCGATATATGCGGGTACATTGAGAAATACACAGTGGCCTTGGCGACTGCTATCTCTCTGGAATAGCGAGCAATCGTCGAGGGTCCACCGGCGATTTAAAGTTTTCACAGAGACGATTAAAATATAACTAATCTATAGCTTACTAGAGGTTTTCGCTTTGCCTACAGATGGGCCAGTTGTGTACTGTGAAAATTTAGGGATAACTTTATAGCTAAAATCACTGATACTAAATATGAACACTTCATTAGCCAGCAATATCACATAAAGAACAAAGGACAAAAGGAAGATATTTTTTTCCGTTTCTTCTCGTACTTGGATAAGTTTAACAAATGGTGTGTGCTTGAATAATTATTTTTCGTGAAACTAGACTTCAAATAAAAAGCGCATTTGAGCGAAATCTTTACATTGCTGAAACAAATTAGGAGCAATGTTTTTCCAAAGTCATACAGTATGTGCAATGTCGTTTGCTCTTATAAAAACCTTAGATTTCGATGTAAATGAAATAACCATTTGGAAGAAAGGTTTGATCATATTCGTACACTTAAAACTGAACACAATTTCTTCACTTTGTCGGCAAATTGCAACTTACTATCTGCTCAGTTTCAATAACACCTTTCTTTTCCTAACGTTTTCGTAATGGATCCGGCTGACAGATCATTCTGAAAACATGATGTCAGTCGCATCATGTTTTATGATGATCATGATCTGCCATTCGTATGGAAGATTGCTATAGGAGCTCAACTGCTGCATTTCAGTATATCAATTCGTTATTCAACGTGATGCAAGCACTCTAACGCCTGGCTTCCAGACGATGAAAATGAAAAAAATGAACCTTTTGTCCAAATTAAACTACGAGAAACGGAAAATGAGCAATTAATCTGCAGAATTCAATTAATATTTTTTTTTATTATTTTCATCTGCACTTACAGCTTGGGAGCTTAAGAATTTCAAATTGCATTCATCACACGCACATATATCTTTACTAACCCCGCACTGTTGGAAATCTACTACGTATTAACGGAGCCTCTCTCTGTCAGAGATAACTATCCTCAACTCTGTTGATGCTGGCCTGATGGAGCAGTGGTCTAAGTGCTGGCTTCTCACAATTCGTCCGAGATGGGTGCCGATCGAATTATTGCGGGGCACGAATAATATTTTTTTCTATGGCACTGGCTCTTTCCCTTACCTGGAACCAGTGGCCTTAAATTAGTCTCAAGACAATGCATGTGACTCATTGAGTTCTACACGCTGATCGTTAAAATTTCACTCTACTAGAGAACCGAGAAAAAAACTCCGTTTCTCAGTTATAATAGCAGAGACAGCCTCTGGGAGTTTGTCGAAATATGTCCGGGATCCAGTTCTGATGTGGCATGGGTAATACGCTTCTCATACAGCACTGGTCCTATTTGTCTCTACAAGGAAAAAAGGGTCCCAAATCAAAAGTGGTTCACGTTAACGTATCTGGTCCCTAGTTTCCCGAGGGCGGTTGCTGAATCAGGAAAGGAAAATATAGAATAAGAAATTACTCCTTCCGATTTGTGACACTTTAGTTTTACCATTCTTGATATTTGAGCATTAAATTCAGGGCAACAACAGGCATTGATAAAATGCACGTTACATTCTATTATTTTTGGAATTGCGAGTCTTTTCTGTAGGAAGGGCACTCCAACAGCCTACCCCAACTTCTACCTTTGGCAAATTTCTGCATCACATTCCCGCACGAACTAGAACTGAAGTTAGCAATGTCGAAAATAATATTGATTCTTGAATGGCAATATTGGGAGAAAGGTTCTTGGTTTGAAGTGTAATGTATAATGCTTACATGCTTCTTGAATTCATGCAGGTGACTTCAGAAAATAATGGAGAAATATTGCAGCTCAATAAATTAAAACTCGTGACATCTTGGAAGGATTATCTTCAAAAAATGCGACACGGAAGATTATGTTACCTGTGAAAAGGAGGTAATTAGTTTTTCATTCCTTTTTGTTTATTATAGTCACACACACATTAAAATTATACATTTCCTTTAGGAATTTTCAAACTTAACAACTTAAATTTTTTCCGACCCGTTTCATTCCGGTTTCTAATTTCGTTCAAACTTTTCTTCTGAAATGATAAGATTTATTAATGTTCTTCAAGTTCCACCTCAATTTCTTTCACATATTTTCTGTAAGAACACTTATTAACTAATTTCTCCATTAATTACTCTGTGCGTCTTGTTGTTTTAAAAAGAAAAAACTACGTATCCCTACGTTTATAAAACAGCAGTGGCGGCTTGCTATAAGAGGACCAAGTGATGTGTCACAAAATGAGGATCCATTAAGAACAAATGGATCTACTTCATGGAAAGATGATCAATTTACTGCTTTTCAACGAAGCGTAGAGATAAACGATGACATCCTAAAACGGCTGTTTTGCTCCAAGTTTGGATAATTCTTTTGTACCGCGACACTGATAGAAATTCCGTAAACATAAGCGACAGTCATTTCTGACTGATTCATGGACCAGAACAAATTATTCCTCCCTCATTTCCCCCATCGACTTATAGGACGTGGGTTTCGATTGTGCAGCTAAAAGTGTGGGACGACAACATGTGCTGCAGAAATATTGCAAAGAAACTGCGTCATCACAATAAATAGTTATTTAACCAGTCGGTTTGAAAATCTGGAAGAGTATCTCCGTATCGCCTTAGGTGCTAGACAGATAGCTGCATTTGAAAAACGGAAATCCCGATATTTTCTCAAGGAAAAAGGAACAACCAGATGGACGAAGGAAAATTAGAATACCTGATATTGAAATAAGAAAAAGCGGAACGGACAACTATCACAAGAAAAGAGGCTTCAATGCCATCATGGAAACCAAATGATGAAGGATTGAAGAATGATGAAGGATTGCCGAAAACTTGCACAAGTTAATGATGTGCAAGTGCTTTTATTATAATGTCGATCCCTCATCAGTACATAAACTTATTATAATATTATAATAACTTATTTAATAACTTATAATTGTAACAGCGATCCCTCATCAGTACATAAACTTATAATATTATAATAACTTATTATTATAATGGCGATCCCTCATCAGTACATGGACTTATTATAATATTATAATAACTTATTATTATAATGGCGATCCCTCATCAGTACATGGACTTATTATAATATTATAATAACTTATTTAATAACTTATTATTATAATTGCGATTCCCATCAGAACATAAACTGACTGACTGCATCTACAATGCCATTTTGAAAAAAAACACATCCTGAACATTTATTGCTGAAAAAGGAATTTGCAGAGTTTTGTTAGAAAATGCAGAACTGTATAATGCAGCATGGGGATTTTCCGTATGCGAAAATTTTCCAAACCGACAAATATTAATTTTAAGAGGAGCAAAAAAAGAAAATTGTAATTTCAAAAAAAAAAAAGAAAAAAAGGAAATAAACCTCCTCTGTTCTGTCATTAGTTGCAGATTCAGTTCGGGTAATTGTCATTCACTACTTTACTTTCCAAGTATCAATCTACGCAGAACGAAAGATCGTTAAGTAATACACCAAGACTAGCTTTTTATCTAAAGCAACGTGTATAATCTGTTCATCTTGGTAGCGACATTCAATCCGGTTTTTGGTTACTAACTTTCTTATGCAGGAACCACGGTATGATCATGATTAATTGTTCATCTTGTCAGCGAAACTCATTTCGCATCTCACCAATTTCATGAGCTTGGGAAACCGGAAAATTGAATTTAAGAAATTTTTAAGTATCCTAGTTTACAGAAAAAGAAGTGCAAAGTTTTCTGAGAGTGTTCCTCAGGACAGAAATTAAAATAATCTTAATTAAGAAAGGCAAGTTAATTCAATTGCATAAGAATTACAACACATTTCTTAAGCTGAACTCTTGAGGAAAAGTTTGGTATTGCAGAATTTTCTGGAAATATTGGTCTTGGGCAACATTTTATTTATTTACTTTTTATTTGAGGTCCAACCACTACTTTGAGTAACTCGATAAGCAGTAATAAGTCACCGGCGCCTAAAATTGTGTCACTGGATCCAGCGAAGGGACAGAGCCAAGACGGTAAGACCGTGAGACAGTCACAACATCTATGCCCCTCACCGTGATAAGAACCCTCAACCCTCTCGGACGAATATATATATGTGTGTGTGTGTGTGTGTGTGTGTGTGTGTGTGTGTGTGTGTTCATCATAACATTACAACACTGAGGGCAGAATTGGTATAGTTCCTAATACGGAATTACACATGCCTAAGGGAACCGGTGACTTTTACGCGATGGAAATAGCTGCGTATTAGGTACATATACGTCGCACGTATCTAGTATTATAACCAGGATTCAATATGTGTCACATCTTGAGATCGGAAAGAATTTGGTATTTACTACGCTTGCTCAACTGAAGATCAGAGACAATCTTTGACATGTTAAATTGCCTCACTTGGTGCGCTGAGTGAGACCGCACATCATCCCGCGTGAATATGGGTTTCTTGACTTAAGTAATTAATCCCTACGACGTGCATTCAGAACTGGTAAACGTTTCGCGGCAATGGAATATATATCTAAAAAAGGAATAACCCAATGATGAAGGATTGAAATAAAATATACGTAACATTACCTATGCTGCTGCTCTGCAGATTTAAATCAGCGCATATATGAGAGTTAACTGTGGTATATATTTACAATAGTGGGAGTCAATCTATAGAGGGTGAGTTGGTTTAAAATATTTTGATGACCTTATGACGTCATACGTTGCTTAACGACAAAAAGTTGAATAACATTCAAAGTATAAGCCATCATGTTGCATCGTATTTAGCCATCTGTCTCTGAGATCATCGATTCTGTGGGGCCACCAGTTCTTGTCCTTCAAGGCGAAAAACTTCTTCACCCTAGCTACCACCTCATTCTGGTTGTTCAGGTACATCCCGCGAAAGAAGTCGGACATGGATCTGAAGAAGAAATATTCCGATTGGGCAAAATCCGGACTATATGCTATGCGTGGCATCAGTTTTTTGCCATCAAGTTCCTGGAGATTTGCCCTGGTCGTTCTCACGGTATGAGGCCGAGTGTTGTCCTGCAGTAGGAGAGCGCGCTTTCGGTTCACCAGCGCCGGTTACTTATCCTCCAAACCGGCATACATGTGCTCCAGCTGATTAGAGTGGACGTTGTCGTTGACAGTCTGGCCGTCTGGAACAAATTCGTTATGGATTATTTCCTGAAAATTCTACCAGATACAGGGCACCACTTGGTACTCGTAGCGTCCATGTTTAGCAGTAGGTTCTGGAAGCTGGCCCGAGCTCAACCACTGCAGTTGCGTGTTAGGAATTTAGAACTTGACCCACGTTTCATCTCACGTAAAACTTCTTATGATGAAACGTACATCGCGCGGGATTTCTAGGAGTTTCGTGCACACCTTCACTCGGCGGTTTGCTTCAGCCAGCGTCAGTTCATGAGGGACAATGAAGCAGCTCCTCTAGACCTTGCCTAGATCCTGAAGGTGACGAACCACGGTGGAATGTGATACCTTCTGCTTACCAAATAATAACCGAGTGCTGGTTGTCGGATTCGCCTTTGCGGCCCGGTGCACGGCTTTCAAATCCACAGTTTTCGTCCTACCCGAACTTGACTGATCGTCGAGGTTTCTGTCAACTGAGCGAAATTTTTTTAACTATCTGGTTGCGATGCTGTAATCCACGGAACTTTCCCTTTTCGTATGGCAGATGTTTCGTCTTGCTTGAGTAGCGTTATGGCCGATTTCAAACTCGTAAAGCAAAAGTTATCTAACTAGACGGTTGTGGCTGTTCATCTTTTAGGCGTCCCAACTACAGACGGAAAGACGACATGCAATGCTGTTCACAGCAACGACTACAACTTTATATCCCTTTCGACTGACTGCAGTGCGCGACTTGAACTAGTTTAAACACGTGACATACCCGTAACAGCACATGCGTTTATGCAAATATAGCAAAACTTTCGACTCACCTTCTGTAAGATATGGCAAGAAATGTGAGCTTTATTCTTCCATAAAATATTTAACAACCATTTCTCATTTTACGCCATCTTAGATGGACCAAATGCGAAACAAAATAAATGCCTCCCGTTTAGGGTGTTCTCTGCAAAAAATTCCTGCATATGTTCTTCTTCACAGGTATACCTGCATGCATTCTTATCCTGAATCCGCGGAACATTTATGGAAAGTGAAACCGCAGAGAAACCATCTGTTCCATGTCCTGATGACTCACTCATTTCATTGATATCTCCCTCTGAGGTTGGGTAAGTGTACGGGAGTAAGACAATTGAGGATTTCCTGAAATAGCAGCTACACGTATGGTGCTTCAAACTTTTTACCTGTTCGATACAATGGAAATTGCGAAAACGGTTATCATCCGAAATTAATATGTTTTACCAAACAAAGGTTTCTCTGCTCGATTACAAAAGACTCAGGAACTGTAGATGGCAGCTTAACCGATATAGTTATTTTCTAAAATGCATGATGTCGATTGCGCATAACAGTAAGAGTGTGGGTGACCCGACAATTATCTGAATTTGCGAAATCTGTGAGGTCAACGGGATCGCGCTCTATTTTCCAACACAGACCATAGGAGCTCAATGATTTTTAAATCCCGTGATTGTGCAGGCCAGGGAAGGTGTGCAACTTCATCCTCATGTTCCTCATACCATGATTGAACAGTTCGACTTCTGTGAATTGGGGCATTATCATCTTGAAAGGTGCAATCCTCTGACGGAAGCAATGTCTACGCCATTGAATGCACATGGTCCGCCAAAAGGGTGATATAGTCGCCTTAGTGATCCGTCCGTGGTAGGTGATAATGAGACCTGCTGCAAACCACGACGTAGATCGCTTTCCACAAAACCTTGCTGATTTAAGCGAACAGAAAGGAGAAAGATTTAACCAGGACATAAAAACGAGGAAGAGAAAAATATGAGGAAATTTGGGATGCCTACACTAAGGCAGACTGCTGTGAAACCTTCAGTTGAACGGTCTCAGTAGATCTCACTCTAGAAAGTCCTAAAGTCCTATAAGAAAAGCTTCTTATATATGTTGAATAATATGATCGTATCGTATGTTCTTGGGTTGAAATAAACTGATTTAGTAACAGGTGGTTGTTTTAATTGCATGTAATATTAATTGCATCAATATTGCCTACAGATTATGAAAAATTGAAGATCACGGGATTATGTGGTATCTTAATGTTCACGCAAAACCAGCTCAATCAACATATAATGTGGCTATACCTAAATCCAAAACTATGGCTGACAGGGAAAAACTGATGCCATTTTGGAAGCACTTCTCGAAATATATACAAGAATAGGTCTAACTTTTGAAACACCAAAACGTGTGCTGTGAAGTATTATCGTCAGCAATAAATTTGAAAAATAAAGTATATATTTTGTGATTAATGATGTTGATCTGAACATAATAATTTTTTAAGGATATTTTATCATGTTCGCTCGTCTGAGCATCTGTTCGGTGGAGTGCTCATATTATAACATATGTAATATATGTGTGGTGTTTCCAATCCCTATTTTTACCTGTCTTCACGTCTTAATTTACGGTAATGTTTAGTCCAAACGTGAGATTTCCAACCTATTTGAAAGGTAAAATCCGGTTAACTGGTGAAACCTGTAATGCCGTCTAAGCCTAGATTTTCAATTTTGTATACATATCGTATACATTTGGAAAGTCAAATATATAGTTTGAAGCACTTTTCGTTAGTGCACAGCTTTCTGGTAACCTTATACCTTTTTCGTTATGTTTTTCATACTGATCGCATTTCGTAAATTTAATCTGGACTTTTATGATGACTAAATGTGTTTCACTAAGTACAGTATGAAGCGAATAAATTACAAGGCAGAAAGGATTTAAGATTCTGTGAAAAGAAAAGAAAACTAGAAATGAACTTCCCTCAACCGGAGTGGTATACAAACCTAATACTCGCTTAGCGATGATCGCTGATAATATTGGAAAGTGTAAGCATAGCGTTGGATTTCACGTGCCCCGGACGTTAGAAAATTTTAATAAGAGGGCAAGCTAGTGATGATACGGCAAATATCTGTGGGAGGCTTAACAGAGTTGCTAAGACGTTCAATGAGGAAAAAACCGAGAGCTTTGTAAACACGTACTCTGTCATACTTATCTTTTAGATTTCTATGTGATTCCTCTTTGGGAACTTCTTTGCATCTTATTACGTTTAAAATAAATTCACAAAATATTTCTGGGAAGGTAATGCATTTGAAGTTAAAAGCTGCGAGTGAGTAGGTACAAGGAAATAGCACGGAAGGATACACGTCAAGTTGGAACTTCTATGCATCAGATAAAATTTTAAAGAAATCCATAAGATATTTTTGGTAAGCTTCTTCCTTTAAAGTTTAAAGTTTCGAGTAAACTAGCACTAGGAAATAGTGCGGAAAGATACACGCCAAGTCGGGATCTTTTTTGCATCACATTATGTTTTAAAGAAATCCACAAAATATTTTTGGTTAGCTAATTCCTTTGAAGTTTAAAGTTGCGAGTGAACAGGTACTAAAGAATTATGCGGAAAGATATACGCCAAGGCGGGAACTATTTTGCATAAGATTAAGTTTAAAAGATATCCAAAAAATTATTTTTGGTAAGCAACTTCCCCTGAAGTTTAAAGTTGCAATTGAGAAAGTACTGAAAAATAGTGCGGAATGATACACATCAAATTGGGAAGTTCTTTGCATGCGATTAAGTTTAAAAGAAATCCACAAAATATTTTTGGTAAGCTAATTCCTTTGAAGTTTAAAGTGGTGATTGCGCAGGTGCTAGAAAATAGTGGGGTACGATACATGCCGAGTCGGAAACTTCTTGCCATGTGATTAAGTTTAATATAAATCCACAAACCAATATTGGTAAGCAGGTTCCTTTGAAGTTTAGAGTTGTGAGTGAGCAGATAATAGCAAACAGTGCCGTGCGATACACTCTGAATCGGAAACTTCTTGGCGTATGATTAAGTTTAAAAGAAATCTATAAAACATTTTTGGTAAGCTGATTCTTTTGAAGTTTAAAGCTGCGAGTGAGCAAGTACGAGCAAATAGTGAGATACGATACACGACAAGTCCAAAACTCGCTTCCTTTTAACAACCTTCTTCGCACTGGCAACTCTCAATCCATTTTAGACCTCAGAATTTATGTTCAGTTGTGTAAGCAATCTTCGTTACGCTCCGAACCAACATTTCAACGTTGTTCTTTAATTCAATAGAAACTCTAGATGATCGATTCTTAAGGAACTTTAGTAACAGTTCCTTAAGAATTGCACGCGTAGCTTCATGGCACCTGTTCTGTGGGAGACGTTCTCCACAGAAACACATAAAAATCTGCTCACAAGCGTGTTAAGCGTGGTGTCGGTCAGCAAAAATATTATTGACAACAAATAACGGTGGATAAAACTGTTTAGTTCTCGACCAACTGATTCTCCGAGTAAATGTTTTTTTTCAGAATCCTGAAAATTGCTTTAATGGGTAGTTCTTTTGCTATGACCTTTCAGGGACTGATAAAGGTACTGTGTGACTCATTTATTTGTAAATTCAGTGTGTTCCGCTAGCATGTTCACCCAAGTTCGTGTTAATAAAATCGTGAATAAGTACAGTAATATACTATTTGGTAAAAACATACCTTCATTCATGGAAAACAGAACCATATAAGATATGTTGAAAGTGTGCACAGTGTACAAGTGTATCGAAGCAGGTTTAACCACGAGACTTCGAAAAAGGAGAAAGATTGGGGCTCTGTCGTTCGTTTCAGGCATTTGTTGCCGAACGACCGGACATCTTTTAAATACAAATTTTCGTTGTTTGCCAAAGAGAACATGCAAAAGTAAACCTAATTCGGAAAACTAGGCTTTCGGCATGACTACAAACAAGTTCTAGTGAATTTAAGAGCGTGAATCAAAATAAAAACCACAGAATTGTGAAAAAAGTTTCCGTTGTTTACTGGATAACTGCGCCAGTTCATTTAGCGCTAGCAGTGATGCAGTTTCTAACATAAAACTTATCACAATGTTTGAACATCCTACTTACTTGACAGATTCGCCATAAGCGATCTTTTCCTTTCTTTTGAGATCAAGTGTGTGAGCAGTGCTACCCGTTTTTTCTTTTGGATTCGAGGTTTAACGACCACCATGAGCAATTCAGTGCGCTATAAGCAGTCGCCCGTCGAAATTTTAAGGCCACTGGTTCAAGGGAAGGGAGAGAACCAGTGACGCAAGACAAACTCAACATACACGGGATTCAAACCCGGACCCGACTCCGACGAAAGGTCAGAAGCCTGCGTTTAGACCACTGAGCCATCGGGGCTGCGAGTACACGTTTTTGAGTCAGTTTGAGTCGTGAAGAAGAAAATCACCTAGCATCTTAAAAGGATCACAATATATGAGCTAGCAAACTGTTTTCACCAATAGAATTTCCGAATGCTGCGGTGTGTTGATGCGAAATTTCAGTATATTGACGGGCATTGGACTTAAAAATTTAAGTTTCGAACTTAATTAAACTTATACCGTCAGTGATAATATTTAAGATTCATATTTCCTGCTCTCAAATGGCTTCTGTAAATCTGAGAGCGACCTCCAAATAGTTAATAAGTTATTCAGGGTATTTTAAATATCCTTACATCTAAATAAATCACGGTCGTAACTAACGATACCCAAAAATCACAATGCAATTTATCGAGTAAAAATAAATTTTTGGATTGGTGTCATACATTTTTAAAAATTAAATTGAGAAATTAAGACTAACTGCTTGCTTTCTGACATTCGTGACCGCCGTACTGTGTTTTACTTCCTAAGGCTGTCATAGATGGCGTCACGTGTTGAACATCAGTGCAAGTCGCATGCTACTAAAGATGTTTACGGAGTCTATATTCGATGTTTTAACGCTTTTCAGGTGAATATCACATAAAAGTTCACATCTTAAATACGTTACAAACGGAAGCGGCATATCTTTCTTCCAAGGAAACAAATTCTAGATGAGCCGTGCTATAATGCGGCTCCTACCGAAAACACTTTAAAAGTAGCATTTTGTTGTTCTGGAAACAATACAGCCACGGACCTGCCGGGGTCCCCGAACAGTTATGCCTCTCTGAAAGAAAAACGCTATCGAGCTTGTTTTTTGTTTGTTTGTTTTGAATTGCAAATTAATTTGTGCGATGGCACGGCGGTGCACAGTTCTGTATTTGTTCAATTATATTAGTACCGTACCAAACTTATGTTAGGTGAAGTATAATAGTTAAGCCGATGCTATTTGCGATATTCCCGAGAATACTCCGTTAAAATGCAAATCGAGTGAGTGTGTTTCAGAGTGTTGCAGTCTACCTAGTGCTATCAGATCTAACTCAAGGCTTTTCTATAACTGAATTACGTGAGGACCCGAATATCCCCAAAGAAATATCAGAGCAAAAAGTGATGGAGAGGTGTATAACAGACAACAATCCAATCTCGAGTAATCATCAGTTGCTACAATTATCATGCGAGTTCGATTTTTTTTATAATGGTTTTGTTAATGTTTGTTTTTGGTATTAGGATAGAGATATTAAGTTTGAGTTTCGGAAAATGTTTAAAAAAAAATAATATTTGATGCTTTTTTTTCGCGTGGAACTATCAACTCTCTTACGAGAGTTCTCTCTGCGTTAATTTGTTCTCAACTGGGTGTACTCCTACCGTCTCAACACGATATTTCAAGGTAAAAATACTTTAATATAAAATCCCCATAGTTAAAAGAACTTTACGTAAAAGTTAAAATTACACAAGAACTTTCGAATCCGTATCGGACTCTTCATCAGGTGTGGGTCATATTATATGAGCAGTATGTTAAATACATCGAAAGAGGGATAAGAAATATATTGTCATGAAGAGCATGTGCACTATTGGTGAATCACCGTGACACAATTCATAGCAATGTGATAGCATTTGTTGTATTAATGTCAGAATTTTGGTAAGTCACTCTGAAGTAAATACATCCAAGGGTTTGGCCCGACACACGGGAAATCGTCATTGCAACACTATTGCTGATTGGCAAAGATTTGCAGACTTTCATTAAAGAGAATTAAGATTTTTGACTGTGGAGTAGTTAGTATGATTGTTTCGTCCCACAAAGGTTGAAACGCTTCTTCACGAAGTAGGCGAATTGTGTGTTTGTGGATCTGGATTTTATGTCATATTTATGCTCCACCAGACGAATTTTAAGATTACGGGTCTTCGATCCTATATATATATTTCGACTTTCTTTCTCGGTTTGATCACTTTCAGTGGGGTTACATAAACTCCATGCCTGTCCTGCATTAAAGAGAATTAAGTGTTTTGACTGTGGAGTAGTTAGTATGATTGTTTCGTCCCACAAAGGTTGAAACGCTTCTTCACGAAGTAGGCGAATTGTGTGTTTGTGGATCTGGATTTTATGTCATGTTTATGCTCCACCAGACGAATTTTAAGATTACGGGTCTTCGATCCTATATATATATTTCGACTTTCTTTCTCGGTTTGATCACTTTCAGTGGGGTTACATAAACTCCATGTCTGTCCTGCATTAAAGAGAATTAAGTGTTTTGACTGTGGAGTAGTTAGTACGATTGTTTCGTCCCACAAAGGTTGAAACGCTTCTTCACGAAGTAGGCGAATTGTGTGTTTGTGGATCTGGATTTTATGTCATATTTATGCTCCACCAGACGAATTTTAAGATTACGGGTCTTCGATCCTATATATATATTTCGACTTTCTTTCTCGGTTTGATCACTTTCAGTGGGGTTACATAAACTCCATGCCTGTCCTGCATTAAAGAGAATTAAGATTTTTGACTGTGGAGTAGTTAGTATGATTGTTTCGTCCCACAAAGGTTGAAACGCTTCTTCACGAAGTAGGCGAATTGTGTGTTTGTGGATCTGGATTTTATGTCATATTTATGCTCCACCAGACGAATTTTAAGATTACGGGTCTTCGATCCTATATATATATTTCGACTTTCTTTCTCGGTTTGATCACTTTCAGTGGGGTTACATAAACTCCATGCCTGTCCTGCATTAAAGAGAATTAAGTGTTTTGACTGTGGAGTAGTTAGTATGATTGTTTCGTCCCACAAAGGTTGAAACGCTTCTTCACGAAGTAGGCGAATTGTGTGTTTGTGGATCTGGATTTTATGTCATATTTATGCTCCACCAGGCGAATTTTAAGATTACGGGTCTTCGATCCTATATATATATTTCGACTTTCTTTCTGAGTTCGATCACTTTCAGTGGGGTTACATAAACTCCATGTCTGTCCTGCCTCTGGATTGGATCCCTGTCATTTATGACTAAAGATCAGATGTTGTGGGTCTTTTTCCCAAAGCTCAGACCTTAAGGCCCACAAATGTTTTTCAAGACGTTAGTTATTGGCGGGACGTAGGGTACAGATCCCACAAAATGTTTACGTGATCTGTAATTTCTGGTCAAGGTACAAGACGTTCGCTCCTGCATTTGTTGGAGTACTTTGTTCATTAAGGGTTGGGAATAGAAGAAGGCAACAGATGAATTCTTTATTTTTGCTATTTCACAATTGTATAAATCTGATGTCGAAGAATGCGATTTGGCCCGGTTTAACATTATACGAATCGAATACAATTTTCGACTTAGAGGATGTGTTGGGAATGCCGTTATCATAAAAGTAGTAGACGAAGGCTTTCGGTATACAGATGTAATGGCATTGTGGTTGATGGCGTCGCGTTTTAATAATAAATCAAGGAAAGGGAGGATAAAGTCAGTCTCGAATTATGTATAGAAAACAGTAAGTTTTTGTATACCGAAGTTACCAAAAATCACACAATATGATCTGAATGGATAAATATATTTTTTTCGTAGAACAAAAATTAGCTCAGAAACGAATGGAAGATCCCAAACGGTCCTGAAGAACTCAAAATATACAAAGTCGATGAAAGATTACTGAAAGTTGTTAAAATATTGTAAGACTGGCTCTTAGAAATCATCACTTGCGGGTCTGGTTGAGAGAAACCCATCGACAAACTTAGATCGTCGACACCACTTAGTGAAACCAATGAATTCAACACAGTGCTACCTGGCGAGAAAGGTATACTATCAAATGTTAATTTCAAAAGGGCGATCTTCTTGTGAAGAAGTTTTACTGAACGAGGCGAATCAATGTCCTCGGTTTGCAGAAATATCTAAGTCCACCAATATAGTACTGTCCTGTGAATAAGTATCCGTCCTAGGAAAGCAAAGTTGTTGAACGAGTTTTCCACTAAGGAGAGTTTTGCAAGGAGTCATAGGCAATGTGTGCATCAAGTCAACGCACACCAGACACAATAACGCAATCAGTTCCTGGAAAATATATCATCAGAAAAAACCACGGAAGCCAGAATGAAATCCACAGATAATACACTGGCGGAAAGTTAAAAAAGAACACCAAGAAAGAATTGGCGGACGATCATGAAATTTACATATGTTAATGGGGTCGAGCGTACGTAGGTGTGATGTTAATTTCGGGACCAACCGGTGAGCGCTTACGCCACAGCACGGCATAATATGCAAATTATCGTCGGTGGTATTTAAGGAGCACAGCGAAGTGAATGTAATCAGTCGTCGGCGTACATACACGTGCGAAGACCCTGAAGAAGCTGCAATGCCTGGACATGGAAGACGGGTACGATTTCAGCAGTTATCGGCCTTTGAGCGAGGTCGTCTAGTCGGACTCCGCGAGGCCAGGTGGTCGTATCGTCGTATTCCGGAGCGAATTGGACGCGAAGTATCAGTGGTGGTACGATGGTTGCGTAGATGGTTCGAGGAACATTCCCACACGAGAAGACGTGGAACCGGGAGTCACAGACGAACTGATGAGCGGACCGATCGACGCATAAGAAGAGCGGTGTTTACAAACAGAACATCCACTGCGACGCAAATCCGAGCTGCCGTTGCACCCGAAGTGACTGTGCGAACAATCCGCAACCGTCTACTGGATGCAGGACTACGTGCACGTGTGCCTCTGGCATATGCACCTCAGACTCCAGCCCACCGTCAGGACCGGCTGCAGTGGTGTCGCCAACGTCTGCACTGGAGAACGCAATGGAGATCTGTCGTGTTCAGCGATGAAAGCTGATTCTGCTTGGGAGCCTCCGATGGCCGTATGCGTGTTCGCAGACGCACAGGGTAGCGTCTCCACCCTTCTTGCATCCGTCAGCGACCCACAAGGCCTAAACCTGGTCTCCTGGTGTGGGGAGCGATCAGCTATCACTCCCGTACACAACTAGTGTTTGTACCGGGTACGTTAAACAGCACCTTCTACATCAACAACATCATTCAGCCCGTTGTTGTGCCATTTGTAAGGTCGGTCCATCGTGGTGTTTTCCAGCATCCTCTGTATTCCGTTATTACGCTGTATAAATTTCGTTGATATCAGACGTCTCCTTCTTGTTGTTCTTTTTTCACTTTCCGCCAGTGTATTTAGTTAACTGGGATTCAAATATTTCAAAAACTGTGCACATGAATCACATAATCACTGAATATCTCGGATTCATGAGAGTTTGTAACACTGCCCCTGTTATTATAAGAAATATCAAGTTCTTATACAACACACTGGTATATAATGATTAACCTTTTGGTTTTCTATACAGGATTATGAGTCAATTTTTGAACAGCAGTTCATCAAAACACTATTTTGAAAAAAATGTGATATACTTTTTGAATATAGCTGAGAAAAGACTTGACAATGTTAAATATTCTTCTCTGAATATTTCTTATGAACAGTATGCGTCGTCTAGACGACATCTGAAATTTTTGATTTTTTTCTTATCTTCTGCTGGTGTCTTCGTTAACCGCTGATTTGTTTTCACTCATAATGTACTAGTCATTCAGTTGTTCAGTTCATGTCGAGGAACGGACGGATTTGGTGTAGCTGGATTGCTCGAAGGGATACGTTGGAGTTCGGAATTAGCTTTATTCTCGCAGTTCTTTTAATTTTGAATGTTTTATTTATTTGCTTGTCGTTTGCAGTGTTCGTTTCAATAATAACTGAAATTCATTTTTTTTTATTTTGTTTCAAAATTTTTTGTGATCTTGGGAATACAAGGGCTGATTTTTTTAGAATTCTGCCATTGCCCTTTCTGAAAAGTCACTGAGGGTTGGATTCCCTTATTAAGACAACCATCTTCTTGGTTTGAAATTTTGGCTTTATGTTTTTCTCTTGGTTTGTGTTACGCTTCTTTTTATTCTTTGTGGGTCTGAGTTAGACATTCTGAAACTTTTACTTCGTATTCGCATTAGCGTTCTTAGACATAATTGTGAGGCCAAATTATTTTTAATTTTTATTGACTATACTTACCGTTCTAGAGTTTTTATTTGTGTTTGGTACTATTGGCATTGCTTTAATTAGGCTTCACTTTCGTTTGCGAATGTATGTAATTAGAGTTGTTGATTCGACAATTTGCTTGATTTGTGTCTCATATGACTATAATGTACTTGATTCCTCTACCTTTATATACTGCGTCGCGCATTACAGTGAGGTCTCGTGATTTCAGTGATTATTGGTGTACTTTCAAACTTTAAGTTTCAAAGTTTGGGATTTAAGGATTCTTTATTGGTTACCAAATGGCATTTTGCTTTCTATGGATAATTATTATTAATAATTATTACTCTGAAGCAAATAATATCAACTTTACTGCCAGCATTAAACAATGATCTAAAATCAATAATAAAACTATCATAAGTCTTTAACTTCGTCATAAATTCATGTAGAGGACTGTAGAAAGCAAAAAATGTTTCGACTAAATGCATATTTCTTCATGCAGAAAGTGTAACATGTTCCATGTATAAAGTGGTTTTAGCTCAAACTAACCTAGGATTTAAGAACACTGTTGTTGCTGCTGATGTTAACGCCCTATCATGAAATCAAATCACATTCTTGTGGAAAAAAATTAAGTTATATTATGTTGTATAGCGAAAAATATCTGGGAATCAATTTTCCCAGCATGGGGAGCAGCTGCTTGGTGACTCCCCGTCTATTCTTCAATGATTGCTTTACATTCTTTGTCGGCAAGTAAATCTACGAATAGAAACTGTTCCTAAAATAAAGATTTCACTCATACTAAATTCAGCAGTGAGAGGGATAAATACACTGAGATGATCCTTTTATTGTATTTATTTTTTTCTAACAGAGAGCTGATCAAAATGTGGGAAACTGTGATGCGTAAAGTAACAATGCTGGATGCGCACAATGCATGCTAACTTGTTGACTTCAAATGTTACAGTAGTGACAATGTTCGAGTTTCGCCATATTTGCTGTATCGCTACGAACATTAACTCATATTGTATATGTTTTGTAAGACTGAAGCCGAATCATTCATTTCCGATTGCACAACAACGTGTAGATCGCAAAATTAAACAATCATTCTTCACAACTTGGAAGAAGCACCTTTCTCATGTGGTAAATGAGGCAATATTACGCATTCGGAAATTTCTAAATTACAATTATTGTAATAAATAGAGGGTGAACCCCATTTTAGGGCCTAAATAAAGCGTTCGAAGCTTTGAAAGCGTGTACTCAGTAAGTACCTTAACAAAGGCGAAAGCTTCAAAGAAAGGAAATAACTGTCTGAAAATGTTTCGACTTTCCGGAAATATTTCTCCTTTCGTATAAAAGTTGATTGCCATCTCTCAATGGTTGAATCTAGCGATATTCACCTTCATTTTTTGCCGACTATTTCAAAATACCGGTGGCAAGTTTTCATTTGAAAGCGTATAAATAAAACTTGTCAAATATATCTTAATGATGCTTTTTCGAGCAGTAAAAATAATGACTTCTAAGGGCTGTGTCATGAACACAGAAGTGATTAAAAAAGCACAAGTTATTGCGGGAGCAATAACAGACGGCGAGGACTAAATAACAGTACATATATTTTTCTTTCTTGAAAGATCTTTGGTCGTGAATACAATATTAACATACAGGCTAGCAAAAGGCGCCCACGTACCATAAAGCCACTGGAAAGCGACGTAGTAAGCAATATGTTAAACACAGTCCTGATTGACCATAACACACCGTAACGTTAAGCCCTGTCATCTAAGGTAAAGGTACGTCATGAAATCTAGTACAGAGTGAAGTCCCCCAGCATCTCTCTTTCCAGAAAGCCTAGTTAAAGGCAAAACGCAACACCGAATTTGTCGAAAAGTTTATGTGAAACTTTGTCTTTCATTTTTTGATATACAGTATTTTATGAGCAATATACTGCAAGTGGCTATCTTAAAATGATCTTTCACTTCCACATATATTACATTCATCGCATGTTTTTTAAAATAATTTCATATGAAACGCTATTATTGAAAAAGCTCCTTTGGGAATATATCATTTTTAAAACGATTCTCAGTATGTACATTAATTTCCATGAATTTATGTACATTGACTTCCGTGAAATTAAAATCGATTAGGTACTGTATTATTCTAAAATTTTATATCACATATCCATTCTGAAATTCATAACACTGATTTCAACTGTCTGTATATACAAGCTCGGTCGAAATATCATATTGCAATGTGAAACAGACCACAACTTACACAGTGACCACAGTCTGAAACAAGAGGTACAACAGAATATGCAAGAAACGATTTACAACGTAAATAATATTTTCTAAGAAAGTTACCAAGAAAAATTTCCTCTCGAAAGTTCTTTTGGCAATGCGTGGTGATACGTACTCGGGCCATTCATAAAGTACCGTTTGAAGATAAATAAAAAAATATTCATATTTAATTTTTAATGTGCGTTAGATACTACATACCTTAATTTTTTTCAACAAATTTCACGTGGACGTCAAGGCATTTGTCATATCGTGACAAAAGCTTCTGGATGCATTATTATAGAAATCTGTCAGCACTGAAACGTCGCCTTCAGGACAAAGTAGTTATCGAGACGCCATGAAGTGTTCCAATTTTGAGGATTGCTGTTTTGATTCTAGTGTGAGGTGAGAGACCAAAGTCGCATCTCCGGTCGCTATACGGAATAAAAAAATCGTCGCCTTCCTCCGCGTACTGCCCCACAATATCCAAAGTAGACACTTGGTTTTGGGTTCTTCCGTCAACAGCTTTCGCAACCATTATGCACACACTTTGCGGTTGTGAAGCTTTTGTGCAATGATTTCGTGCAGTTATGATTTCGAAACTTCAGAGAAATGTTCTGGAAGTTCAGAAATTATGCAGCGTCGGTTCTCCTGATGTTTTTGTTTTCGCTCTCTACCAAATCTTTGGTAACCAGAATAGGCTTGCCGCTGCGCAATTCGTCATGAACGCTTTGTTATCCTTTGTGAAAAATTCGAAACAACTTAAGCACCATTCCTGAATTCATTGTGATTTTTCCTTATATTTCGCAAATTTGCCGATGCATCTCATTTGGTCTGATATTTCTCGCATTCAGAAATCTTGTCACAAACCGGACTCCGCACATGCATACTAGTCCAGTCATTTTAAAAGAAAGCTTCAAACTAATTGTAATAAAAATGAAGTAACTTTTTTTAGACTCGGATAACCATCCTAAACAACATGTCAAAAGTCTAGAAAAAACTTAGCAGTCGAAAGCAGCATAATAGGCCGCAATCTTGGATTTACTGTTATATGTTAAATGCTCATACTTAATGCTGTATGACTCCGATTTTCTTCAAATATGTATCAAATGGAAGGTGTTTGAACTAGGAATGTTAATAAGTTGAAGTATAAGCTGCTTAAACAACTGTTCTTTGGTAAGAAGCTTAAGGAAAAGTATTTGATATGTTAGTTGGGTTGTTTTCATTATCATTGTAATTTTTTTTGCTATTTTGTATTTATGTTTTTATATTTTTTATTTTTTTATTTTGCACTGTAATTTTCTTTCAGATAATTGTGAGCTGATGTTATTATGATTGGTAACCATTTAATTGAAAAATGTGTCCTGTGTGACAAGAACCTTGCTGGTGAGCAAACAGTGACATTACAAAGGATAGGAAGTGAGGGAATAAACAAAGCAAATGAATTAAGAGGAAGTGATATACGAACTCAAGAAGGACAGTCTGCATTATTGCATTTGAAAGGGCTAAAACAGCTACTAGTATGAGTACTACACCTACGCTCCGATCCCAAACAGCTGGACATTTGAAATTTAATATGCATTGCCTGTTTGTGGGCAGAAAGCCAAATTGGATGGTAAAAAAAGTGGGTTTGATGTTATCACAGTTTGAACACATGTATTTCCTATGACCGTAATGAATGCATGCACCAATCGGGACCATGAATGGAGTCAACTGGTTTTGGCAAGACAGGCAGTTGTTGAGGACCTTCCAGCCGTGGATGCAGTTTACCACGATCAATGGAGTGTCAATTTCAGAAACATAACCTAGAAAAATAGCGCCAGCGCCTATCTGCTCATACAACACAACTGCGCATGTGCGAATGTGATGGAAATAATTGCACGGACGATATTTATTTTATATATAGCTTTCGCAATAACGAAATATAATGGAAATATCACATATCTTCATGCGTATTGTCTAGCTAAACTGAAACAAAGAAACAGGATCTTTCTGCATTTTCTAAAAACCTATGTCTGGGTTTCACACGTTCAGGTGCAACTAAAATTACTCATATTCGTGGTTTTCTAAAAGAAACTTAAACACGCCTACAGATACACACAAAATAAGCACAACAAGAGCAATTCGCTTTCGTGGTCTCCATGTTAAGAAAATATTTTTCTCGGAAAATAGGTAACACTTCTTTTCTATGTGACGTTCTCCTTTTTCTCATCATGCTTCGTAACAAGACATAACAGTAGACATCCGTTCGACACACTGAAATATGTTGTGTTTCGAAAGCTACGATCTTTTTCGGAAGTAACGTACACAACTATTCATTAAAATACTAAACATGCTTTTAATTCTCATTAAATTAAAAGTATATATTTAAATATAAATTAAAGATATATATATTCATACTAATAGTTATTCGCTAAACCGACAGATTTATTATTAAATCTTAAAACAGCTTGATATTGTACGAACGCCTAGCAATCACTAAAACACTATACTAATGACTAGATCCCCATCAGTTTTCCAAATCAAGCTTCACACACGAATCTTTGGCAGAATACTTGTTTGCTTAACCTTTATCAAGTGTTGATCTTTTTCTTTTAGGATATGATCAATAAGTGCTACATATTGGTGATTTACAACTAACCCTTCTCAGGGATTCGAAGGTTCTTTGAATCGCTCTAGCTCGCAGTAGTTTATTCAGCGCAAATTTCCTTATGATCTTTATTTCTGTGCTATACATACTTGCGAACATATTTTGGTGTGTCGTATAGCACTAAGATATAAAGAACAGGCACGTTCGGAGGAAATTCAAAAATGAGAGATCGATCACCGTTTCAGCGGAAGGTAATTTGTGAGTAGGTTTCTGAGATATGTACAAAGATATAATTTATTTTCTTCCGCAGGATGGCGCATATTCTAGAAATATTTAGTTGTTTCCTTTATATCCTTGACCCAACTCACGTGTTTCAAAAGAAACTATAGGTTAGGTATTCAAATAACATGCTTGGGAAAAGGCATCGACGAGGTTCCTGCAGCAAGAATTTTTATCATAACTAAAACAAGACGTCCTGTTATTGTCTTTAATGTGTATTTTAAGTAATGTTGAATTTCGTTTCTTTGCATCAGTGTATCTCAGTTGCATAATCATAGACACGTAGCCAAAAATTTCACGCAGTTTAAGTGTGTTCATTTATTCATATAATTTGTGAAACACAACTTGACAAATTTTAATAATTAAAAGAAACCAATATTGAAAGAACATTACATAGACGACATAACCTAGTATAGAGCGCAAAGAACCACAGGGAAAACATTCCATTATGTATTTCGTCCAGCGGTCAAAGTCTACTCAATACATAACAAACGTTATTTGTTGTTATCAATTATTTCAATTTGAAGTGATAAGTTTCGGCAACAACATCATGATTTACTTATGATAAATTTTCACTAGGATAAAAAAGAACAAATACACAACAGTACTTTTCTTTCAGGAATAGATACTCCCTGTAATTCTGCATATATTTCGTTATGGCGTTATTTACCGGAGCTCAAATTACTTGTTTCTAAAATCTTTGCTCGTAATTCAACCGCAAGATTTACCTTTTTATACAACAACTTCAACTGATTACAAAGCTGAGTCATTGAGCGAAAGATGACATCACGTGAGTTTTTCATAAGTATTCTCAATCGAATTTATCCGACGCTTTAACTCAGTTATGATTTGCAAACTAGTCTTAATAATCTCATGCTTATATAGACGTTAGCTAAACTGCAAGTATACTGTTTAAGTGGGTGGGATCGATATTTCAGTGCAATTCAGATTCATACATGGCTACCGTTTAACTTTTCACATTTTTCAAAGAAATTTGAATCACTCTGCGGATATACAAATACAACTTTTAGAAAAATGTTATAAATCGGTATCTTCTTTGACTTCCCATGACGTTATAAATATCGTACGCATTAATAGCCATTAAAATTTGGAGCACCTGAAAGGTAGAACTTTTAAACCATTAAATTTTCCACTGTAACCTCAACTTATTAGCCCTTGGAGCATATGAAATTGATTTCTGCCTATTTATTTTATGTAAAACATCATTGTAAATTTATGCTATGGCTCATGCAAAGACGGGTTTCTAGTCTAGATCAAGAAATCAAATAGCGTGACAGAATTAATTCTTGTGAAATGAACAACAAAACATATAATTTACACCCCATGGAAATTCGAAAATTTGAACTAATTTTTTGTTTTCAGTTTTCTTTTCCTTGACCTAACTTTCGTTAGGAAAGCCGTTTGAAAAATGCATTTGAATATCCTGTTACTGGAAAAAAATGGAGGGTATCACATGCTTTCGGATTTTTCTCCCGGAACCTACTTCATTAAACACGTTTGTCTCGTGCGCTTTTTGTTGCTGGAAAAAGTGGGTTTAGCACACCATCGGGATTAGAGGAAATGCTATCCCACACTCACCAACCCGCTTGGCCAGCGTGGTGAGTTATGGCCAAACCCCTCCAAAACGACTCCACAACTTAAATCTTGGCCCTCAGTCACCGGCAGCTGGAATGTACCTGGCCAAGGCAGCGGCCAGTGCGACATGAAGGCAGAGGGTGCTAAGAATCCCCGGAGGACCGGACTAGGCTGCCATCTGATGCTGACCTTGGCTACGTATAACGGACGCTCCCTATCTTCTGATTCAAGGCTTCTTGAATTGGAAGAGGAACTACAAAGGATCAAGTGGGACATCGTCGGGCTAAGTGAGGTAAGGAGAAAAGGAGATCTCATTGAACTGAAAAGTGGACATCTCTTCTACTATCGTGGGACAGATACTGGCAGAACTAGTGGTGTTGGATTTATAATAAACAAGAAACTGAAGGATAAAGTTGTAGAAGTTGAAAGTTCCTCTGACAGAGCTGCACGACTCGTTATCCAACTCTCGAGAAGATACCAGGCTCAGATTATTCAAACTTATGCACCCACCACAAGTCTTCCTGAAGAAGAAATTGAAGAATTTTATGAGAAAATTCGTGATCTAAATAATAAAGGTAAGCAGCACTTGAAGATAATTATGGGAGATTTCAATGCAAAAAATAGGCCAGCGGCAACACAATGAAACTTCAGTAGGTAAATTCGGTCACGGCAACAGAAACCAGCGTGGAAATACTCTTGCAGAGTTTGCAGAGGCAGAAGGGTTTTTCATATTGAACTCCTTTTTCAAGAAAAAGCCACACAGGAAATGGACGTGGAGACATCCAAATGGGACGACAAGTGAAATTGATTTTATTATGTGTATCAAAAAATTCGTCATAGAAGACTGCAGTGTGCTAAACAAGTTCAACACAGGCAGTGACCATAGATTTTTAAGATGTAAGATGCACCTTAACACTAAACTCGAACGTAGCAAGCTCATAAGACAAACAAAATGTATTGACATAACCAACCTTAAAAAACACCATAATACTTTCAAATTGGAACTGAAGAACAGATTCTCTGCTTTAGAAGGCCTAACATCGGAAGAAGTGGATATTTCTGAAGTTAACAGAAAAGTAACCAAAGCTCTTATGGAAACAGCATCAAAATTAGCTGGGTCTAAGAACAAATTGCATGTAAACAAATTATCAGGAAAAACCACAATGTTGATGCAAAAAAGAAGAGAGATGAGGACAACTAAAGAAGATGTGACTTCCAAAGTGGAATATATAGAGCTATGCAAGACAGTACGAAAAAGTATCACTGAAGACGTAAGGAAATCCAACTGTGAACTAGTAAGGAAAGCAAATGAAAACAACCAAAGCTTAAAGATAGCAAAGGGACATCTCAGTAAGGGAAAAAACAGATTATGGCACTAAGAAAAGAAGATGGTTCTGTAACAAGAAATAGAGGCCCAATTTTGACAAGAGTGAAAGATTTCTAATCCAAATTATATGAAAGGGATGATACATGTACTCCAGGCATCATGAAAGGTACCAGAGTTCTTCCAGTCCTTCCAGCAGAAGTTGCACTTGCAATCAAGAACATGAAGCGGGGGAAAGCTCCAGGAGAAGATGGAATTACTGTAGACATCATACAAGAAGCAAGTGGAGAAATCGAAACAGTACTCGCCCAAATTTTCACTAGATGCCTTAATAAAGGGAAAATTCCTTAGGATTGGAACAACGCTATAATGATCTTGCTACATAAAAAAGGTGACATTGAGGATCTCAGGAACTACAGACCTATCAGCCTCCTATCAGTGGTTTATAAAATCTTCACTAAAGTTCTTTCACACCGCTTGAAAATAACACTGGACATGGCTCAACCGAGAGAACAAGCTGGATTCAGGAGTGGCTACAGCACAATAGATCATATCCACGTACTGAGAGAACTAATTGAAAGAGCGAGGGAATATGAACTTCCATTGTGCATGGTTTTTTTTCGATCATGAAAAAGCCTTTGATTCGGTGAAACCATCAGCAGTTGCAATGGCTCTGAAATCCTGCGGTATTGAAGATGCATACATTAATATTATTAATAACATCTATGAAAATGCAAGTGCAAAGATTCTGCTATTTGAAAATACAACACACATAAAAATTGGAAAAGGAGTGAGACAAGGTGACACCATATCTCCGAAGCTCTTTAATGCCACATTGGAAAATGTCTTTCAATCACTGAACTGGGAAAACAAAAGCATAAAGATTAATGGAGATTATTTAACCCATCTTCGTTTTGCTGATGATATAGTCATTTTTACAACTACCCCATCAGAGCTACAGAGTATGATGCAGGAACTTGCTGACAAGAGTAAAGAAGTGGGATTAAAAATGAACTTTCAGAAGACAAAAGTGATGTTCAATGCTTTTACAAGAAATTAAGATTTATCGATTGATGGAGAAAAGCTGGAGATAACAGACACGTACGTTTATCTTGGACAACAGATATCAAGTAAGGGTCACATTGGTGAAGAAATTAATCGGCGTACAAAACTTGCCTGGAGAGCTTTTGGAAGAAACAGCATAATTTTCAAGAGCAATATGCCATTATGTCTTAAAAAAAGTGTTTGATCAATGCATCCTTCCAGTGCTTACGTATGGTGCAGAGACGTGGACCTTAGCTAAAAGAGACATACAAAGACTGCAGACAACTCAAAGCAGCATGGAGAGGTGCATGCTTGGTGTAACCAGGAGAGATAAGAAGAGGAACACGTGGATCCGAAAAATGACGAGAGTGGAAGACATCATGATCAGAGTTAAATCATTGAAATGGCAATGGGCTGGACATACTGCCAGAAGAACAGACCATCGATGGACAGCCGAAATTTTAGATTGGATTCCAAGGGACAGGAAAAGACCCAGAAGAAGACCACATGGAAGATGGGTGGATGAAATTCGAAAGTGTGAGGGAGTGACATGGAGGAGACTGGCACAAGACTGACCGTTGTGGAGGAAATTTGGGAGACCTTCGTCCAGCAGTGGATTGATAATGGTTGACAATGATGATGTTGATATATATATATCATCATCATCATCATTGTCAACCATTATCAATCCACTGCTGGACGAAGGTCTCCCCAAGTTTCCTCCACAACGGTCTGTCTTGTATATATATATATATATATATATATATATGATGATGATGATATATATATATATATTAGTTATTATAAAAACAGTGTATGTTTGAACGTGTCCGCGATTGCGTTGTTTGAAATCACGAAATTATATCGTTCTTTGTCTGATATGAATTTTTAAGTTGCGTGCATTTGAAAATATTTTAGATTATGCTCAATTTCAAAACACATGGTAAAATATGTCACAGCCTTGATAGAAACCATGCAACAGCCTGAGAAACCCAGTAATAGACGATTCAGATATAATAGGATAACGTGCATTTTCCTCTTACAATTCGCTTCGTCACGACGCAACATTTTTCACATTGTTTGATACCCATGGCAGTTTTTCGATATAACTAAGCACAGTCCGCTGAAAAGAAATGTGTATTGAAGTAATATCACCAAACTGATCTGGTTTCATACAACTTAATCTTTACATGTACTTTCAAAACAGGGCTATTTTAGGTTCCGGATATTACTTATGCTCAGATATAAATTTATCTACCTTTGCCATTTTTCTTTTTTTATCATTGGGAGGTTTAATGACTACCTCGAACAACCGAACGGGCAATGAGAAATCGAACGTCCCCGATTTAGGGCCACTAGTTCCTGGGAAGGGAGAGAGCCATGACTTTAAGACAAGCAAAACATCTATACTTCACAGGGATTCGAACCGAGACTCAAATCGTACGAATGATCAGAAGCCAACGCTTAGACCGTTGCGTCAACGGAGCGACTACATCCCTCATGAAACTCTTTTAGCAATAAGGTTGTCCATGAAATCTTGGTTTAGAAATGGTACTTTTATATATTTTAGGGAAATATTGGAGCATTTTAATAATTATTATGTATTTCGATATTAAGTAGAGCATTTTTCAATATATCAAACCAAACTGCAAATGAAAAATATAGCGATTAATAAGATGTTCGCTCGTTTATTGAGTTATAGCGACAGAAACAATCCGCAATTAATATTGACTTACACTCAAGTACTTGGTGCATGCGCATGCAATTTAATATGTGTGTGCTGGTACGTGGGTTATATAAATATTTTCAGTGGTGGTCCCGTCGGGACGGCGTAGTCCGGCCGGTCCCCTGACTGATCCTGTCTGGATGAAGACCCTAGGGATCCTGGCAGGATTGCTCACGTAAAGCCTTTACTTTAATATTTTTGAGGGATATCACTTCATCTCTACAAAGCCAGCCAGCATGGCTGTGCAGACTAAATCATTGGATGGTTACCGAAAGAAGTTCAATACCAAATACAAAATCAAATTTCTCATGGATATTGCATCAAGAAATAACCCGTTCTGTGGTTTGATGTTGAGACAACCTAGCGTATTCAATTTGGCACTCATACTTTAAAATTCAATATTAGAGCGAGCTAATGTTTAACTTAATGCTTTGATCGAGAAACACATTGTAATGTGTGAGAGGTAAATTATCAAATATTTTGGCAAATGATATATAAGCACCTATCTTTTCTGTTAATATCATTACGTCTATAAGTGAGCTAAATTACTACCGTTTTTTCACGTGAAAAACGACACAAATTCTTGTGGGTAACATACATACAGCATAGTAATAAGATATTAGGAAACATTCAGGTAAGTCCATATGTTGCATGTTTTAAAAGAAATCAGTTTTTTTAAAGCAAAAGTCTTTAACAAATACTACATTGTAAAATTATTTTCTCAGAAACCGTAGTTATGCTATCATTTTGACTTTCGCCTGAATCAATTATGCTTTTCCCAAAGTAAATTCTAGAATAATCGTCCCTTTCTTTTTATTTCAGAATGTAACACTCGATATGTTAGTCATCAAAATAACTCCATTGCAGTCAACTTTGCGTTAGTAGTTGAACTAAATTTTTAAGCGAAGTGTTCACAAATTAATACCCTTTTCTTCAGTGACATTTTTCCGAATTGCCTTGCATAGCTTTATATATCGGTAAGCCATTACACTATGACCACCCCGGCCTAGAGAAATAAGCGCGCCTGGTGACCGAACTTTGGCACAGGCGAAGTTCACAGAACAGTATAGATGCAACACGAGGACCGGCTTTCGGGTGGTAAAGTATTCGCAGTCAGAATGGGAAAAGCTGCCGGTTCATCGGAGTTTGGAGTTTGATATAGAATAAATTGTGATCGCACGGGGCCTCGGAACTACGATCACGTAAACGGCGCGGTTTGTGGGTTGTCGACGTGTGGCTGTAGTGAGTACGTACTAAAAGTGGTGTAAAAATGGCCAAAAGAAGAACGGTCATCCAGCCGTCTGTCGTCCGCAGCTCCTTTGTGCCAGAGTAGAACGCAAGGTCCTTTTTTTGTATTGTAGGTTTAACGACCACCGTGAGCCACTCAATGGGCTATAAGCAGTCGCCCGTCCCTAATTTACGGTCACTGGTTTCAATGAAGGGAGAGCCAGTGCCGTAAGACAAACACAACATCCATGCCTCACCGGGATTCAAACCCGGACCCCTTTAGGATGAATGATCAGAGGAGATCCCTTAGACCACTGCGGCACCGGGGCGGCACGCAATGTTCTTAGTGAACAAAGGGCCAAAGTGTGACAAATCACACGCATCTGCAACAATGGTGATCACCGCAATGTGTCACACAACACAATTCACCGCAGACTTCTGCGCATGGGCCTGCATTGCTGAAGAGACATCCATTTCCCTATGCTCACTGCAGGTTTTCGCCAACAACGCATGAAATGGGCCGAAGATCATCAAGATTAGAATGTGAATGATAGGAAGAAAGTGGTTGATTCGTTGACTGGCTTAACATAATTTCTGTACATTGCTCCTGAACAATGACAGGAATTAATTCAAAAACGCGGACTGCTTTGAAAAGTAATGGGTGGTTATAAAATAATTGTCCTTCTCGGATGTCCAGGAAAATGAGAAATTGAGATAACGCGACAATGCTTGGTATGTAGCTTATTGAGAACATAGGAAAACGATTTTGAAGAAATACATTTTAATTTCGCCGAAAGGAGAACAATGGCACTATAAACGAAGGAAAAGAACAGCCACGTCCCTGAAGTTGTTGGATATTGACAGAACAAACTATTTAGGAAAAATAGAATAAACCTTTCAGTCACTCTAGCCTTTACAAGATGTGGCATGTCGCGAACAGAGAAGGGCTTGTGACTCCGTTGTTTCTAGCATGTTGCCGTTGATGATGGCCACTTCACGTCCAGTACTCGTTTTCCAACCTCAGAAACAGGAATTCTATTTTTACGAAGCAAAGATTACAAAAGAAGTGAATAAATCTAAATGATGTTGTATATTTGAAAAATAAAGTAAAGCTCTGTATCACCCTTTTTTTATTTTGCACATTCCTGAAATTTTTCCCCGTGAAAGCAAATAGTTTGATTAGTTTTTATTTGCTTCTCAAGGTTTACACCATTTACTAGAATATGTTTGAGTCAGGCATTGTTCCAGTTGGGTTTAGATTTAAATCCGGATGAATCATTGCTGGTGTTTTTGTTTTACGCTGTTGAGATTCTCCTCTCCAGGAGACCAGTGTACATAAATTATGGGCAGTTTACTCCTTGGAACTTCTTCATACACTCCAGTGGTAGTTCATCTGCAGACATGAAAAAACAATAAATTTCTGGATCCCGTGCAGTAGGATTTAACCGTTCAGTACCGTGAACTTGTGTTTACAGTGGTATAATATTCTCACTTCCGGTCAAAAGCATTTTTCTTTTTGTTTTCTTTTTTTTTTATTCGAGGCTTAACGACCCCCGTGAGCAACTCAATGGGCTATAAGCAGTCGCCCGTCCCTAATTTAGGGCCACTGGTTCCAGGGAAGGAGACAGCCAGTGCCATAAGACAAACACAACATCCATGCCTCACCGGGATTTGAACCCGGACCCCTTTCGGACGAATGATCAGAGGCCATCGCCTTAGACCACTGTGCCACCGGGGCGGCCATATTCCTTTCGTCATTAGCAACAAAGAATGATGAATACACTGTTGAAGTGGACCAGGAACATCAAATAGAAGTCATCGCTCTTTCCACGTTTATAGGTGAGTCACGCAAAAATTCTAATCTGGGGTTCGATTCCCGGTGGCTGCCGATGATGATTTTTCCGTGTTTCACTTATGAACGTGGAAAGAGCGATGACTTCCATTTGCCCAACAACGAAATAAATTAAATCTACTTATTTGTTTGTATGATAAAAAGAGGCATCCTTCTCTTTTCCAAGGTTACTGAAGAACACAGTTTTAGCCAACCAAATGTTAGAAACGGCGCAAATAACATTTCTAAATTTATTTTCCTATTCCGTATTTCTGGTTCATGCCAAAAGTTTTATTTTGTTCTCGAAATATTTTACACAAAAGGATTTCTACTTGTTTTCACATCATTTGCTTATATTATTTATAGTCTCATCATTGGACTTGAAATTACCTAATGCACTTGCCGAACTTTAATGCTCTAACTTTCCTATCATTTTTAAAGTTAAAAGGAAATGCCACGTGAAACAATTCACGAAAAGTGTGTTATAACGGCTTCTAACAAATGTAATTTAAGGCGGTAAAATTATTTAAGGAAAATGCAAGTATTTTACGAAATATTGCTGAAATGTACAGTATCGGTAAGCAAAATTTTAGTTTTGGTTTGTTGCGAGTAACCTGTTCTCTGTTTAAGTTTGGACTGTCGTATGAATTCTATTTCTGCCATTGTCAACTGCGTCCGAAATAGGAGGTATTTCATTCCAATGGCTGCCGCCCCTGATCATTCATCCGAAATCGGTCCGGGTTCGAATCTCGGTGAGGCATGGATGTTGTGTTTTTCTAACGGCGCTGGATCTCTCCCTCCCCTGGAACCAGTGGACATAATCTAGAAACAGGCGACTGCAGCCCACTGAGTTCCTCCCGGTAGTTATTAAACCACGAATCACACAAATTTCCAGTGGCACAGAACTCGGTGATTTTTTGTTTGTTATAGTAACGTTTTTCTTATTTTAAATAAATGCAACACCATTTTTGCTTTAATGGAATTCATGATGTTAGCCATCCGAAGTGTCGACCTTATTAAAGCAGAAAAAGAGACATGCAGAAGAAAAATAAATAGATTAAAAGATAATTGCCGGTAAATTCATCCCTCCTCTTGAGAGTACAACACCTGCAAATGTGACACGGCTACGTGACAGCCAGAACCGTATTGCATCCCATTGTGTAAATCACATCGCGTAACGTCATTCCTGAGCTTCGCATGTTGCACATTGAGTATATTCCAGTAATAGTGTGTGTTTTCGTTTTTTCGTTTTATTATAAAGCCCTGTATGTTCAACGCCAGAAAATATCAAAAAAATGGTTCATCACATTTTAGCAATAAACATTATATTTTGTTGTAACAGTTAAATACATATTGTATTTAGCATAAGTTTGATTTATTTGATTTTGAGGGTACTTAATATTTTGGTAGTGTTTCGGAATTCAGATCATCTGAACGCATGCCTCATTTTTACTTATTAGTTAAAGTTTTAAATTTTCTTGTGATTAGAAAATGACATTTTGTATTTTCCTAATGTCCAATTATAGCAATTTATTTCTGACACAAAGTTTAAATTTCTGCTATGACTGGGAATAGATAAAGATACTATTTTGAAAATTCCATTTTTTCTTAATATATTTGCAAATATCTTTATTTTATTAACCAGCGAGTAACCCACGTTAAACTGGGTTATTTCCCCAATATCATTGTAATGTTTTTGGAGTCCAACCAGTATCGGAAACTCGAGACTTATGAGTGTATGGCTTAAGGTTTTTCTGTCCTGTCTGCTGGACCATGCGCAGTACACCACGTCTTCTTCGGCAGCATATCAAATACGTACAGTAGAAAAAGATTTTGAGTGCAGTCACTGGCACGTGCATCAATCACCTTGAGTGTAGTGAAATTGACAGCATTCTGTACATTACTGGAAAAGTAAATAACTAGCGTCTGGGAACGGCAATAGAAATGTCGTAGGAAGATCCTCATTGGTCGGAATAAACCGCAAGCAACCAATTGGCGTGCGTCATGTGTATCACTAGTGTCAGGTAAGTATGAAATGATTAGCAAACTTTCTATATTTAATATAGTTTTTCGAATTTTTTACTGAAATCCACTGTATCAAATTACTGGGTAAATGTGTAAATTAGCGTCCTAAATTATTTCGCCGGAAAAATGTTAGTACTTGGAAAAAGTGCGACGTACGGATTCAGAGTATGGATATTAATGGCAAATGGTACAGAAATTTCATATTTTAAATGTGTTTTGAAGATTTTAATTGGAATATTGACCTGTAAGTTCGATGCTGTGAAGTGACGCTGCGGTTGGCCTAATGCATCGCTACTGCGATGATGTCCACTGTGCTCCGTTAAAGGGAAGGTTCGTTCCTGAACCGAAATGACGGGCAAAAGAGTACGAGAGAAAGCGGTTACTTTTTGGCAGAAGAGCAATAAATTTTGTAGTGTACTCTACAAAAAATAGGTCCAAATTATGCACACTTTATTGGTATCCCATACGTTGTTGGCAGGAAAACCCGGAAAAAAAGATCTTTGATTAGCAAACGATACGTATCAGTGAGACAGAAATTGACCTGCGACCAAAATATCAACACGAGAACCAAAAGTACAGTGATACAGCAGATCAGCTATGAATGGAAGCCGTTCAAAGTAGAACCGAAGTTATGCTTCCCCAGTTTTCTGCACAACATAGAAAGGAATATTTGCACTTTCTATTTGGAATTAGGGAATGATGTGTGAAAGAACGAAACATTTCTGAATATGTGCTTCAAAAACAATGAAAAAACATGAGCGAACTATATTCTGTAACGTATGAGTACATGGTGCTTCGCTCTCCTGGCAAGAGCATATGCAGCTGCACTTGTAGTCATCCGCGCGTGAATTACTCGCCGCAGGGGATCTTTCTTTCAACGGATTAAAGCTTCACATCGTCGTGGTAACGGTGCGTTCAGCCGACCGCTGCGTCTCTTCAAAAAATCACACCTACAGGTAAATATTACGATAAAAATCGTTAAAAGGCATTTAAAACATGAAATGGCTACACCATTTGTCATTAATTTTCATATTCTAAAATCTATACGGCGCCATTTTTCGAGGTATTTTTCTGACGAAATAATTTAGGACGCTAATCTACAATTCCTTTCTATGTTGTGCAGAAAACTGGGGAACCATAACTTCGGTTCTACTTTGAACGGCTTCCATTCGTCGTTGATTTGCTGTACCACTGTACTTTTGGTTCTCGTGTTGATACTTTGTTCGCAGGTCAATTTCTCTCTCACTGATACGTATCGTTTGCTAATCAAAGATCTTATTTTCCGGGTTTTCCTGCCAACAACGTATGGGATACCAATAAAGTGCGCATAATTTGGACCTATTTTTTGTAGCGTACACTACAAAATTTATTGCTCTCCTGCCAAAAAGTAACCGCTTTCTCTCGTACTCTTCCACCCGTCATTTCGGTTCAGCAACGAACCTTCCTTTTAACGGAGCACAGTTGACATCATCGCAGTAGAGATGCATTAGGCCAACCGCAGCGTCTCTTCACAGCATCGAACTTACAGGTCAATATTCCGATGAAAATTTTCAAAACACATTTAAAATATGAAATTTCTGTACCATTTGCCTTTAATATCCATACTCTGAATCCGTACGTCGCACTTTTTCCAGTTACTAGCATTTTTCTCGCGAAATAATTTAGAACGATAATCTACACATATACCCGGTAATTTGATCAATGGCTTCCAGTAAAAAATTCGAAAAATTATATATAATACAGAAAGTTTTCTATTTATTTCATAGAATTTACTAGTAAAAAAAAACCTGTATTAACATCACCAATTAAAAGCAAAGAGAAAATCCCTTTTAAAAAAAATAGAAGCACAAGGCATAGAAAACAGCAGCCAAAAGTAGAAAATGCTACGGCCTCCTTTACGTCCGATAGACAAGTTAAAGGTGCTACGACCTCTCGCGGGTCCGGAACGCCAGAAACTGAAAAGATCAGAAATAAAAAAAGGCCTTTTAAGGGCCAAAAAAAAAATTTTTGTTCCTCCTGACTTTGAAAAACCACTACCCATCAGTGAAAGGGAAGTTAAGTTTCATATTAACAATCTTAAAAATAAAAAGGCACCAGGCAATGATGGCATAAATAATAAAATTATGAAAACATTACCGGAAGAGTATGTGCAAACCCTTACTAAAATATACAATTGTGCCATTAAATTAAATTATTTCCCTGATATTTGGAAGACAGCAGAGGTAATACTATTACCCAAGCCAGGCAAAAACCCGGCAATTCCTGAAAATCACAGACCGATTTCGTTGCTCCCAACCATGGGAAAAATCTTTGAAAAAATAATTCTTATTAGAATGCAACAATTCTGTGAGGAATTCCCAGTAATTCCATTTACTCAAGGAGGTTTTAGAGATAAACACTCCACGGTGCACCAACTCTCTAGAATAACTGAAAAATGTGCTGAAGGAATTATAAAAAAAGAACACACAGCAGCCATATTTCTGGATGTGGCAAAAGCATTCGATAAATGCCCACATGAGGCAATTATCTACAAGCTAATAGCACATGATTTCCCACCCTGGATTATACATATAATCAAATCATACCTCACTAACAGAACATTCTGTGTAAAAATCAATGGGAAAAAAACTTTAAAAAAAAAATCGAAGCTGGTGTACCTCAAGGCAGTGTACTCGCACCAACGCTGTATTCTATCTTTACGTCAGACTTTCCCAACTATAATAACAGGAATATGACTACAGCTCTCTATGCTGATGACACTGCACTCGCTTATACTTCCAAAAATAAAAATCAAGCAACTTTCATGTTGCAACATTATGTTGAAAAACTTGAGAAATATTTCTTAGATTGGAAAATTAAAATCAATACCGAAAAAACTCAAGCAATTCTATTTTCTAGGATTAAATGCAATCACAATCCAGACTTTGAAATAGAAATGTATAAAAAAAATACCTTGGGTAAATGATGTTAAATACTTAGGACTTTTCATGGACCACAACCTAAACTGGAACAAGCATATTAAAGAAACTGTGTCCAAATCTCTTAAGATCAGAGGAAGTCTCCAGCCAATAATAAAAAATAAAAGGCTTAGCAGGAAAAACAAAACTCTGATATGGAAAGCCTGTATCAGCCCTGTTATTACTTATGCCTGTCCTATCTGGGGTAACTGCAACAAACAGCAGAAAAATAAGATTACCTCATTTCAAAATAAAACCCTACGATATATGGTTGGACTTGATGGAAGAACTTCAAACCATGCTATCCGAAGCATGCTAAATATTAACTCCATCCATTACACGATGTATGACTTAGCTTATAGATACTATGAAAAAGCTAAGATTCATCCTAATCCTCTAGTCAGAGCGGCCATTAACTATACTGTCAATGAAACTGACAGTTATAAAAGGCCAAAAACTATTTTGAATAAAGTTCCAGAAATGAACCCAATTCACAGCTACCCTAGCAAAAAAAATAACAATAATTGGGACTAGAGTTTAGAGGGTGAAGAAACCTTGTTAAATAAAAAAAATGTGAATAAAAAAAAAAAAAAAAAAGGCTCTTTTAAGGGCCTTACTCTGATTGCAAATTTACTTCACACATGTGAATTAATATCGTTAAATAAAAAAAAAAGGGGGTGGGATCCTCTAAGAGCCGTACTCTGTTTTGAAAACATACTTCACCCATGTGAAGAAACCTAGTTAAATTAAAATGAGAAAAAAAAAAAAAAAAAAAAAAGGGCTTTTTTAAGGGCCGAGCAAAATGTTGCATAAAAGATTTATCTTTTTTGTACTAAATATCTCTGCCCTTAAAAAAAACAAAAAAAAACAAGGTATTGTTGGTCTTGCCTTTTATGTTAAAATTTGTTGTTGTTTTTCCTTAATTAAAAAAACAAAACAAAACAAAAAAAAAAGGCCCTTTTAAGAGCCGAGCAAAATGTTGCATCTGAAACCTCGATCGGTGTAACTTTGTGATCACACCACCTCAGCTATGGTTAATCTGACATGCCTGTCAAGAATCAACAAAAGTAAACCAGTGAAAAATTCTGTAAACCAATGGGGAAAAATCTTTCTTGTTTTTCCTTAATTAAAAAAACAAAACAAAACAAAATAAAAAAAGGCCCTTTTAAGAGCCGAGCAAAATGTTGCATCTGAAAACTCGATCGGTGTAACTTTGTGATCACACCACCTCAGCTATGGTTAATGTGACATGCCTGTCAAGAATCAACAAAAGTAAACCAGTGAAAAAATTCTGTAAACCAATGGGGAAAAATCTTTTCTCTCATTGGCTGGCCAGCAACACTGAGCGAATGGCCAGTTTTGTCTTACCCGCAGTTCAAAGACGATCTTCTCTGGGAAAGATGTTCTGTGTGTGATGATTTTTTTTCCAGGTTCCCCTCTCCCGTGTCCTTTCCTTCCTTTCCCCCTGTGCTCTTCTGTGGCACAGATGTACCGGGCATTTTTCTGCGGAGAGAAATAGCACTTGAAATGGCTTGTTGTTACAGGTAAGTATGTAGGGCAGCTTACAACTTCACTTCTTAACGGGTAACCGTCTACTCCCTCTCCTCTAATATTTCCATACTTTTCTTTCGTACTATTCTATCAGGGAAATCTGTTCCCAAACATCTAATATTTCTCTTTTTCACCTGACAAAAGGCGCAGAGCGCTGAGGGTTCGGGTCTCTCAACCTCAGATAGGAAATATCTCTCTCTATTTATTTCATACTTACCTGGCACTAGTGATATACATCACGCACGCCAATTGGTTGCTTGCGTTTTATTCCTACCAATGAGGATCTTCCTACGACATTTCTATTGCCGTTCCCAGACACTAGTAAGTAAATATCTATTTTTTGAGCCTACTTAAAGACGAAACGTTTTTTTTTTCGAAATTTGGGAAAAAGGGGAACATTAATTTTCAATAATATTTAAGAAATTCCTTTCATGAAAAAATAACTGCAACTTTCGAATTGTGTCATTCATACAAAAATGTATTAGTAACATGTCAATTGAATAGTATGTAAAGGGGATATTCTGTTGTTTAACGTTAATTTGCATAACATAAACTGCAGCGTATGCAGCAACTAACTGCACAGATTCTTAGTACGAAAATTATTACTGACAGGAAATTTCAAACGTGTGTGTCACATAAACTCTATGGATAATTATGTCAAATTTATTCAACGATACTTTGTGTGACGCCATTTTGTTCTTCTTTCTTTGGTATATGGGAATAAGTGGATACCCCCAATGATTTGCTATAAAAAGGTTTTGTATCTAGAGTTGATGAATTTTATAAAATTTGGGGATTGGGTGACGTTACAAAATTGAGTAAACCTCCTAATGTTACATAATCAGAACACTCTCCCGCAGGATTCATTAAAAATGTTATTGAAAATCAATTGAATCGAAGAATTACAGGTATATCAGAATATAAAGATTAAATGCTGCTTATTATCTTATACTCTCAAAATATAGTTCAGTTGTTGTCCGCTTCTTTATGTTGTGTGGGAAAACTGTTTTTCAGATTTCCTTTAGCTGTAAGAAAAGTATTGTGTCTTCGAAATGTTCGTACTGAAATGTTTGGAATGTAATAAAAACAGCGGGCAACTTCCTGAAAAGGTTTAAGTAGTATTTCCTATATTTTAATTAATACACTGCTTTCCACCCAAAATGCAACACCAAGAAGGAAGCATCCAATTGGCCTTAAATTTGCGGCATGGGTCGCCGCGAGAAGATATCCAAACGATTAGCATTGCAGGGCATATGCAAATGGTGGGCGCTCGGCACGCCACCGAGAAGAACTATAAGAAGGGTGCACAGAAGGCCGGGTGTAAGTAGTGGAAGTGTGTTGTGCTGCCGGACCTGTGCGTGGAAAATTTCCTGATGCCGCGTCGCAGAATACTGCAGTCATTCCAGCTTGTTTCGGAGTTCGACAGAGGACGAATAGTGGCTTATCGCGACAGCGGTTTATCGTACCGTTCAACGTCGCACCTGGACTACGGAATGGCACGAAATTGTCTTCTCCGACTAATCCTGTTTCTGCCTGCAACACCACGATGTTCGGATCCGCGTGTGGCGACACCGCGGCGAGATACTGTATGGCGCCTGTATTATGCAACGCCATACCAGTCCGTCGCCTGGCGTTATGATTTAGGGTTCGATTGGATATGACACCCGCACCCCTCTGGTACGCATCGTCGGTGAACTCAATAGCCACTGCTACAGCTCCACCGTTTTGGAGCCTGTAGTCCTCCCTTACCTGTAGGACCTGCTAGCGGCAACGTTTCAACAGGACAATGCACGCCCGCACGTGGCACGCATCGTGCAACAATTCTTCACGGCCCACCAGCTGTCACTGCTGCCGAGGCTCGCCTGTTCTCCCTATATTTCGCCCATCGAACACGTCTGGTCGCTGATCGGCAACCAAGTGGCCCCGCAAGCACCACCCGCGGCTACGCCTGATGAACTGTAGCAACGTGTGGTAGCAGTCTGGACCGACATACGCCAAGCCCACATCCAAAGCCTCTTTCGTTCGATGACGCGGCGTGTAGCATCTGTTATTGCCAGCCATGGGGGACACACGAAATGTTGATGTCTGCGTGTTCCACAAGTCGCACCGGCCTGTAAGCTGAATCGATTCATCTTTGTATCTGTTGTTATATGTCCAGTATATCTGGCTTTGCTATCTCGTGTCCTTCTTGGTGTTGCATTTTGGGTGGCCAGCAGTGTTCATACTTGAGATGAAGATATTTATGTTTTATACGGATTTGATGGAGAGTGTTTACATATTTATTGATTCTTCGTTACTGTTTCCTTGTAATTAAATAGCTATAGGTTTTTAAACTACATCCCTAAATAATGGAAACGTACGGGTTAGCAGCATTGTGGATTACTTTACATACACTGGCGGAAAGACAAAAAAAGCACCAAAAAGGAATTGGCGGAAGATCATGAAATTTACATATGTTAATGGGGTCAAGTTTACGTAGGAGTGATGTTAATTTCGGGACCAACCCGTAAGCGCTTACACCACAGCATGGCATAATACGCAAATTATCGTCGGTGGTATTTAAGGAGTACGGCGAAATGAATGTAATCAATCGTCGGCGTACGGACACGTGCGAAGACCCTGAAGAAGCTGCAATGCCTGGACATGGAAGACGTGTACAATTTCAGCAGTTATCGGATTTTGAGCGAGGTCGTCTAGTCGGATTCCGCGAGGCCGGTTGGTCGTATCGTCGTATTGCGGAGAGAATTGGACGCGAAGTATCAGTGGTGGTACGATGGTGGCGTAGATGGTTCGAGGAACGTTCCCACACGAGAAGACGTGGAACCGGGATTCACAGACGGACAGGTCAGCGAACCGATCGACGCATAAGAAGAGCTGCGTTGTCAAGCAGAACATCCACTGCGACGCAAATCCGAGCTGCCGTTGCACCTGAGGTGTCTGTGCGAACAATCCGCAACCGTCTACTGGATGCAGGACTAGGTGCACGTGTGCGTCTGGCATGTGTACCTTTGACTCCAGCCCACCTGAAGAAAGCAATGGAGATCTGTCGTGTTCAGCGATGAAAGCAGATTCTGCTTAGGAGCCCCCGATGGACGTATGCGTACTCGCAGACGCACAGGGTAGCGTCTCCACCCTTCTTGCATCCGCCAGCGACACACAGGGCCTACACCTGGTCTCCTGGTGTGAGGAGTGATCAGCTGTCGCTTCCGTACACAACTAGTGTTTGTACCCGGTACGTTAAATAGCACCTCCTACATCAACAACATTATTCAGCCCGTTGTTGTGCCATTTGTAAGGTCGGTCCATCGTGGTGTTTTCCAGCAAGATAACGTACGCCCTCACACGGAACCTGCAACGCAACATGCACTTCATCGTGTGAGACAACTTCCATGGCCTGCACGGTCACCGGATTTGAGCACGTGTAGGATTTTATGGGACAACGACTTATCCGGTCTCCACGGCCAGCACGACCATCTTCGATTTACGCGTCTATTGTGAGGATGCTTGGAACTCAATACCCCAAACTTACATCCAACATCTGTACGACAGACTCCATGCCAGAATTGCACAGTGTGACGCAGTTCATAGCGGTTCAACCTCGTACTAACCATGTTAAATGGAAACGTTTTCTTTCAATTTACCAGCAAATACAGCTGTATTTTGACATAATGTTTTGATCACGTTATCCTTTGTAATCCGTTATTATGCTGTATAAATTTCGTTGGTATCAGACGTCTCCTTCTTGGTGTTCTTTTTTTACTTTCCGCCAGTGTATATTGGAAATGTTGGGATGTGAAAGATGTTATTGCTCACAAAATTAAGGTAAACTTGTGTATGAATCCTTAATTTAATTTTTTTCAGATTATTTTGTCCTCTGAACTTATAAGCGCAAAATCTTTAACTTATCGGAAGCAGTTATTTATGTCAGGCTTTTGTGACGGCAGTGCATATAACCTTAGGGAAATAAGTTCATGAAATATAATAGCATATTATGCTTCAGATAAGGAGGAAACCTTTTGTAAAACTTTCCCCGCGATTTCGTTTTTATACCAGTGTCGTATGCTGGTTTCAAAAAAGGGAAATCTGCGATGTTAAATTGTTGATCAAAGGAACGCAAAATATTAAACATTAAGAAATTGTTTTTACATGAAAAAGAGAAAAAGCCTCAGCATTATTGCGTTACACTTTTAGATATAAGAATGATTAAGGTAATTTACACCACAATATAATTAGTATACGCAACGACTGATTTATATACTGGCTCCCTTTTTAGCATCTATTAAATTACCTTAAACATAAATTCAAGACTTCCATTTAGGTCCACAAAATTTTCAATTCTCTCCAAATGGTAACATGTACAGCACAATTCGTGTATTTTATTGTCAAGTGATGACCCAAAGCAGTGATCTCGTTTCTCAAACGCACTGGATTGATGTTTGTGTTGAAAGTTTGAAATAACACCTGAAATGCCAAATCCAGAAACTTTTCCTTCTTAACCCCAAATTTCCTTGAAAGTAACAAAGTGCAAAATTCGAGGTTTTGATATTCTTTGGACCTTTGATAAATCTGAGTATACAAATTATCCATGATTTCTTTGAATAGTCTCCGGGGAAGTGTTTCGGTATCCTGGCTTTGGCGTGTTCTTAAATTTCGACTGATTACTGATTACATTTATAACAGATAAAGTTGTCCCGACTCAAAATACTGAGAATATTACCGTTCGTTTTAGGAAGTGCAATGAATTCATTTTTTTCCTTAGCACCTAACGTTCGTTTAGGTCGATAATGGATTTATTTTTCCCCTGCACCTAACGCTGTTGTTATAGATAAGTTCGAGTGTGCTCCTCCCATTGTGTGACTCATTTCCAGTCTGTCAGAGTTTTCATTTGTTTCCTTTGTGAAAACTAAAAGCAGCTACTTCTCTTTATTCGTAGAACTGTTGGATTCATTTCACGTACTAATCCTACGTAGTTAGAGTAGCGTGGCAGCGCCTGACTGCTGTTTAACGATCGAATCTGGATTTTTCTCGAAAAATAAGTACATTATAATTTAGCTGAATTTTTCTTCAGCCATGAGACCTGTTCAGAACTATGATTCCTAACTAATTCCCAAACGCCATGAAAATGGGCACTGAATTACGAAACATCAAACTCCCCTTCGGAAGCTGGACCATCTAATTTTACTGATCGGGAATATCTGCCTTAATCGGAAGAGACTCATTTCATTTCTTAGTATGAGCTCAACAATCCAATGAAAGGCCTGAACCTCACGAAAAACCAAACTAAATCACTTTCTATTTCTATGACAAGTCGATTTCCTTATGGTATAGCTTCACACATATGAAGAAAAAAAAAACAATGTACCTCATAGTTTAACCGAATTAGTGTTCGTCTATAACAGGGATGTTAAATTTGAAGGAAATATTTCCTCCTAACTAAATGTTAAGGTTTCACCCAAAGGAGAGATTCAAACCCTATTAAAGAAGCAACGAAATTTCCTTTATTGCGCGAAAACAAATCGTTTCTAAGTTTTCAATAAATTATTCGGTATGTTATGCCTATCACCGTAATGGAAAATATGCGTGTTTGAGCGACATGCATGGTAAGAACTACAGGTAAGTCTAAACATAACAGTACATCCCTTACGGCTCATGCGCTTTATACTTGGGTATATCCTTGCTTTTTTTAAAGCCTAGACACAATTATACGAAAAGCAATGTCCTTAACAAAAGTTCATGAAAAGTAACGTGCATAGAAATTGGAGATTGGAAAGATAAGAACAATCGGTTCTTTCTCATTAGTTCTTTCCAGTGAAGGGGAAGAGCCTGTTATTCAATTGACAAATACCTGCTATCTGCTCTGCTCTTTTGCCATAAAAACCTAATTAATGAGTTCTCGCTTGTATATCAATCAAACCTTATTCATTTTGTTTGGATGTGAAGAAAAAGGAAGCGGGTCCAGGAATAACGCTGCTTCGTAACTAGCATTTGGTGCAAATTGTTACCATGGTGCTAATACCCATTAAGCAATGAATGTTCTCTTTTCTTCTTTACATCTGTATTTACGGTTAAAGAGATCCATCTGGAGAAATCCTGAGCCCATTTTTCGAGAACATCTCACGAGGCGAGTCCTGGGAGTTTTAGTTGTACAGCTTTATTATGGAGTTCCTGACTTCTGCTCCTAGTTTCTGTTCTTTCCTGCGCGGAACTGAATGTGCCATAATTTTTGTTTTGTACTGATCTCAAATCTTTATTTTTGGACGTGAAAGCGTGGTAATTCTCTGCTGTAGTACAGAGCTCTATTTCTTTTGCGTGTAACTAGAGTGGTTGTAGCCATCTCCTCTTCGACTGATCTGTACCTATCTGTTCTGAACTCGAGGAAGTAGTTCATAGGTGTAGTCGCTGCTCATGTTCTTTGTTCCTCCTATGGGTTCCAGAACGAATTTATGAACGCACATATGTAATGCAACGTTAGTTCATTAATAAAATAATGCTTATTATGTGTATTATGTTCTATTTCATTCTTTTTATTTCATTTTCATGCATATTGTTTGACCTCAAAGTGTATGTTGCACATCTGTAGTCACATAAAGCCGTGGATTACGAAAGAAAAGTAAACTGAAGAAGAGCAGCTCTTGAAAAAGGAAGAGGAACAGGGAGAATATTTCATCAGAAAGAGCAGTTTTTTTATCACTGATGGGTGTAAAAAACGTTTTGGGCAAATTCTTTAAGAATGCCATTTTAGGAATGATAAACAGGGCATTTTCTCGAATTCAGCCTTACTAGGCTACAAAAATAGCTGTGTAACTATAGCGTAGCATGCGCAATTTTAGAAAACGAAGATTATAGTGAAGAACAACTATTACAAGTAATTTGTTCTATAAATCGCGCAATTTAGTAAATAAAAAATATTGCTTCTGAATATTTTCCCTTAAAATTCATATGTGCCAGTATTTAAATTATACTAAAGCAATTAATAGCAAGGACTGGAATACCATCAATACAAAAATTAGTGAAAATATATTAGAAATCCGATTTATTGACTTAAAATATTTACGAAATATAAATTTGTTTACTAATATAATATAATTGTACCCTATTACTTAGTAAAAAAAATCCTTTTCTCGACTCTGGCCACACCATTAGTGATTAGCTGTATGAACACAGACCTAAGGAATTAATATTAGTTTTCGTTTGTTCTGAAATATTTTAATAACATTTTTACCAGTATGCATTGCAATTGGGAAATATGTACTAAATTACAATTCTCTTAAAATATTATCGGACACTTATCAATGAATTATAATTTAATTATCAAGTGCAATCTATTTACGTATGGAGTAAATATTTTGTTTGAAAATGACAGAGAACATAGAAATTGAACAATGTAAAAATTATTATTGCACAAATATCTTTGCAATTCCTTAAAAAAACGAACGGGATGTTTAAAGACAAAGACGCAAATCTGGTGTTACAAGCACATCGAAATATATGTCCAGATAAATTTCCAAATTGGACTCCTCATTGTTCTACGAGTGTGCCTAGTGCAAATGTGAATTTCAGTATCCTGGCAGAAAATATAAAGATATACCACAGAGCGTCAATGTCTGCGATAATCACACAGAAGCAGTTACCAAAGTTTTTTTACGGCACAACGTCAAAGGCAAAAATAATGTTTTTCGGAACTGAAAATATTTTCCCATCATAAATAGTAATGATCTGCGGTGAAAACCAGTTTCTGAAATTCTTCTTTTTTCTTTCTTTCAAAACAATGTAATGAATCTATTAGATTTGGGAAAATTAGTCCATTGAGTTACAAAAAGAGAAGAATTTATTTACTATAGAACATTTCAGTAATTCAAATTTCATGAAGGAGTTTTGCTTTCAACACCTGAAACGATTAATATTTGGAAATTGATTTATTAAACGAAAGCAAATTTGGAAATATACGTAATTTAATTTCTCAATAACTTACTGTAATTATCTACTTTACCACTTTACTATGTTTATATCGTTTTGCTTGAGTCGCAGTTTAAGGATCAAATAAAACTGTCACTGACAGTTTCTGTTTCTTGGAAAGTGACGAACAGCTTCAGACATTTTGAGCCTCAATTTCGTTTTCATATTTTCCAGTTTCTGATGTTTCGGTATTCCTGTCAAAATTAAATCTATAAGAATTTTTTTCCTCTAGCATTCAGAACCACATCTTTTAGGAAAGCGATAAAAACGGCGCGGTGGAAGAGAACCAGCTTCCTTTATTTCTTGATAGCTTCCTTGCAGCAACCATTACCAGTAGTTATGAAAACGATCACGGAACATTAACTTCCGCGGCGGCGCTGCTGTTCTTCCAAAGTCATTTCGATTAGTTGAGAAAGGATCAAACAGATTTGATTACCTGATTGATTTATGAAATATCTCGTTCTAGTGTTTATCGTATTGAATATACAGATAACCGATATAAAATATATACGCGATTCCTTAGGTTTGCTTCGGAATATATATGAGAGGTGTAGAGAATATTTAAAACTCGATTAAAAAATCGTATTAGAAAAATTGACAAAGAGTCAAAATTAAGTGTCGAAAGTAATACTCCGTCTAAGAAGATTTTTATAATATTTTCGTGAAATTTATGATCGTTCTCTAAATATATGCTCATAGAGAACGAAATCAACAATTGCAGCTAGACAGGAAAACCACTAATGTCGATTTTCATATCCCTTGCCGCGATTTCAGTGAGCACTGTTTCACTGGTCTTACACTTGTTTATTGAAAATGGAAACAACATATTTTTGAAATATGATTTGGCAGAACAAATGGAATTTCACATTTATTGAACACCAATGTTTCTCCAATTATACAAATCTAATAATTCGAAAAATGTCTGTGTATAATATGTCTAGCCAAAAACGTTTTTGTAACAATTTTGTAACTGATGCGACATTTTCAAGGTATTACTAACCTATTCGCATACAGCGGAAATTAAGAATTGCGGCTTCTCGGCAAGTTTGCTCCATAGATGCGTATATTTTGAGAAATACACATCATTCTGAATGACATATCGTGAAATGTTTACGACTTTTTTATTTGTACATTTTCAGTTAGATTCCAACATGCATGATCTTTATAGTTCATGAATTTTCTGAAAATGCAAAGGTTTTGATTACAATTTGAATTCGTTTGGTTGATAGTATAAAGTTCCTCCCAATTGGCTTTAACAACAGCGCTTTTAACTGTAGCTTGGAATCTTCAAATTGCTGAGGGAAAAACACACTTGAAACTCCTATCTTGAAGAGCGTACAAAGCTTTCGCACCGAAAAATGCAATTCATGTGGAGCAAAAGTTCAGTGATTTCTGCTCATGTGCATTCCAGTAGAGTTTTAAAATTACCCAGTGTTGTGATATTATAGAGAACATTTGTATAGATAGATACAACAAAAATCGACTAAAATTCAGGTTGAGATAACTTATTGAAATGGGATAATTTTTGTGATGATTATTGCAAGTACTGACTTACATGTCTGTTTCACTACCTATTATTAATATCATTTCTTTGCAGAATGAAATATACGCTGACAGATATTAAAGATTGAAACGTTCCTATAAAAATCCTGAGCGAATCATGAAAGCGAGTACGAAAGTATTCGTTCTCCGGAAATGGAATGATTGAAATTTTACTACCAATGAAAAAAAATATCGGATCTCGAGTGCTTTCCAACCGCGCACAAACTGGTTTAGACAGTAGCTGTCAGACAGTCGTTGCGAATATTCTTACTGCGTTATCGGTTGTGTTGTCTTCACCTCCAGTATATTCCTTATAGAAAGAATTAAACTTACGGCCTACAAAACCTACGAAGTAATAAGCACATTTCCAAATGTCGGTATCGTGTAACTTCAGAAAGCAAGTTGGTTGTCTCGACGAATCACACACTACCTGAGCCGTAGATGAGCAGCAGTAAGGCTGTCTAGGGAGCAGTAGTATAAGTCAGATCATACATAATTACGAAGAAGGATCTAGCCGTCGTCCAAGGAGGGGAACTAAGTGAGATGATTGTCTCATAGTCCTACAAGCCTGAAAATCTTCAAAGGTGTATTTTCCTACCATCGAGCGAAATGTGCAGTATTTTAGCTGGATAGTAATTCTTCACCAAAGTAGACAGCATGCAATGCGCATGATAATTTCCAATCGTTATCACAGAAGTGCAGATACCAAAGCAAATATAAATGCAGGTTACGTTATATAGGAACAGACTTAGGCTTAACAAAGTATTCAGTAGTAGGGGCAAAAATCGCAATCCAGTCTTTTACAAAAGCTCTGAAAACTTTTCATTACATTGGAACAAAAATATGTTTAGATAAAAAAAAAAGCTATTGCATTTTCATTCCACCCAAAGGAAACAATGAATTCTGTCGATGATGGACAATGAATAAAATGTTTCATCGTGATCAGTATCTCAATAATATTTGTAGTTTCTCTCGCACTTCTAGATTTGAACACAACGTGATGTGTGTTCTAAACAAAAACATGCGCCTATTATTTGAGGGCTGAATCTTTGGGTTACAAAATATCAGAAATAGCATGAAAATGGTTTTCGCAATTGATCTTGTGTCCATGAAATTATGTATTTGGGGAGAGAAACGTGAATTTCAGAGCAATAAAAGGTCAAATCATAGCTTTTGGAAAAATAGTAATTTGTAGTTCATTGGTTTCCATAATGTTTAAAAATAAAAAAAATACAACTACTTGGAAACCACATTTTGAGAGTATGGAATGTTACTCACCTATTTTCATTTCATTGAGCTATAGTAAATTCAGATCATTTAAAAAAATTTATGAAAAATTAAAATATATTAAATAAATATTCCGAATTAAATACTGCAAATATGTACTTACATCATTAAGATTGTATCTACAAAATGAATGCATTGGAGAATAGCAAAGTATTTCGTAATAATAATGAAAACAGTTTTAATTGATATTGTTTTTATTCTGTTTTGTTTTCGATTTAACATAAACAGGAATCAAAAAACATATCGTAGAAACTCTGCAACCGAAATGTGTTTCATTCCAGAAACAAATAAATGTAAGCCTGAATGTAGTTTGGGTAAATGTGTACTTTAGCGTCCTAAATTATTTCGTCGGAAAAACGTAACTGTGTGAGAAAAGTGCAACGTAGAATGTTTTGAACATACAAAATTAGTATTTAGATGAAAGGTATATAGCATTTTTAGATAAAAGGAAATAAATTTTCCGAAGTATTAACCTGCAAGTACTATGATTTGCAGTAGTTGGTGCGGGAGGCTGAAGCGATGCTAACGGGCACCACGTGAATTTTCCGTGCGTCGGAACGGAGTACGAGGTGGTAGTGAATTCGCGGAAGAATACAACAGGAGTGGGGTGTATTTTTCGGAAGTGTGTGTGCGTCGTGTAATCGTGCGCAAGTAGAAGTAGTTCAAACATGTTTTATTAATTTTTGCGAAAGATATGTTCGGAATGGCGTTATATTATTAGATTCACACTGTCTCCGAATGGAAAGATTTGGGTAATGTTAATGAATTTGTGTACGACAGGAGTTTTGAGGAAGAAGTTTTGGTTCTGGTTGTACTAAAAGCTTTGGTTATGGTTTGGAAGATGTGCAGGGCTAGGTGATTTCTTCAAGCACTTCATATGTAGTTGTGCTGTTGGTGATTTCTTCAAGCACTTCATATGTAGATGTCGTAGTATGGCAGGGAGGACTTCATATGTAGTTGTGCTGTTGGTGATTTCTTCAAGCACTTCATATGTAGATGTCGTACTATGGCAGGGAGGACTTCAGCTTCTTGTATTGTGGCGGATAATTAAATTTTAAGCCCTGCCGAAATACGAGATGAAGTGTAGAGACTGACGATTTTTTCTTACGCTTTCTCAAAATTACCCTTTAAAAAAATACAATGCTGCGTGAAACCGACTAATTCCTACAAGAAGCTTCGATGACTACGTACTGCTTAACCGCTTCCTTCTGTATTCTTCCGCCCGTTACTTGCCCTTCTCAACGAAGCTTCCATTCACTGGACTCCGCCTTGACGCCGTCGCCGCTCCGACGTCCTAGGCCCACCGCACGCACTCTTACAAACCATCGCTCTCCCAGGTAAATACTTCGGAAAAAATATTTGCTTTTATATAAAAAATACTACATTTTTTCACCTTTCCCCATTATTTTGCATGCTTAAAAAATTGTACTTCGCAATTTCCTCACACAGTTAAATTTTTCGACGAAATAATTTAGGACGCTATAGTACACATTTTTCTTAGTTTGTATATCGATGCAATATGACAATCCATTATATTTGCTTTGAACGTTAGAAATATTTAGGATTTAGAATTTATTTATTTCTTGTTTCCCTTTCCAATTTTTTGGAGTTTGAAACATTATTCTAAAACGGTATTTTGAGATTTTTATCACAACGAGCATATCCTTTATTATTTCGTTTCCGTTGAAATTATCCAAGCTCTTTTAGTGGGTAATTTCAACGGAAAGAAAAGATCTAAAGATTTAAGCATATATTGTGCAAAATAAATAAATTAGGTTTTGTAAGAACGAAAATTTCCATAACGAGTAGTAATGAAAATATTTGCTCGTTGACGTTATGATTAAATTACTGTTCGTAACAAAACAACTTGCCCAGGTTTGTTTTCCCATTATTGTAATGTAACACAAAATATCTAACAGTCAACATAAGTAGAAAAGGCAAATACAGAAGAACGGACAGTATATCCTTTTATACTGTCCGTTCTTCTGTATTTGCATTGATTTGTCAGAGAAATGCCTAAATGAAATAACACTTTTAAGAAAGCATTGATACTAATAAAAGCCCAATTAAGTCATGTAAAATATTTATTCTCTTAATTAACGTTTCGAGATTTCCTGTGCTTATAAAGTTTAAATTTTCGGATTTTCCATCTTGTGAAATAAACCTCCTGGTTTTCTTATTACTCCTGAAATTAGATTTCTATCAGATTGGAGAAATTATCTCTGAGAAAAATTTATTCAAATTCTCTAAGAACATTTTATTCAAATGCATAGGTAAACCGGCAGTGACTACAGCGTATACCTGCTAAACGTTTTGCGAATCGATTTCATTATATGTGTGGAATTAACTGAATTGTAATATTTGTTAAAAATTCGTACGTATAGGAGATAATTACTTAGAGGCGTGCTGTCTCCGTACGATATCATCAAACCAACATCTCTGACTGTACAATAAAAAAAACTTTATTTAAAATAAAAGACATGATTTTAAAATATTTAAAAAAAATGGCAAGATCTTTCGGGGCTACAATAGCACCCGTCCTCAGGCCACCCAACAGTGCCACAAAGCATAGGGAAGTGCCGCAATATATAACCAGTCTCCCCCGCGAGACCCACAATACATTTGTTCAAAACCGCAGGTGATGCCAATTGAGGAAAACCGCAGAACAAAAAGTAATATGTACAAATAATATAATCGATTAATTAAGGTCCTCTTCTTCAGTTTTTTGAATGGGAGAAGTAATTATTTTTCTCCATTCTCTAGGAACAAAAACAGGTAAGTCCAAGTTACAACAGGTATTACCATAAGAGATTATATACAGACTCTCGGTAAAAAAGACGGTTTGTTTGTTTACATTGGATTAGAGTACTATTGTATTAGGCCAATCGGGAGAGTAACCTCCCTGGCGAACAGCTGTAGTAAATGAAGTAGAAATGCAGTCAGTTCGAAGTGCATATTTATGTTCAGACAATCTAATGTTCAGACTTCTAAGGGTAGAACCTATGTAGTATTTGATATCTTCGTTAGGAGCCGAGGGAAGCAATGGGATACGATATATTCCTGCTTTATTCAAAGTGGCAACTTGATCTCTGTCGTTACGTATGGTAGAAAAAATGTTTTTGGTGCAAATTCCAAATTTAATATTATATTTATAACATACCTTCCGCAATATAGAAACTACGGGAGGGATGAAATCAACTTTACCAACGTATATAGGGGGAACGACTTCCCTTGACAACGTCGTAAATCTTAGTCTTTCAAATTTCTGTAGAAGTTGCCGAAAGAAGCAGGCGGGATATCCAAATGATATGGCCATGTTCTGTATAAGAGCTAGTTCGTCCTGACGTATCTTACGGGTAGAGGAATGAGTAAATGCTCGTTTAATTAAAAAACGTAAGGCTGAAGCTTTGTGTTCCGGGGGTGCGAAGAGATAAAAGGTATAAGACAAGGTGTGAAGGTCGGTTTTCTAGTAGACGGATAATTTGATCAGGTTAGAAGTCAAGTCACGAGTTAATAAAATGTCCAGAAAGGGTAATATACCATTTTGTTCAAGTTCCATTGTGAAGGTGATAGTAGGATATTGGTTGGACAGACATGTGGTAAATTCGTTCAGAAGGACCATGGAGTGAGGCCAGAAGAGCAACATATCATCCACGTATCTTAAGAGGAGTGCCGGTTGATTCGTGAATTGGTTCATAACTTTATCTTCCAATGACTGCAGTAAAATTTCGGCCAGAACAGGGGAGAGAGGAGACCCCATTGGTGCCCCCTCCATTTGTTGGTAGAATTTGCTATCAAATTTGAAATAAGAACGTTTTGCAACCAATTTCAAAGCGGAAATGATTGCATCAACCTCCAAAGGGGAAATTGAGTTGTCAGCAAGCAATTTCCCTTCAATAATCGAGTGGACTACTTCAAGTGGAACATTTGGAAACAGAGACACGACATCAAGAGAAGCCATAACAAATGAGTTTCCCTTGGGATCAAAAGATTTTTATTCGCGTTAATGCCTGAGTAGAACTATTAATGGAAACTGAAGAATTTGCTATAAGTGGTTTTAAGTAAGTTGCTAAAGCTCTCTCCAACGTACGGGTGGGGCTAGCATACCCCCAAAATCAACAGTCTGAGGGAGTGGTCAGGTTTGTGGGTTTTGATTTTCCCGAACAACTCAGGGACTCTAGTACCTACAGGAGGCTTCATTTTAGTAGAAATGGACTTAGGCAAGAGACCCCGGTTCCTGAGTTTACCTAACTCAGCTACAGTCGCATTTGTCGGGTCAGAGCGAAGTATCCGATGTGGAATCAGAGCTATTGCTTGGTACATCTTATTGTAGTAATCTTTGCGATCTAATAAAATAATTTGCTGGGACTTGTCAGCGCTAATGATTGAGAGATCCGGGTTTCGAGAAAGTTGTAACAATTGGTTGCGTTCATATTTTAGAAATGAAGAAGTTTTATCAGAATTTGAAAGGGAGTCAGCTAAGGCATAACGAGTGATATCTTGTTCCTTCTCTGGCAAGGCCCCAATGACATTCTCTATCTGAGGTAAAGATTGAAATGGTCGAAAAGTTAAAACTGGATAGCTGAACTTGAAACCACGATTGAGGGCCAGAACGTTGAATATCAGATAACACTATGGAGCTATAGTTGATGAAAGAATCAGGTAAATCACGATTAGTGGTTCTTGTAGCTGAAGTTCTTAGGTTGGAACAAGTGAGGGCGTGTAGAAAACCAGATTGCCTAATTTACGAGTGTGTCCTTGATTCATGGTGTTTATTAAAGTCTGTATAGTGGTAAAAGAAAACCAACAAAGTCTTACCTAATAAAATAGGATGGGAAAGTCTGGATAGTTGAGTATAAGCATTGTAGGATTTAAGGTTTAACAAGTCCAGGTAACTTCTTTTTCTCCTTATTTCTTCGGTTAGTCGTTTTTGTTGAGCATTAACAATTACGTGTGCATCCTGTTGAGATATGGCAAAGGTTCGTATTCGCAGGACCTTGGGCACCACACTGAGTGAACGGCAGTTGAGTAGAAAACTAAGGTGAGTCTCACAGCGGGCTAGTTTCCGTCGGATGTTACAGAAGGTCTTGGTTGCAGCTTCCATGCTACGTGCGCTTTAAAGTGCTACAGATTCTACCAGAATCCCTCACACATAGTATCACAATGTTTGCAGCTAAAAAGAGTAATACTTGTTAAAAATTCGTACGTATAGGAGATAATTACTTAGAGGCGTGCTGTCTCCGTACGATATCATCAAACCAACATCTCTGACTGTACAATAAAAAAAAACTTTATTTACAATAAAAGACATGATTTTAAAATATTTAAAAAATGGCAAGATCTTTCGGGGCTACAATAGCACCCGTCCTCAGGCCACCCAACAGTGCCACAAAGCATAGGGAAGTGCCGCAATATATAACCAGTCTCCCCGCGAGTCCCACAATACATTTGTTCAAAACCGCAGGTGATGCCAATTGAGGAAAACAGCAGAACAAAAGTAATATATACAAATAATATAATCGATTAATTAAGGTCCTCTTCTTCAGTTTTTTGAATGGGAGAAGTAATTATTTTTCTCCATTGTCTAGGAACAAAAACAGGTAAGTCCAAGTTACAACAGGTATTACCATAAGAGATTATATACAGACTCTCGGTAAAAAAGACGGTTTGTTTGTTTACATTGGATTAGAGTACTATTGTATTAGGCCAATCGGGAGAGTAACCTCCCTGGCGAACAGCTGTAGTAAATGAAGTAGAAATGCAGTCAGTTCGAAGTGCATATTTATGTTCAGACAATCTAATGTTCAGACTTCTAAGGGTAGAACCTATGTAGTATTTGATATCTTCGTTAGGAGCCGAGGGAAGCAATGGGATACGATATATTCCTGCTTTATTCAAAGTGGCAACTTGATCTCTGTCGTTACGTATGGTAGAAAAAATGTTTTTGGTGCAAATTCCAAATTTAATATTATATTTATTACATACCTTCCGCAATATAGAAACTACGGGAGGGATGAAATCAACTTTACCAACGTATATAGGGGGAACGACTTCCCTTGACAACGTCGTAAATCTTAGTCTTTCAAATTTCTGTAGAAGTTCCCGAAAGAAGCAGGCGGGATATCCAAATGATATGGCCATGTTCTGTATAAGAGCTAGCTCGTCCTGACGTATCTTACATGTAGAGGAATGAGTAAATGCTCGTTTAATTAAAAAACGAAAGGCTGAAGCTTTGTGTTCCGGGGGTGCGAAGAGATAAAAGGTATAAGACAAGGTGTGAAGGTCGGTTTTCTATAGACGGATAATTTGATAAGGTTAGAAGTCAAGTCACGAGTTAATAAAATGTCCAGAAAGGGTAATATACCATTTTGTTCAAGTTCCATTGTGAAGGTGATAGTAGGATATTGGTTGGACAGACATGTGGTAAATTCGTTCAGAAGTACCATGGAGTGAGGCCAGAAGACCAACATATCATCCACGTATCTTAAGAGGAGTGCCGGTTGATTCTGTGAATTGTCTCAGAACTTTATCTTCCAATGACTGCAGTAAAATTTCGGCCAGAACAGGGGAGAGAGGAGACCCCATTGGTGCCCCCTCCATTTGTTGGTAGAATTTGCTATCAAATTTGAAATAAGAACGTTTTGCAACCAATTTCAAAGCGGAAATGATTGCATCAACCTCCAAAGGGGAAATTGAGTTGTCAGCAAGCAATTTCCCTTCAATAATCGAGTGGACTACTTCAAGTGGAACATTTGGAAACAGAGACACTACATCAAGAGAAGCCATAACAAATGAGTTTCCCTTGGGATCAAAAGATTTTATTCGCGTTAATGCCTGAGTAGAACTATTAATGGAAACTGAAGAATTTGCTATAAGTGGTTTTAAGTAAGTTGCTAAAGCTCTCTCCAACGTACGGGTGGGGCTAGCATACCCCCAAAATCAACAGTCTGAGGGAGTGGTCAGGTTTGTGGGTTTTTGATTTTCCCGAACAACTCAGGGACTCTAGTACCTACAGGAGGCTTCATTTTAGTAGAAATGGACTTAGGCAAGAGACCCCGGTTCCTGAGTTTGCCTAACTCAGCTACAGTCGCATTTGTCGGGTCAGAGCGAAGTATCCGATGTGGAATCAGAGCTATTGCTTGGTACATCTTATTGTAGTAATCTTTGCGATCTAATAAAATAATTTGCTGGGACTTGTCAGCGCTAATGATTGAGAGATCCGGGTTTCGAGAAAGTTGTAACAATTGGTTGCGTTCATATTTTAGAAATGAAGAAGTTTTATCAGAATTTGAAAGGGAGTCAGCTAAGGCATAACGAGTGATATCTTGTTCCTTCTCTGGCAAGGCCCCAATGACATTCTCTATCTGAGGTAAAGATTGAAATGGTCGAAAAGTTAAAACTGGATAGCTGAACTTGTAACCACGATTGAGGGCCGAACGTTGAATATCAGATAACACTATGGAGCTATAGTTGATGAAAGAATCAGGTAAATCACGATTAGTGGTTCTGTAGCTGAAGTTCTTAGGTTGGAACAAGTGAGGGCGTGTAGAAAACCAGATTGCATAATTTACGAGTGTGTCCTTGATTCATGGTGTTTATTAAAGTCTGTATAGTGGTAAAGAAAACCAACAAAGTCTTACCTAATAAAATAGGATGGGAAAGTCTGGATAGTTGAGTATAAGCATTGTAGGATTTAAGGTTTAACAAGTCCAGGTAACTTCTTTTTCTCCTTATTTCTTTGGTTAGTCGTTTTTGTTGAGCATTAACAATTACGTGTGCATCCTGTTGAGATATGGCAAAGGTTCGTATTCGCAGGACCTTGGGCACCACACCGAGTGAACGGCAGTTGAGTAGAAAACTAAGGTGAGTCTCACAGCGGGCTAGTTTCCGTCGGATGTTACAGAAGGTCTTGGTTGCAGCTTCCATGCTACGTGCGCTTTAAAGTGCTACAGATTCTACCAGAATCCCTCACACATAGTATCACAATGTTTGCAGCTAAAAAGAGTAATACTTGTTAAAAATTCGTACGTATAGGAGATAATTACTTAGAGGCGTGCTGTCTCCGTACGATATCATCAAATAAACATCTCTGACTGTACAATAAAAAAACTTTATTTACAATAAAAGACATGATTTTAAAATATTTAAAAAATGGCAAGATCTTTCGGGGCTACAATAGCACCCGTCCTCAGGCCACCCAACAGTGCCACAAAGCATAGGGAAGTGCCGCAATATATAACCAGTCTCCCCCGCGAGACCCACAATACATTTGTTCAAAACCGCAGGTGATGCCAATTGAGGAAAACAGCAGAACAAAAGTAATATGTACAAATAATATAATCGATTAATTAAGGTCCTCTTTCTTCAGTTTTTTGAATGGGAGAAGTAATTATTTTTCTCCATTGTCTAGGAACAAAAACAGGTAAGTCCAAGTTACAACAGGTATTACCATAAAAGATTATATACAGACTCTCGGTAAAAAAGACGGTTTGTTTGTTTACATTGGAGGAGAGTACTATTGTATTATGCCAATCGGGAGAGTAACCTCCCTGGCGAACAGCTGTAGTAAATGAAGTAGAAATGCAGTCAATTCGAAGTGCATATTTATGTTCAGACAATCTAATGTTCAGACTTCTAAGGGTAGAACCTATGTAGTATTTGATATCTTCGTTAGGAGCCGAGGGAAGCAATGGGATACGATATATTCCTGCTTTATTCAAAGTGGCAACTTGATCTCTGTCGTTACGAATGGTAGAAAAAATGTTTTTGGTGCAAATTCCAAATTTAATATTATATTTATTACATACCTTCCGCAATATAGAAACTACGGGAGGGATGAAATCAACTTTACCAACGTATATAGGGGGAACGACTTCCCTTGACAACGTGGCAGCATATCAAATATGCTGCCATAATTTTTTAAACCTTTCTAAGGTAGAGGAAAAAACATTACAAACAAATCTGATGCCCAAGAAGCAATGTGTATACAAAACTAAAATTTAATTTAACTTCCGTTTATATAACACGACGACGTTTAAATAATTATACTGTACGCTAACTTCTTTTAAAATGCAGTTCTCCGTGGATACAATTATATAACTTTGCACTGATATTCTTTCTTTATTCTCGACCAATAATAGACATGCATTAGAAACTGGTCAGAGAACAGAAAGTTTTTTTTATATCATACACAGTGATTCACACAGAGAAAAAAGAGAGTCGTACTAATGTTGTAGTTTTTTTTGTCATAAGAGTTGTCATGCTAGGGGTGTGGTAGATATGCATATGTCACTTGCCCTTTTTGCAATTCAAGGAGTATAAATTATTCAAATGTGGAAGGCTAAGTTTGGTCTTATAGAATCAACTTACTCTGCTTCGTTGATGTTGCAAAACTGACCCTGCCATTTTAATCAAATAAAGTATATTGCCATTTCTGCAATACCTGTACACAAACTGATTAAAAAATTATCTACTATTTTTGAAAACTCATAACCAGTTAAAACGTGTGGGAACTAATTGAAACTTTAGGATGGGTAGGTTATGTGCAGAGGTGAAAGTGATTACAACCGCAGGGCATGTACAAATGATGTGTGCCAGCCACGCCCTTGTAGCTGTACCGCAGGAGATATATGTACAGGTACAGTTTCCATAGTCAATTCTCAAGGATTTTGGCTGTACGGTAATGGTAGTAACTGAGTATTCTCAGCCGCAGAAGATGACAGCAGTACCTACAGCTGTAGACTTTGAAAAAGGCCGATGCGTTGGACTTTGAGAAGTGTTTCCTTTCGATACATTGCAGCTCGCGATGGAAGAAAACGCGAGCCCACTAAAGCGAAAGATTCATCAGTGTGAAGATCAAGGTGTAACATGCTTAAGTGGGATGTGTAAAGCTTAGAGTTGGATAAACACACTGGAAAATCGTTGTCTGCACCGCCTGATGCAGGTGAAACAAAAAGCGATGTCCCGTGGGTAACACCTGTGTCACCTCAAAGGCCTGTCCGAAGCAGTTTGCTTTAGAGAGGCCTCACTGACGTTAGTTAGACATTCCTTGTCCTTGAAACACAGACGACAGTGGCTGCAGTGGGGCGAAGAAGCAGGACACTGGCATGAGGAATCACATTGCATATTGTATTTTGACGAGTCGCGGTTGAACCAATTACGCATGATGGGCGTGACCTTGTAAGGAGACACCGCTGTGAGCTGTTGTTAGAAGCATGTATTACGCACCGTCAAACAGGCCCGACACCTGGCGTTCGGGTGTGGAGTCATGATCGATTTCATTTACGTTCTCGCCTTCAACACATTGAAGAAATCCTGATCAGCCTGCGGTCCATCGCGGAAATAAGTGGAGGCTGAAATGCTGCCATACCTGCAAACTGTTCACGCTGTAATCTTTCAACAGAAAAATCCTCGATGTGTGGTCGCAGAAGTGAAAAATATACTCATTTGTTGCCTGTGTCGTCAGGCGACAAAATAAATTTTGGGTACGAATTGAGATATCATGAAGTGGGCTCAGTGGCACATCCAGAACGTCTTTCCGTTAATTCTAACGCCCTGTGCGAGCAGTTAACCCTTCTCTTGGCGGGCTTACAAAATACTGAGTATTGCATGTTCTACATCACTTACAGGTCTGTAATTTTGATCTCTTGTGTCTAATGTCAGAAATCATGCATCCTATAAAAGTATTTCAGTAACTCAGGTTTTTTTTTTGGTATTTCATTTTCAACACACAGAAGTGTACATGTAGCAAACCATGAACTTTGTGAAAAAGGGATGATATTATGCTGCACCAAAACATTTTCTCTGCCATTGTTTTGTTACATTCCACGCCTTGCTAAAATGCATGTCCCAATTCCTGTTTCTTGTTAATCATCATTTAATAGTTAGCCGTCCTATTTGGAATTTAAAACGATTTTAAAGGGGTGTTGAAAAACAATTGAGATACACTGCTGGATAAATCATAAACTGAGAAAATATATTTCTAGACGTCAACTTTTTTTCATTATTGAAGGTTTAACGACCACCGTGAGAAACTCAATGGGCTATAAGCAGTCGCCCGTCCCTAAATTTGGGTCGCTTGTTCCAGGGAAGGGAGAGAGCCAGTGCCATAAGACAAACACAACATCCATAATTCAGCTGGATTTGAACCCACACCCTTTTCAGACGAATGATCAGAGGCCATCGCTTGAACCACTAAGCGATGGCCTAGACGTCATTGGAAGAGATACGTTCGTACGTTCGTTTTAAAATAAATTCAGGAAAAATTACTTAAATGAATTTTGCATGATGAGCATTTCCGTCAGTTTTTCGTACTACGTTTTTGCGCGAGAAAATTTTGCTTATAAATACTTGCTTTGCCTTAACAAGTTTTCCAAATTTAATTACCTAGTTTGGGTATGTGAAATAACACCTTGAAAAACTTGTATGTATCTCATTGATTTATCGAAAGTAAAAATATTGTTTTCATTTAAGAATTAGCAACAGTTTTGAAATGAATTTTAGTATCAAGCATATTGCAGTATCATTACAATGCTACTAACGTAATTTTTGCAAACGATGTTGTGTTTCGATATGTGATCCTAAATCTTTTACAAACATGTGATTCATAAAATCTTAATTAAAACATTCAGACGACCTTTGCTTCGTTTACAAACAGTCTCATAAATATATTCCATATATACCTAACAGCTGAAAACCACATACTTAGCGCTTGACAAAATGGTGAAAGGCTTTTGCAATATTTTTTTGCTTTAAGTTACTAACCATGATGATAGCGCAGTATAGGAAATAAGAGAACAAATTTGATATGTATCGATGGATGGCAATACATTGCTGACCCTTTTTAATTGGTATTACGAATTGCAAACAGCCGTCAAGTAATTGATTTCATGTTTCAACATCAAATATGAAAAAAAGGCGTTGTTGCAGATTATACCATTGACCGGTTCCCAAGAAACATTCTTTATTAAGTAGTGAATTCAAGAAACATTCTATATTCACTGAAATTTGTTAGAACAGAATAATCTTTGCAGAAAATTTAAATTACTGCAATAAATGTTTTCTATTTAGAATAGACAATTAATTTCAGAAATCATTTTGAAACATTTACTTTTCCTATTTTAAAAACTCTGAAATTCCAAAATCAACAGTGTTGCTTAACAGAGTATATTATATGGTAGAATTATCTTTTATAAATGTACTTTTGAAAAATAATTTTACCACGTCATGAAATGCATTCAACACGGCATACAAAATAAGTTTTTAGTATTAATTTTGAAAAAACTATATAAATAAAAAGAGCAGTTTGTGTAGTATTGATTCTTCTGAGTAGGTAGAAATCTATTTACAAAATAGAGGTTAAATCCTCCTTATTTACGATATGCATGCAATAAAGAACATTGAAACAGATGAAGGTACTGTATAAATAAATTAAGAGTTGAATTTACTGTTTTTGCATTAAAGTAAAATGCAAATGTTTGAATAAATATGAATTAAAATACCCTTGCTATATCTGACTGAAAGAATAAAATTTTTAGATTAGGTAAAGAGACAGAAAATGTTATGAATGTGAGAACAAACAGTTCTATCTGAATCTTTGTCAAAGCCTCATGGTCAGTTTTTCTATAGCTGGGCATCAGGTATAAAATAAAGATACAACATGTACAACTCTGCTTCCTACATTAGATTAGGTTAATGTTACCTAAAGAAAGTTTCCATTCTGGAAATCCATTCATATTATTCCTTGTACCAGTAATTTCTCCGCTGAATTCAAATTGAAATTATTATATTAAAGGACAACTGCTCCATTATGAGTCAAAATGAACGCTTGGCTGGCCATATCGAACAATAGTCTTTGATCGACTGAAACATCTGTGTATTCGTCGATAGTTAACGAAAATGCATCGTGCCTGTGATATCATACGGACTATTTATTTCCTCTAATATAGGTTGCTATTGATTCCTACATATCATGTACACTATCGTAAATTTCGTATTTTGTGTCACTGTCTACATCCAAACACAAACGTTTTGAACAGACCAATTTGCCACACAGTTGCGTTAATGCACTGAATTTCTTAGTCGCTAGATTTCCTTTTAGCTTGAAGATATGCAATATTCATAGAATCATATACATATTCTTCGGCTCTGGTGAATGATTCATCAAACGATTTTCCCCAGGAACTACTCTGCCCAATGCAATTAGTTTGCACAACATGCTTAAGATCAATTCGTTCTTCAGCGCCCTCTTCCTCTTGTTTTTTTTTTTCGAATTGTCACCTTTGTATACAATATGGGCTAAAAATTCTTGTAAGTACACTTTTGGAAAAGCATTAACTTTTTTCGGTCAAAATGCTCGTGTAAAAGCTTTCCCAAATAATTGTTGTTTCCTTTACGTTCTTCGTACGATTACGAATCGAGCGTGGACTCGAACAGCTCAGTAAACGAGTTAGTGAGATTACGTCTCGTTTCACAAAGCACCATGTATGCATAAACTGCTGACATTAATTGAGGGTATCCTTCTTTCGGATGGGTTTTGGATGCATACATGGTGAACCATCTTTTAGGATGAGTTGCATTGCATTCCGGGTAATAGAGCCCCGTACGTTGATTTCTTTTTCACGCTCCACCCTTCTCGCCCGGTGGCTGACTTATACGTTTGTCCAACGGCAAATCACTTTTAAGCTGTTTGTATCTTGAAGTGACCCTACCTTGTTCTGCTTTTCGGCGCATTCTGATAATTCCAATGCTCCCTTCTGGTACTAATCTTTTCCTTTGAGGTGACACTAACGGGATTCTACTTGCTTTGTAAAGGACAGCTATAAAGCTTTAACAGACCCAAGCAAATATAACCCTTTGGCGATTTCTGATTCTTCATCGTGCTTTGCTTAGGGCAGCTTTTTAGCTCTAACAGACATAGGCAAAAGCAGTTGAGGAGTTACATACAAGAAAGGTAGAAAGAAAATCAATTCATCTATAATAATAAGAAAAAAATCAATTATAAGTGATACCTGATCAAAACAGAAAATATACAGTAAAATACAAAGCAAATCACTTCCCAATATAAAATAATAACACTTAACCATAGGATAGTACTGACACCAATACTACTTCAGTTTGGGCTACAGAGAGAAATTTTTTCAGCTAAGCTGATATCTAGCTTTTCCCCTACTAAGCATTTAGCTAAAGGCAATGCATAAGCTCTAACTCTAATGTTTTATTATTTTCCCTTAAAAGCTTTCCTAGCTAAACATCTGTTCATTCCTAATGTCAAGGCGGTTGGAAATACTGCGTTTCGTCTTTCACGTCTTTCAAGGTTCGGTTGAATTGCATACTGGCGACTAAAGCTTTTGAGGAAACAGCAATCGAAGACGGCTTTCAAGGTTAGTACAGAATTTAGAATTTTTTGATTCTTGGTATGTATCTGTATAATGCTATATCCTTTACATAAAAGAATAAATAACAGTTTTGAAAATCTAGTAAACCATTTCCATGGCTTTTTTGCACACACAATCTTCTGAAAACATAAATATTTCTGTTATTTTTGGTTGTGTTTTACGCGAGTACTTCCAGCAGCTAAAAGATTAGAAATTCAGTTAAGAGGAAATCTGTGCGACAATCATTCCCTGCGTTCGCACTTCCTCACTGATAGATGAGGGGGTGGGCAAAGTTTGGAGGGCAACGTAAACTTCACCTTACGTGGGAGATTTTCACTGTACTTCGTCCTTGTTTTGCTCTGGGATCTCCACTCCTTGAGCAGAATTTTCATGGTTTCACCGAATTCATTAAATGTTTCGCTGAAGAAGACTGCGTAAATTTCTATTTTAAGTCTTTAACATAGCAGTGCAAAATATTTTCGAATTGGGTATTCTGTAGTTTTGTACATTCAAGGTTAAGTACACTAGTTAACTCCGTTTCTTTTAAATATATTTTTATTACTTTTTTCAGTACTGCGGTAAATCAGAACGAAAAAGAAGTCACATCCTACCCCTGCAATTGTAAAATATATTCTACTAATGTTTTTGGTACTCCCCTTAATCCCCGCCTTTAGGATTGTAAATATGTGATGACAAACCACATGATCAAACACTTATTGGCTGACAGATATTTCCTGAATCTTTGTTCATATTTTCCGGTTATTGGGACCAGCGGGATTATCTTTAAGGTCTTCTTTAACCCGTATTTTTATTTTATATTTCCTGTTCTGGTCTTATGCTCGTTCTTTCTTCTAGTATGGTGCAGTGGAGAGGGAGCCTTTAGCAGTTGGTTACTGAACTATTGCTTTCTGATATTTTACTCCAGCTGGGTAGCCGTGGCTTTTTGGCAAAACTAAAATTAAGTTCATTTTTTTTCTGTCGTTATGCACACGTTTTGCCTTTCTCGTGTGCGATGGAACGTTAGCGTGCTTAGTTACTCCCCACTCAGTGTTACCAGACGTCCGGCTTTTGGAGGACATGTCCTCCTTTTCTTACCATGTCCTTTAGGCATTTCGGGAAATAGCCTAAATGTCCGGCTTTTTTGATAAGGAATAATTTAAATGCATTTTGATCAAATTCTTTTATTGTAATCACATATCCTATTAAGCTACTACTAAAATGTACGAATTCATTTCTGGATCCCCCTCGCACCTCCCCTCTCCCCAGGACAGTTTATTCCTGCAATCCTGCATCTACCTGCTACAGCCAGTCTCTTTGTAAGTCAAAGACACAGAGAAAACCCTCCCGTGCAAGTAAGTCATTTGTCTGCCTAACGTTCGTTCGCATACGGAGAGTTCCGTGTTGTGTAATCGTGTAAACAGTGAGCTCATACGGCTTGTTTTGCATGTTGCGAGTCGTTGCTGTGAGTTTCTTCTCTTTTATAATTTAAGCAAACTGATGGAAGGAACATGTTTCGTAATCAGTCAGTGATAGGCATACTGCTGGTAAAATACCGATTGAAAGACATATCATGCTCTTGGAATTTCATAAATATATGTGAAATAAACCTGATCTACTGAAGAAAATCTCTTCCAATAAAAATAGAAGTAAAAATGTCAAGCAGACTAAAATCTTTCTTCTTCTTTTAAAGTTTTACTCGTATAAACTCTCAAACTGTAAAATTTAAATGCAGGTTATGTGAATTCATATTAATTTTTGTTACAAAGTTATTGTGTCCTCTTTTACTCGAAATGTCCTCCGTCTTCAATAAAAATGACAAAAGGTCAGCTGGTCCTCCTGCCCTAATTCGGGGCTATTCCAACTTCAAAACATTTTTTATTAATTAGCAGCATTGCACAAGAATATGGAATATGAAAGAAAAGAAGTTAAGAAATTTCTGCTTACATTTATCACTCGTCAGGACTTTGCTTTCTTTTTCTTATTGCAACACGCAATTCCCATTTGAAATATGGCATTTTTCCCGTCTAGTAAACTTACACCCGTTTGTTAAGGGAACACCATTTTCTACATGTTGCTCAGAAGGTATAGATTCAGTAGAATTTACACTTTTTTCTAACTGACATTTTTGTTGTTGATTTAGCAGCACTTTCATTACAATATTTGCTTTACTTAATGATGAATTCACGAATTTATTGATGATACGGGGTTATTTATGGCATTGGAAGGTTGCCGTAGATGTCTCTGCCCACTCTGATTTAAATTTGAAATTTCAATGGGGGCCTCTAATCACCGTAGCCTCTGTAATTTTACCTTTCCCCAGCTTTTATGGAATGTTCTAGTAGGCGTATATGGTAGGCAGGTAGGAAATGCATGGTTGAGACAACAAGTGCTGTAGGAAAATATTTTAAGGATTAAGAAAATAACATTAGTGGAGTGCGAATTGCTGCCAGAATTTTGGAAGAATTAGTTTTCACAGAAATAGAAAAGACCGAAAAGAATCTGCTGATGGGTTGATATTTAAACGACTCACGTCATTTTGCAGAGGAAACATTTTTCTCCCGCATTTTGAATAACTTCACTGCATTTCGCATAGATTGCGACTGAAGCTGAACCTCTACCGCGGTTTCTTTGTTTTTCTTGCCATCTGCCTTGAGACCAGCTAGCGTTTTTCGCGCTTTCCAACCGTAAGTTGAAGAAGCGTATATGCTCCAGCTTTGTCCGTCCGTCTGTCTGCCTGTCGTCACGATAACTCGCGTAAAAATGGTTCGATTTGGATGAAATTTTAATATGTGGTAGGGGACCACCTGGGGACAAAACCTATACAAAATGGACGAAATGGGGTCAAAGTTCACGGCATAGGAGCGGGATCCATTCCATTGCCCCTATGTGTCATAACTTGCGTAAATATGGTTCGATGCCGATGATATTTTAGTATTTTGAAGGGGACCACCTGGGAATAAATCCTGTTGAAAATGAGTGAAGTGGGGTCAAAGGTCAAGATATAGGAGCGGGAATGCATTCCATTGCCATTATGCGTCATAACGTGCGTAAAAATGGCTGGATTTCGATGAAATTTTATTTTGTGGTAGGGGACCACCTGGGTAAGATCTTATGACGTCACAATCTCGCGCTTGAGACGTTGGCGCGCGGTCACGCCATATGTCCCATTACGTCACGCATTGTGTGTGGATCCTATTAAAGTTTTATGACGTCACACTCTTGCGAGCAGATAGTCGCGATTCCCATTTGCCTCATTACGTCACGCGTTGTGTGCGATGTCCGTCCGCACGATAACTCGCGTAAAAATCGTTCGATTCCGATGAACTTTTAGTATGTGGAAGGGGATAATCTTGGAAGGAACCCTATTAAAAGTGAACGAAATGGGGTCAAAGGTCAGATCATAAGAGCGAGATCCATTCCACTGCTCTTATGCGTCATAACTAACGTAAAAAAGGTTTGATTTTGATTAAATTTTAGTATGTGGTAGGGGACCACTTGGGGACAAACACAATTGAAAATGGGCGAAATGGGGTCAAAGGTCAGGACATAGGAGCGGAATCACTTTCATCGGCATTATGCGTCATAACTTAGGTAAAATTTCTTCGATTTGGATGAAATGTTAGTATGTGGTAGGGGCCTACCTGGGGACGAATCCTATCGAAAATGGACGCAATGGGGTCAAAAGTTAGGACACGGGAGCGGGAATCTATTCCATAGCCATTATGCATCATAACTTGCATAAAAATGCTTCCATTGCGACAAAACTTTATCATGTTACTTCGGAGGTATACTGAACCGGTTCTGTTAAACATAATCGAAATGGGATCAAAGGTCGGGCCACAGGACCGAGATTTATTCCACAGCCATTATCCTCATAACTTGAGTATTTATTTCTGGTATGTTGGAAGGAGTATTATAATCAATGCCCTGCTTGATTTTACTAACTTGTTAATATATACGTTTGATAAACCAATTTGTCATGAACTTTATCGAAAGTTTGTTTCATATTAAATTTATTTTTTCGTATTTCATACTGAATCAAATATCAATTTTGAAAAAAAGCTGAGTATATAAGTTTCAAATATATCGAAATATAAAGTTTAAAGAAAATGACTGATTTGTTGAAAACAATTTATTCCTCAATTTTAAGAGCAAATATCATGAAAACTAAAATGCGTAATTTATCTCAATTTCAAATTGAGGAGTACATTTTTTTTTATTCATGTCCAGAGACTATGATCTTACAATGCTAATACATACAATAGGCAAGAGAGGTTAACGAACAGCAAACTAGAAGTACATCAAATTAAAAACCAAATCAGTAAAGTGTTAAATGTAAACAGTAAAAAGTTCAAGATATTTCTGGAGCATTATTGTATCATTACAAAACAAATAAATGCATGAATCTCAAACTTTGGTGTTCTAAAACATCAAACGGATCGTTTTTCTACTTTTGGTTCGCCTTGATAAAGCCATCTCGTTTTTGAGGGCGAAAGCTTGGCACGATTAAAATATTTTTGCTATACACCATTTCAGGAATTTGTATTTATTTTTCGTTTTCTTTGAATATGTGATTTCGTTTTTCAAACAGTTAACAATGGTAACACTACATTCTCGTTTGTTCCGCGTCTGCTGAAATTGTAATTTTGTAACGTCGTAAAGCGAACAATAGAACAAATTGAGACAGAGCATACACTAACTGGATTCAAATACTTACTTAATTATTGAATCCATCTATTCTTGTTCCAGTAGGTATCAAAGGACATGCGATACTGTTACCTGAACTGTTAGCAGTCTCGTTTCTTATATGAACAGTACTATTTTCGCAGCATGTAGTATTTCCAAAATTTAAAACAGAACTACGCATTGTAAACACTATACATACCATTTCTTGAATGGGCACAAGAAAACAGTAGTTGCGAAAGGAAAACACATCTTAAATGAATTTTTGCTGACTCTTCTAAAATAGTTCATATAAGAACAATGACAAATTTCAAAATAACTACAAAAGCAATATCTCAATTTTATTACGAAGTACCGAAAACCATGGTATGTTTTCATCCTCTGCATCTGTCAATTTCTCTACTTAGGACCCGATAAAATTCATCTTGGAAGCTATGCAGAAATTCGAGAAAATTTCTGGCTTACGAGATTTAGTTACTGAAATGCGGACAGAACTTGTTTTCGATTGTTTTGAGCATAATGCATTTATTATTAAAATGCTAATGATATTTGGTGCAACTGTGTCTCATCCAAATGATTTGTAGAATTATGCTTGTTAGGGTGGTATCTTAGTGCGTGATGCGTCTCGATGGGCAGTGCGGTTCCTACATATATTGGAAAACGTTTTAGTTTCCGAACAGGGTGGGTGAATGAATGAAAATTGAGATTATATGAAAATTTTATGGAACAGTACTGGGTTTTTATGGAAGGAATGTATTCCTGCTTAAGAACAAAAATCCTGTAAAAATGTGTAAGTGAATAATTGAACATCGAACTAGTTTGATTGGAGATCACAAAATTAGAGAAAAAAGATTTCCGAAAAGTTAACGAGTTTCTGTCTGCGGGGGCCTCAGTTTAACCTCATTACCTGGGAGTACGGCAAGAATGCCTTTAAAATGTGCTTTAAAATGAAACGGTTTACATCCAGTAGGTCATCTTTAGGTTGCAATGTGTGCAGGAGTAATAGTATCTTTATACACGGTTGAGAACACCTTATTGTGATTGACCAGCTAATATCCAGATTAACAGCAGTGTGCAGCGCGTACATCATCTAGATGGCCTTGAAGTGACTTAGTAAGGTACTGGAAGGTGTTAACAGGTATGTAGAGCCATGCTGATTGCAGTTGCAGTGTATGTGACAGCTGCTGGAGAGTGGGTGATGGAGGATTCATATAGCGAACAACACGATCGATGTTGTTTCACAGATTCTCAGTTGGCTTTAAATCTGGGGAATTAGGGGACCAGGAAAGTATTTTGAAGTCTTCATCGTGCTCTTCCAACCACTCACTGACATTTCTAGCTGTGTGACACGTCGAATTGTCGTTCTCTAAGATCTCATCCGCACCAGGGAAGACAATGAGCATGTATTGGTGTACGTGGTCTGTAAGGATGGATTCATAACGACTTCGGTCCATACTGCCTTCCGCAGGTATTAGTGGACCCAAGGAATGCCGGGAAAACATTCTCCAAACCATTACGCTGCCCCCACCAGCTTGTGTTCTTCGAGAAATTGTTGAAGAGCGTTTGTTCTCCGATGTTTCTCGTCTTATACACCAACGTACATCTGTTCGATGAAGGAGAAACGTGATTCGTCGGCAAAACCAACACTTTGCCAATCGGGGATGTCCAATTCCGATACTGCCGTGCAAATGTAAGCCTTTTCTACCGATGGACCTTCGTTAGCATAGTTACAATGAGCGTCTCTCTGCATCGGAACCCCAAACGCAACAAGGTTCGCTGAGCTGTCGTTTTAAACACACTTCCGGTATCCCTGATTTATTCGGCCAGTGAGTTGCTCCACTGTAGCGTTTCCACACGCCCTCACGCACCTTCGAAGCCAACGTTCACCTCTCACATCAATGGCACGTGGGGCTCTGCAGTTTCGACATCGCTTGTTCGCAATGTTGCTATTTCTACAATCCGGATACACTTTAACCAGCGCAGTACGCAAATAGTTCCCAAACTGCGCTGTTTCAGAAATACTGCCACCCTTGGCCCGAAAGCTGGTAATCACCCCTTTTTTGTAAATCCCATAAATCGATCATTTTATCCATGCCAGGAAGGAGTCATGTGTTTTCAAGATCCCTACAGCACACTTTATATACCCTCCAAGCCAGCTCACGACACGTGCTTTCTTTTATTGGCCACGCAATGTTGACCCCAAAAGTAGGATGTGGTCACAATAACGTGACTCCAACTATGAATATAACTTTTTAGTTTTAGCTGTATTTTTTTTATTGTGTATTATTCTCAGTCATTTTTTGTGGAAGTACGTCGCTTATTCATGAATCTCATGACTACGCTTTAGCTATTTTATTACGCAGTGAAGTCGCTAAACCGCAGTCTCATGGGGTTCATGAATAAGTGACGTATTTCCACGAAAAAGAACTGAGAATTTTTTATTCACCAATCACAGGGGGAAACGTTTGTTGATAATGCCTGGACTCATCTTGTTGTATAAGGTGTCTCCAAGGCAACGGTACGTATGTACACAGTTCATTATTATAACACTGTTTACTGTATTTGTGAATCAGCAAATTTTCTGCAAATAAAGTCCGTTTTTTAGTTTTTGTGCAAAGTGGGATATATACGCCTCTTCAGTGGCTGTCTACACTGGCGAATCGCAATAGCGCGGTGGTAGAGGACCGCTGTCTGGTGTTATACTGATGTCGGAACAATTTGATATCTAAGATGCGTAAGGAGAATTAAATGAATAGTCTGTCCTCAACAGCAGGATCATTGCTCTTGATGTAAACACAATATACTCCACATTTGTTTAATTTCATCCACTCTGTCTCGGTTCCTTCTAATGAATGAAAAGGATCTTTCCCCAAACGAATATCTTTGGCATTTATCAAACACCCTGCAAGAAGTATCTTTAAATATGAAGCAACAAACAGCTGCGCAACTCGTATGTAAATAATATACTAATGTTTCAATACATGGTTAGTTCATTTCGACAGAATTCATTAAGCATGACGTCATTATTTGGAGCTCAAATGAGCTGTGGAGAAAACTGAAATAAAGACAAATGACTTTAAACCGTCGGAAGTCTTTACGATAAAGTTGAACCTAACATTGCGAGCTTTTTTTTCTGCATTCTAGAATCATAGTGTTTCAATGCTTCATGCGTGCGTGATTATTTGATGAGAAGTTTTTTGAGTTATGTGAAAAGAAAACGTAACACTTTTGGTACAGCATATCAACAATGATTACCAATTTATGGATTCCATGAAGTTCTGTACGTATTTCAATCGCAGTCAAGTTCCTGATTTTCCGAAGGATCCTCACTCGTAGCCCACTGAAATTCTCGAGCAGTTGCAATAACGTAACCTGATTATTTGCTACACCCTAATACAGGGGTCGGCAACTCGGCACTTAACAAGGGCCGAAAAGTCATAAAATACACATTATTTACTTTCAGAAGAGCCATGAATGGAGGTAATGTGAACTGCGACGCACACTGCTGTCCTAGGGAGAAACAGGCAAAATTTGCAAAACTGTATGCACAATATTTAATATAGAACTTAATTATACATACTTTATATTATTTCGCTTCCAATTAGAATATATAGCGGAATCGAAGTTTCACCAAATCTCCATTTAAAAGCAGGATGAAAGAGACGTGGGTAGTTAACAGGGTACCTATAGAAACTGGCTTTTAAAAGAAAAAGCACAGAGGAAGCATAAAAACCAAGGAGAAAAAATATTTAGAGTTCGGGTTTTTGCTGACGCCGAGTTTTTCGTCACAAACATATTCTAAGTAAGAAGACAAAGTCATCGCTGATTCCACGTCTTTCTTTAATTAACACACAGCAACTGTAGAAATGTATTTCGACACCGTTGGGATCGAACCCCTAATCTCTCGATAACTAACCGAGTGCGTTCGCTTCACGCTACGGTGCCAACAATACACGTTGCCACGTGTGTTTATCAGTCAGCATTAGACTAATCTGGGATCGAATTGACCCCAGCGGTCTTGAAATACATTTTCTCGGTTGCTGTACGTTTATTAAAGAAAAACGTAGAAAGAGCGATGGCTTTGTTTATTTACTTTGTCTCCACGTTATCGGAAGATTTTCACCATATTCTAAGTGAAAAATTAAAAAAAATTGTTACAATATTAAAAACTTCAGTTTTAGTGACTACTGACAATCTACCCGTGCACCACGCTTGTTAGCTTTTCAATGTCCGGTTGGTACTGCGCTATTTTCATCTTCAGTCAAGCTCGCAGACTTCCATCTGTGAATTAATCCTGAAAAAAGTTTTCTCACAGCAATTAGTTGAACCAAATATTGTAAATAAGCCATGTGCGTACTTCTTCAAAGAAGAATATAATGTTGGAAAACTGTTACATGTCTCGAAAACAGTTTTGTCGATAGGAGTAATGTTTTTAAATTCAGTCCACCTGTGATCTAAAATTACCTTACTGCGTTCTTGATGATCATGTTCTTGCAATTTTCATCGCTATTCTAAAGATTTTGGTTTTTGATATCTTGCTTAGGTTTCAGATCAATAAATTACAATTCAAAATTTGCACGATCTAAATTAGGAAATGTTGAAAAATCTAAATCTTTTAATTCGCGTATCAGCGGTTTTGTCAAAAATGAAAATACGTCGTTGTAATTTCTGAACTCTTGGAACCTTGTGAGGAAGGAGTTCCACAATATATCGATACAATATTCGATGTGTTTGAAATATATCGAAACTTCAGATTCGTGATGTTTCTTTAAGAAATTGAAATTCAAGCAGGTGCCCCTTTGCAAGGCAGAAGTATACAAAAGTAACTGCGGATTTCTTCCAGCTTGAAAAAAATCAATGTTTCCTTTCCCTTGAAGTCTTAAATTCAATCTATTTAAGTGCGATGTTACGTCTACTAACAAGTAGAACTTGGGCATCCAATTGGCATCAGATAATTCAGGACGATCAATGTTTTTATCCACTATGAAAGTCTTTATTTCATTCAGACATAGTGAGAATGGTTTCAAAACTTCTGCATCGCGATAGCCATCTGATTTTATTGTACATTAGAAGGTGGTAATACTCATTATCTACTTCACGTAATAGATATTGCAATTTGTCGATGATGCACGCTTCTTGACATTATTGTGCTTATAATCTTAATAACGACTTCCATCACTTTGCAGATTTTATGAGGCAAGGACTGTGCACATAAAGCTTCTTGATGAATAATACATTTTTTTTGGAGGTTTAACGACCACCGTGAGCAACTCAATGGGCAATAAGCAGTCGCCCGTCCCTAATTTAAGGTCACTGGCACCAGGGAAAAGAAAGCGCAAGTGCCGTAAGACAAACACAGCATCCATGCCTCACCGGGATTCGAACCCCGACAAAAGTGCAAAAGTTCAGAAAACTCAGGATTTATTTCAATCGCTGATGACTTGTATGTATAACACGCATTACAATGGTGAGAATATCGCACAAACGACATTGAAACCATTCAGCTCAAAGAATTATGAAACTTCAATCCTCCAACACCACGATTGTTTTCATAGGATCGTTAATACCTGATCTTTCTGTCTGAGGGGAGTGAGGCTAATTGTGTGCGCATTTTTTAAGGGTGACAATAATTTCATGTTCGCCGAAAGAAGTGTACACTGAACCATTGCGAACGATATATGTTTTTATTTTTTTTATTTTTTTTCAATTTATACAAAGGGGTTTATAAAACTAAAGTTGATAAACCACGAAAAATAATTTCACGGGAAATCAAGGTTACAGTAATTCTTAGTAAATAAAAGCTTAGTGTTTGATTGGGAGCCGGAGTTTTTGTTACGTTCAGTTTGCCTAATCTGAAGGAAGCAATTATAATCGCTACGAAAATAGCCATTCTACGTAAAACGTTCAAAACGTAGAGAAACATACCTTTTGTACGACTCCCTTTACCAGTGTTGTCTGCGCGCATTCCTCAGAAAGCGAAGTTGGAACCCCTGCCTGCCATTGGCAGGGGTAGGAAACCATTAGCCTAATTCCATTGTCACTGTTATCGTGGTTCTAAATCAGTGGCAGTTTACGCTCACACCCTCTTTGAAGAGGATGTAAAAACAAGCTGCCGCCGATCAGGCAGAATTCACAGAAAGACCTGGCCGTTGATAAACGGCGGTCGTTCGCAAAACACCACAACCGAAGTCAAAGCGAAACAGAAAAATTTTCTTGGCGCCGAGGAGGTTAAGGAAGTAAAACAGTAAAATATGGCGGAAATGCACAGTTTGGTCTTCCATCTTCAAGTTGATGTCAAATCTCCACAAATTACCAAATCGCTCACTAATTCTTTAAGACAGTAGCTGTGGAACTGGCACCTGTCGAATGCCATAACGATAGCAGAGCTGCGCATGCCTCTGGTACTTCGAAAACCGCCCAACCGCCATCGGGTGCTAAAATACGTCATGACTTTTTTCGACGACCCAATAGTAACAATGAATTCCATTTCCAACCTAAAAACACACTATTGTAAAGTACAATCAAAACATTTTCAAATGTTTCAGTGTTTTTATTATAAAAATATTTTATGTATTAAAATTAATTTCTTTACACGTAATTATGCTTTTTTTGCCCTTTTTTCACTTACTCTTCGCCTTTCAGTAGGCCTTAATTAGAAATCTGATGCCTTACAAATATGAAGTTAGAAGTGTCAATTGTTTTGACTACCGATAGCTTTTCGATAGTCAAAAAATAACTATCGATAGTGTGTTGGCAGCAAAGTTTCTTCGGAGAGAAATTTATTTTTCTGGAACGAAAAATTATTTCCAACCAAAATTTTTACTTATTCACATTCTCAGAAAGCTAAGCTCCGATAAACTTTGGAAACTAACCTTTTTTTTCGTTTGTTTGGTTGGGGTTTAATGGCCACCGTGAGCAACACGATGGGATGTATATACAATCCTCCGTCCCTGATTTAGGGCCATTGATTTCTGGGAAGGGAGATCCAATGTTGTAAGACAAACACAGCCACAACATCTATTCCTCACGGGATTCGAATCCCGGACTGATCTCGGACGAATGATCAGAAGCCAGCGCTTAGACCACTGCGCCTGACTTGGGGCGGGGAATCTACGTCTTGACGATATGTTCCCGAAGTAATGCCGTCGAGCAAAAAATCGCGAAAAAATGTTTTGCCTGAAGAACGAGCTAATTTCGTGGCTTCTCAATTCTTATTTTCTGTTTCTATTGTTTGCTTTCTGTATGTATCTGTTCACAAAATTAAAGAAAATTCTGCCGTTTTGCGGGCAAAAATAATTTTTTTCCTGTAATGTTTAGAAAATCGTTGTAATAATTCGTGAGATATTGAATAAATAAAGTTTGGAGTAGGGCTATTAATCAACTGATTTTTTTCTGGGATCATTTAAAACGGCAGCAGCTGCATGCAGTCGTTTAAAATTATTCTTAAGATTTGACGTATTGACCTACGTTTTGTAGTTTTCTCCGCAAAGGGTATATTCTGCGTTTACCTTATCCTTACTCAAAAGAAAAATATCGTTGCACAAAAGATATACACTATCTACCAACAAGTAACTGGACACCCTCTGCAATCGACGATATCTGCGGCCCTGTTACACGTCACGGCCGCACGCCGTTAAATATCGTGTGGGAAACAACAACGCAACTAGTCGCATGCAAAATGCCACGCAGTTCGGAGCTCTCTGATTTCCGAGAAAGGTGTAATCGTCGAGTATCACAGAAATGGCCGATCCATACGTGACATATCCAGCAGAGTTGAAGTACTCAAAATCGACAGTGGCCTACGTGATGGGCCAACTGAAGATGAGAGGTGACTGTCGGAATGCGCCCCAATCCGGCAGACACACAAAACTGGGAGTTAGAGACCGACGGGTGCGGGCCAGGGAGAAATCTGGAAGTACCGGCACCAAATTGGATGAGCCACATCCGCGAGGAGTTTCAATGGGCATCGGAGAGTGTTCCTTTTGATGAGATACTATCCGTCAAGGAAGCCTATCTCGCCCTGTTATCATGGACGTGCTGCCGCCCACAAGCCTCCTTGATCACCAAGTCCAATTAGCGCTGCTCGGCTAACATGGTGCAAAGAACGTCGACAGTGAACCGCTGAATAGTGGAAACAGGTTCTCTGGAGCTACGAATCAAGGTTCACCCTCTATCGCTCGAATGGCAAGGGTCTGGGTTTGGCGTCTGCCTGGAGAACGCCTCCTGCCGGAATGTATTGTGCCAACTGTGAAGTTCGGCGGCGGTAGAATTATGCTATGGGGTGTTTCTCCTGGTATGGCACGGGACCTGCATTGGTCGCAATTCCTTTCTAGACTCAACGCCGAGGACCTACTGCACCATTTTGGATGACCATGCGCTTCCTACGTTGTGGCACTTTTACGGGGGCGGACCGCATGTTACTTTCAGGAAGACAATGCCACCGGTCATGTTGCGAGGTCCACCATGGCTTGGTATGGTGACAATGGGGTTAATCGAATGAACTGGCCGGCGCAGACCCCGGACCTTAACTCTACTGGAGTTAACCTCTCTACGACGAGTTAGAGCGTCGACTTAAGGGGTGCCCCACAACGTCCGAAATCTGTGAAGGAACTGACCTGTCTTCTCCAAGCCGAGTGGAAGAAAATACCTCTAGCTGACGTGCAACGCCTGGTTGAGTGTTTGCCCCGGAGGGGTAGCAGCTGTAATCGCGGCTCGTGGAGGCTCTACCAACTATTGAAGGTGAATAAACTTCGTTTTTCTTTGCTATCACAGGTGTCCAATTACTTGTTGGTAGTTAGTGTATTGCGTTTACCCATTATTACTGCTTACCACTAAAAACAGTTTCAGCTCCTGACGAACCGTTAAACTCTCCAGTACAAACAACAAGAACAAGGATTTTTACTTGATGTTTATCTAACTGAAACGTACACTTTTGCTTTGAGCTTGGCTTAACGAGAACAACAGCAAAAACCACATACCCTGACCGTTCACTCTTTTGATTATAATTAACTTTTTTAGCTTCGCATTGTCATCATATATCAATATAGCTGAGCTCAATGTTTTAGACGCCAGTATAAATGAGGGTGAAAATAAGCGTTCTAGTCATCAATGGAAGACTGGAACGCTTATTTCACTTGCATCGGTTAAAGCTGAATAATTTACAGAATCTTGATTTGCCCACACTTACAGCATTGAAAAACGTACTTACTATCGATAATTACGAAACACTATCGATGCATTATCGATGTACTTAATTGGACACAACTGTCGATACTATCGATAGGGCCATCAATGGTACCTCCACCTGTACTGTTTACGAGATTATCTCCACTGTAATTAGATTACACGACTCCACAGACTTCATATTAGGTTAAACGCGTAGCGTGCTTTTACTATTTTCCTGGATATGTGACACAAATCAAATCGTACACTTTTATTACTCTAAGCTTTATAGTAATATATATAACATATTCATACACTCCTTGCAGTAACTATTCTTCTCACGGATTTAATTCGGACATAAACTCTTTGGACCACCAAACCCCAATGACGCCGTCGAAGCAGGAGAGTTGTAAATTAACCCTAAAATTTTTTTAAGTGTGCGGAAATTTGGCTTCGCTCTCCACATAGGAGTGCTTTTTAATTCCCGTTGTATGCACATTTGTATGACGAAACTTTGAACTGAGTTGATGACACCAGTCCGCAAATATCGTTACGGTCGATACTTATTAAGCGAGTGCGACAGCTTATCCTCTTTTTTCCTGCTGATGTAATCAAACAAGCACTATGAAGTATTACGGTCTCAAGACAATTTTAGACCAATGATGGAAAAGGATGATTATGCCGAAATATAATTCTTTGTTTGTGGAAACGTGTATATAAACCATATGGCGCATACGGTCATATGGATAGGCAGCTTTCACACTGCAGTGAGTGCAGTCTAATTGCTAATATTGTGGTGTTTTTCAGTCAATGTAGAACAACAAATGCTTGTTATATAGTTCGTTTCGTTTATTTATTAGCGCAGGATGTCATCTACGATAATAGAACTGCTCCGACAACGCCAAGAACATTGACTACTTCTAACATCATCCTATACTAATAATTGCAAGGGACGCAAGTATATTCCATGTGTGATAGAGGACCCATGGCTTACTACCCATCAAAGCATGTATGAGATGTCTTTGGACGACACGTGCAAGCCTCTTTCTGGACCTTCTGGGACCATGACGGTAGGGATACCTTCCCCCAGGTACGCAGGGAACCAATAGAGGTCGGCATCACTCTACGCAAGCGCTCTGTTTTTGATGAAAACTGTACAACATGGAGCAAGGTACTTTATTGCTGACACGTGATACTATCTTGCTCCCTGTCAAACATATAAGTACTGATTTTGAAATTAAAGCGTATATCACCTGCATATTCTGCATCGTTGGTGTTTTTCGGGTCACATGCCTCAATTTTTCCTGGTGGGAACATTTCAATGTTTTGCAAAGATTTGTGTGACGAATTGCAAATTCTGTACAGTATATCGAAAATAACTTTTGAATTACTCTTGGATATAGATTTGTACGGCATTTTAGAATCCTTGCTTTTAGTAATTTCTGCTAAAAATAAGTATATAAAATGAAATGCTAAAGGAATGTTGTTAAAAAGCAAACACGGCATCTCATATGATGATACACATTCAGATAGCCTTTATAAATAACAAAAACCAACAGACACTGATTATGAAAGAAATACGGGATTACGCCATATAATGATAAATTTTGAAGATGACAATGCCGATTTTTGGCGTAAATGTGACAAGGATGGTAAGTCAGATAATATGCGAAAACCCTGAAAATTTTCATCGTCCTGGAGACTCGAACTCCGCGTCTCCCAGAAATACCTAGGCGTTTTCTTCGGGAGACGCGGGTTCGAGTCCCGCTCCAGGACGATGAAAAATTCTTCTAAGTTTTCGCATATTATCTGACTTACCATCCTTGTCACATTTACGCCAAAAATCGGATTGTCATCTTCAAAATTTGTATAGACACTGATTAAACAAAAGAACCAATCATAGCCACTCATGATACAAAAACTAAGTATGATAAGTGAAGAAGTTTAGAGCACAAATGTTAGCGTAGCTTTTAACGAACTTATCATTTAGCCTAAGGCAATACATATATTCTACCTCTAATTTTTCATTGCTTTTAGTTTATGATTTCCTGTCTGAACATCTGCTTATTTCTCCTTTCAAGACGGTTTAACGTATGACGTCACATCTTTTCCCTGCCTCCAAGGCTCTTAGAGGCTCGTGTGTTCGCGACTAAATATTTTCATTTTTTTTATTTTCTTATGAGGTTAAACGACCACCGTGAAGCAACTCAAAGGCTATAAGCAGTCGCCAGTCCCTAATTGAGGGTCACTTGTTCCAGAAAAGTGACAGAGTCAGTTCCGTGAGACAAACACAGCATCCATGCCTCACCGGGATTCGAACCCGACACGTTTCGGACGAATGATCAGAGGCATCAAGCTTAGGACCACTACGCCACCGGGGCGGCGACTAAATCTGTTGAGTGAATCAACAACCGGAAGAAGTTTTTCAAAATCATGGAAGTGCGTTCTTCAACATTTTCAACAATTTGTTCTTGACTGATTGCAATATTCTGTTGAAAGAAAAAGTCCGATGCTTTTATTTATATAAATATGTGCTTTTTATTATGTGCTCGTCCTGTTACAATTTTCGTGGGCACAAAAGCCTTAACCAAGCTATGTTTTCATTGCTCGTAAAATTAAACGATATAGTAGAGTCAACTAGCGGTATTCATGTAACGCATTCTTCTCTATTTAAAAACGGAAAAAACGTAAAGGATTTGCGAAGGTATCATTTCATAATATCCGATGGTAGACAATAAAAATTGAACAATCATTTGCCTTTATTATTCTGACAACAGTAAAATGATATTGAATTCCTTGAGCATTCAGGGTGTTAGAAAATAGAGCACGCCTTTTTATAAGGCGGGAGGGAGGCCGGAATGATGTTTCTCTCTGCTTCACCAGAAAACAAACCTTTTTTTTTTTTTTTTTTTTTTGATTGGAGGTTTAACGACCACCGTGAGCAACTCAATGGGCTATAAGCAGTCGCCCGTCCCTAATTTAGGGTCACTGGTTCCAGGGCAGGGAGAGAGCCAGTGCCGTAAGACAAACACAACATCCATGCCTGACCGGGATTCGAACCCGGACTCCCTTACGGACGGAATGATCAGAGGCCAGCGCCTTAGACCACTGCGCCACCGGGGCGGCAAAACAAACCTACACCTACCGGCAATTGACTCGGAAACTTTTTATTCAATACCGGGTTGCCGCAAGTGAGAAAAAACTTCATCCTCTTATGTAACTGTATTATTAATAATTATCTTGAAAACCTTTTTTAAAGCTTTCCTAGTACGTACGGTGACGTTACGTTTCGACCATTTTTGTTCATTCTGAGTTGCCAATCCAGTTTCGAAATTTCTTTGAAGATTGATGAATGATATTTAAAGCTTCTAAATTTCATTTCTATGTGGATAATTTCTCCATAAGCCGTAATGTAGTTTTTAATAATTTCCAGTGCCACCTCAGTAGATATTTATCAAGATAAATATGATCATTAGACAGCGTATACTGAATTAATAAGATAATACGTAAACTTTCAGTTACATATTTTAAAGATAAATTTAATAAATATTTTTAAGGGATTAACTCTGTTACTATCTACTTTAATGACAAACCAATTCGTCTTTCATTTGGCATTGGGTCGGCACCACAAGGGTCGCCAGCCTGATATGTGTTTTTAATACTTGAAGAAATGAAAAATGGGCAGTTTCACTTTCTACTTTGACGAAAAAATGCATTTACTCTCTAATGTGAGGGACAGGAAACTAAAGATATAAAACCCTTGGTGATAACCCGAAGACATTACATTTCCAATGTTTGTGTATTTGTGAGTGATTACGGGCCTACTGTGTAGGCTCAAATCGAAACAACGAATCGTTCAGGCTTGTTCATTCTGTCTCCTTCTCTCTCTCTTTCTCTGCTAGTCAGAAGGTTCTGCAGCACGTTACAACTCCTCACACCAATATGGCTTGGTCCAAAGTTCAGTTCAGGAAGGAATAACAAAGTGTTCTGTACTTTCCGCCAGCCTCTGAGTAACTGATTGGCATTAAATCCCGCTTTTTCGGCAAGATGGTTGACTTCAGGTGCACCGACAGATTATGCCTATAATACTTCGCGGTTACAAGTCCATCTGTGACAGTCTATCGTTTGTTATACTTCGCTGTGAAATCTCCGTCGCGACACACGTTTTCGTGGAAAGATCTTTCTTATTTTTTCATAAATCACACAATTGAAACATGTTCAATGAGCGAGATCAGGAAAAACGGATGACGAACATAGATAGTTTAAAGAAGAGTGGAGATCGTTATTTTGCTTTCGTCAAAAACTACGATGGGTTGACTTTCTGTTTAATTTGTAAAGTCAAACTTTCTAACAACAAAAGCTTAATTTGCAAAGACATTTCAAAAACGTTTTCGGATGACACTCCGGTGGGAGAATCCAGATGGAAAGCTGTAAAATAACAAATAATAATTCAGGATTTAGAAGAAAACATTTTACAGTCACGTTATCTTAAACCAGCACTCTACACGCGCTATGTGGATGATATTTGTTACTTTTGGACTCATTGTGAAAAATTCATTATAATCTTTCTGTTCATCTATGTCATCTCTTATACCAAACATAAAATTCCCTTATGAATTGGAATCTCATGGCACCTTAATAATATTGGATCTTGAGCTACATAGCAATACTGTAATTCAAAAACTGTGTTTCACCATCTATATAAAACCAACCTACCTACCTTCCATCATTCCCAATTACTATCATCATTCGTACCAGCAAAAAATGACGGCTTTTCTTTCCTGTAACATAAGAGCATATGTCTGTACCTCTAATCACATTTATCGGAAGGAAGAGATAAAGCGAATTAAGACCTTAGCACATACAGCAATGGTTATGATCCCAATTGGTAGATACAGTTTGTGTGCCAAACATTCCATGAGATTTTCAAAGCATCTCTAAAATCTCAAAAAGAAACCGGAAAAACATTTATCAGTTCAATGCAATATGCTTGACAGAGACATTCACGGAGTCTTTGTTTAAACATAAGGAACACGTTTCTGAGCACCAGAAGAAAGAGAAACCCCAAAATATTCATACCTCTGCAGGTATCTACTTAGCAAGTACCATTAGTTAAAAATGTACATTCCTACTCAGAAGTCTTAGGAACCATGTACAGTTGAAGAACAAAGAAAAGTTTACGTACTAGGATCATGGGAACATCAGCGAATATTTACTAAAAATGGTCGTTCAAGAGCACTAGGTAGAGCTAGTACGGAAGAACAATTCCATCCGTTATAGGACGACATAACCCTTATAACTGGATACACTAATGATTGGACTCTTCGATATGACAAATAAGTCGTAGTACATAGATTTGCAAATGTTTGCTGAAAATAAAAAGCTCCTCTTATTTTACCCCATGTCACTTGGAAACAGCTTATTAACGAAGATGCTTTTTTTCACAAACTGACAAAGAAATATTAACAACAACTATAACATGTTGCTATGTTAAATATCTCATCTTCATCAAAAGCGGCAACTGCACTTTATAGCTAACTTCAAAAGCAATTTTTATTTAAATCAAACACAGCCTCAGGGTTCATGCTCATAACCATCATGTAAGATATATTACTTAAGCCGTTTTAACCTCAAGCGGACATTTCAGTTAGGTGTGTATTTAAAAGGATCTGTGTATTATTTTTACACCTGACGGTGAGACCATATAATAGTTTCGAAAGCGCTAGTGTATTTTAGCGAAGAAATTAAAATATTTTCTAACGTGCCTAGACTAAGTATAAAGGTTTATTCTACAGACATAATCCGATACGTAGTCATTCTTACCGAGTGCATGACTTCGTCAAATCATCATATCATACATAATGCATCAGTTGGGGATATTTAAAATACGTCGATGCTAAGCAACTGTGGTAGAGACTGTTAATCACGTTACATCTGCAAGTTTTATAGTCGATCGGGAGATTGTGATGCGAGGTAAGCCTTCCTTACCGAGGGTGAGTATACACTGAGTGGCTACTTTATTATGACCACCTCGACAATTTTCAGCAAATCAGCTATGGCTGCACGCGGTTGCCGCCAGAGGGCGAGGCTAGTATAAAAAGGGAAAGCTTAGTGCTTGTGACAGTAGTAGCAGTGATTTTTTGGGTGACGAGATGGCTAAAAAATGCGATTTCATGGACTTCTCAACGTAGAATGATTTGTAGGAGCTCGGAGCCATGGAGCAAGTATCACCGAAACCGCCGCTTTCGTAATATGTTCCAGAGCAGCTGTTGTTAAGGTGTTTAAAGATTAGACGGCCAGTCATAAAAAAACTAGGTCTCAACGTGCAACGTGTGGTCGTCATCGACTAGTGACTGCTCGGGCGGAACGGAGAGAGTGCCCATAATGGTAACAGACAAAAGAAGTGCAACAGTGCAGCAAATTAGAGATAATCTTAATCAAGGATCCCCTCAAATGATCTCTGCACGCAATGTTTGCCGTACACTGCATCGGATGTGGATAAGGCTGCCTAAGGACTGTTCGAACACCTTTGCTGTCTGTAGTTAACAAGAGAAAACGTCTCCAGTTCGCACAGGAGCACAGGAATTGGACAGTCGATAATTGTAAACAAAATATGTAGTCCTGATGAATCACCTTTTCAATTACAGAATGCCGATGGCCGAGTGAAAATTTGGCGGAAACAGCACGAAAGCATGGAACCCAAATGCATTGGGTAACAATCCTTCAAGCTGGTGGAGGCAACGTTATGGTTTGGGGAATCTTTTCCCTGGCATGCGTTGTGCCCTTTAATCTTCGTGTTGATCAAAGTCTGACTGGCACACATCATATCTAAACATCGTTGCGTACCAAGTGCATCCTGTCATGTGTAGATGGTTTATCCTAATGGCGATATCTACTTTCAACAAGGACAATGCGCCCTGCGATAGTGCTCGTATTGTGTACAGGATTGAGCTTTCAGGAACATTCCGGTGAGTTTACTTTTGTTTAGGTGGCACCCACAATCTCCAGATCTCAACTCCATTGAGAATTTGTGGGATGAAGTTGAAAGAGCCATCAGACAGCTGGATCCAGCCAACCCTGCAATTTCACAATCCTGGAAAGTGCTATTCATCATTCATGGTCTCAGATCCCACAAACCACCTATCAACATCTCATGGAGTCCATGCCAAGAAGAATCGACGCAGTATTAAAGGCAAAAGATGGTCTTCGACGAAGTACTGAGGGGGTGCTCATAATAAAGTGGCCACTCAGTGTATAAAAGTGTGTTTTTAAGAGCTTCAAGGTATGTCTTCCGCGATTTTAAGAATTGTGCCGATATGGTAAACTAGAAAATGTCAAAACAAATTTATAACCAACAACTAAGCGATATAAATGTCGCTACCGCATTTTGGCAGGTAATGCATGAATCGCGCAATTTGGGTGACACCACACAAGTAATATTATTTGCAAGGTATGTAACAAATATCAGCCCAAAAGGAAGAAATTACGTGAACTCCTACTACTCAAAGGACAGACAAAAGATGAGGATATAACAAAATTAGTATCAGACCTTCTCGGAAATCATCAAAAACATGTGAAAAAAAATAATAATTTCTTTTGCCACTGATGGTGCATCATTCATGGCTGGAGTAAGTAAAGGATTCGTAGGTTTTGGTGCGCAAAGTGCAGCACATCATTTTGGGTTTTGAATGTATTATTCCGTCGCCCCGGTGGCGCAAATGGTCTAAGCGATGCTTTTATTTACTAAAAATTACTGTAACCTTGATTTCCCATGAAATTATTTTTCGTGGTTTATCAACTTTAGTTTTATAAACCCCTTTGTATAAAATTGAAAAAAAAAAAAAAAAAAAATAAAAACATATATCGTTCGCAATGGTTCAGTGTACACTTCTTTCGGCGAACATGAAATTATTGTCACCCTTAAAAAATGCGCACACAATTAGCCTCACTCCCCTCAGACAGAAAGATCAGGTATTAACGATCCTATGAAAACAATCGTGGTGTTGGAGGATTGAAGTTTCATAATTCTTTGAGCTGAATGCGGGTTTCAATGTCGTTTGTGCGATATTCTCACCATTGTAATGCGTGTTATACATACAAGTCACTTCAAGCGATTGAAATAAATCCTGGAGTTTTCTGGAACTTTCGGCACTTTAAAAAAATCAAAAATTTATAAGCAGTCAATGAATAAAAAACAATATGTGTAGATCTGAGAAACGAGAACGTAAATTGAATCGAAAGAATAGAACACAAATTAACAAAATTAGTTATTCTTTGGAAATACGTTATCACAACTTGACCTTTCACACAGCTGAGTAAATGTTTATATTATTTGCAGTGGGATGTAAGCCGATTGGGTGTAAGAGAACTGGCGGCAAAAATTTTAAGGGGTCAAGTATAAAAATGCCTTTTTTGACCGCTTCGTGGCCACGATCCTCAGAGGTTGGTTATCTGAGTCATGTAAAGTTTCCGTAATTTCGTCGTTTCTTAATTGCGATAATTAATGTAATTATATTTAAAAAATATTTATGATCTACAACTCTACAAAAGATTTCAGGGTTTTCAACCTATAAGTCTGCAAATTGTCTTTATTAAGCACATGTGCTGACTCAGAAAATCTGTCGGGAGTGGGGGGTGATATCAAAAGTACAAATTATAAAGAATTGCTGGTCCGATCGGGAGATTCTCAGCGTTTACAGCAACAACTGGACACATTATCTGAGGGCATATGGATACTCAAGAAACGTGTCCAAAGGGGATTGGGGGTAATACCAAAAGTGTAAAATATGAAGTATTCTGGTCCGATCGGGAAAACTTTCAGCATTTACACGCTACAACTCGACACACATTATCTGAATGAAGACATGTGCCTACTCAGGGAAACGTGTCAGGGGGGGGTAACGCGAAAAGTATAAAATATAAAGTATTTCTGGTCCGATTGGGGGATTTTCAGCATATATAAGCTACAACTCAACACATTATCTGAGGGCATGTGCTAACGCATTTTACAATTTTTGTATTACCTCCCCCCCCCGACGGTTTCCCTGCGCAGGCACATGCTCCCTCAGATAGTGTGTCAAGTTGCAGCTTGTTAATGCTGAAATTCTCCTGATTGGACCAGAAATATTTAATATTTTATACTTCTGGTGGCCCCCCTCCCCCTCCCGAGACAGATTTTCTGCGTTAGCACCTGTCCGCAGAGGAGTTTGTTGAGATAAAGTTTGTGAAAGCTCGAAATCTCTCTGTGCCTGTGAAATACTTTCTGCATTTTACACTTTTGGTGTTACCCCCACCCCCCCTCACGACCGATAGGTTTCCTGAGGCAGCAAATGCCGTCACGATAATTTGTTGAGTCGTAACTCATAAGTGCTGAAAATCTCCCGATTGTATTTAGAGAAATACTCTGTCGTTCACACTTTTTGGTGTTATCACCCCCCCCCCGGACAGGTTTTCTGGGTAGGAAACATGCCCTCAGATAATTCGTTGAGTTGTAGCTTGTAAATGTTGATAATTCCCTCTGATCGGACGAGAAAGTCTTTATATTTCATATTTTGTGTTTCCAAGCACCCCCCCCCCACTCCCAACCGCAACATGTTTCCTGGGTTTGCACATACTCGCAGAGAATTTGTTTAGCTGTAGTTTGTAGAAAAATATCGTAAATAAGAGAATACGAAATTACCGGAATTTTATGTGTGTCAGATAAATCCAATCTCGAGAGAGACGTAGCCAAGGAGCAGTTCAGAACGCAATTTTTATATGGCCACTGTGAAAAATTTTTCTGGCCAGTTTTCGGGCATAGTGGCCAGTTCGTCCGCTTTGTCTTTGGCACAGAAATCATGAAAATGTCTAAATTTCTAACTTTAAAATGAAATATTAAATTTTTTGATGAACAATTGTGGTCTAAGTGGTGGGGAATACAGCCACATGAAATTTGTTTATGCAGAACAATTTTGTGGCACTGAAATTTCAATGGGTCTAGCTCTCCGTGTGGCCAGTTCTCTGGTGACCACTTCTCCGTATCAGGTGTAAATTGTGTGAAACAGTGTTCCTCATCGAATGATGTTTTTTTCCCTGAAATTCACAGCTTCCCTACAAAACGGCGGAACAAATCGAGTGGTAATCGGAAAAGTCCCCCCTCAGGAAAACTCCCTCACATTAGAAATAGTCCCACGCATTGGGGGCAGCTCCCCCACAGGAAAAGTACCCCACCTTCTTCAGTCATTGACCACGCACAATTTGCATTTGAACCAAAATGTCGAACGTGTGGAAGATTTCCGGTGTCTACATTTCAATTTCCACCCCGTTTAAAACAAGATGAAGCCGAACAACGTGCACAAATATGAGGGGGGAAATTCCTGGTTTTGCATTTCAAACATTTTTCGCTGTTTATGGGTGTTAACCGAATTTTCCCCATCTCATCCAGCTACTTGGAAGATAGTTTTTTTACGGCGAACACCCTTTCCCCCTAATCCGTTTCCCCTAATTCCCGTTTGCCCTAATCACGTTTACCGAATCGCGTTTCTCCGAAATCACTTTTACCCGAATTCCCATTTCCCCTAATTTCGTTTGCCCTAATCTCGTTTCCCCTAAATCTCGTTTCCCCTAATTCACGTTTGCCCTAAACACATTTACCCTAATTGCATTTCCCCGAAATCGCTTTGGCCGGAATTCCATTTCATCTAATTTCGTTTGCCCCAATCTCGTTTCCCCAAAATCTCGTTTCCCCTAAACACGTTTACCACAATCGCACTTCCCCGAATACCATTTTACCCGAATTCCCATTTCCCCTAATTTCGTTTGCCCTAATTTCACTCTGTTTCCCGTAAATCTTGTTTCTCCTAATTCAAGTTTACCCTAAACACAATTGTCTGTATCAAAGTTCCCCTTAAAAACGTTTCCTGCATCAAAGTTCCCCTTAAAAACGGGATTTAGGGGAAACGAGATTAGGGCAAACGAAATTAGGGGAAATGGGAATTCGGGTAAAAGCGCTTTCGGGGAAACGCAATTGGGGTAAAAGTGTTTAGGGCAAACGAGAATCAGGGGAATCGCGAATTAGGGGAAACGAGTTTCCGGAAAATGGAAATTCGGGTAAAAGCGATTTCGGGAAAATGCAATTGGGGCGAATGTGATTAGGGCAAACGGGAATTAGGAGAAACATTAGGGGAAGTGAGGCCGCCGCGGAAAATTTTGGTGTTCGTATTTTGACTGTTACCACTTTTAAGTGAAAAACTGTCTTGCAATCGACAGTTCGACAGGGTGTGGGGAAATTTCGGGGACGGCATTTGAAACTGTCTCCCAAGTAGATGCCAGATGAGGTGGGGAAATTTTCGGGGTTCGTATTTCGACTGTTACCGCACTTTTAAGTGAAAAACTGTCTTGCAATAAACAGACTGACAAAAGGGGGGGGAAATTCCGGGGACGGCATTTCAAACTTGTACTGTTGCTTGTGGGTAAAAATCGGTTTACAAATAGCAGGGTTGGATGAGGGAAATTTCCAGAGTTAGTATTTCCACTCTTACCGCGGTTTTTAATGGAAAACGTGTCGTACGATCAGCAGGCTGACAGGGTGGTGGGAAATTCCGGGGTCGGCATTTCAAACTTTTACCGATGTTTATAGTAAAAAACCATCTCGCAAGTAGCTGGATGAGGTGGGGGAAATTGCCTGGTTAGTATTTCCACTTTTACCGCGTTTTTTTTTATTTTATGAAAACCGGTCTAACAATCAGCAGGCTGACAGGGTGGGGAGAAATTTCGGGATCGGCGTTTCGACTTTTAGGATGGGGGTGGGGAAATTTCTAGTATCATCTTTTCTATTTTCGACGACTTTGAAATAGCATTCAGCTGTACAAGTAGCACAAATATGTGGGGGATATTTCCGGGCTCGGCATTTCAAACCTTAATTGGAGTTTATAGTACCGCAAGTAGCTGGATGAAGTAGGAGAAATTTTCGGGTTAGTATTTTGACTGTTACCGCGCTTTTTAGGAGAAAACGGTCTTACAATAAGCAGGCTGACAGGATGGGGGGAAATTCCGAGGTCGGCATTTCAAACTTTTACCGTTGCTTAGGGTAAAAGTCGGTTTACAATTAGCAGGGTTGCGTGGGTAAAATTTCCGGGTTAGAATTCCCACTTTTTCCGCGGTTTCGAATGGAAACATGTCTTACAGCCAGCAGGGTGACAGCGTGGGAGAAAATTCCGGTGTTGGCATTTCAAACTTTTTATCTATGTTTATAGTTAAAAAATCATCTTGCAATTAGCTGGATGAGGTGGGGGAAATTTCCGGGTTTGTAACTCCACTCTTACTCCGGTTTTGAATGGGAAAGTGTCTTACAATAAGCAGGCTAACAGGGCGGATAGAATTTCCGGGTTTGTATTTCGAACGCTGTTTGACTTTTTAGTGGAAGATTTTCCGTCGCACTTCGGTACGTTCAATGGAACTCTGTGGACAGAAATTTTCCTGACAGTATTTCATAAATATGAAAAACTCACATACGTTTATCTGAGTTTCCTAAAATCTTAGAGGGCTACCCTCGACATGTGTTATAATTGCGTAGAGATTTTCTTTTGGCAAGGGGTGGTGGTGAACTGGGGGTTGGGGCTCAAAGAAAGGTTGGGTGTCCTTAGGAAACCCTATTGTGTTGAATGGGATTAGCTGGTAAAATTTTAAAAGGACGCTGGTCGCCGGCGATTGACGACTGTGGGCTATAAAATACAAGGGCTAAGGCACCTAACCTCTTTCAGAACATTTCGCCGCCAAGGCGTTCACACTTAACCTAACAGACGGGCAAAACCGCTCTTGATATCACCGATTTCAATGCGGTTGAAGGGTCTCTGCCAGTAATTAGGGGTGGCTCTTGACACCAACAAAGCAAACAGGTGCGTAAGGTGGCATTTCGGTCATCCTTTTTTTTCTTCCCCTCTTCAAAACTCCTCTAAAATTCGAAACAGGAAGATCACAGGAATAATGCTGGTAGTTGTAACAGATACGGCAACTTGGTTAAAAAAGAACAATGTTGTTTTGCGTCCATTGGTTCCCTTTGGCGTTCTGACAAATTAAAAGAAATAAGGGCAATTATTTTCATTTATTTTTTATTTATTTATTCATTTTTTTTTTTCGTTTTGACCACCGCCATGATCAACTCGATGAGCTATAAGTAGTCGTACGTTTCTAATTTAGGGCCACTTGCTCCAGGTAAGCTAGAGAGCCAGTGACGTAAGGCAAACACAAGTATGCCTAACAGGGATTCGAACCCAGACCCATCTCGGTAAAAGCCAGTGATTACTTCGACCACTGAGCCACCGGAGCGACTATCATTTTATATAATAAAATATGTGGAGGAAATTAAAATTAATCTTATAACCAACATTTTTTCTAAGTAAAAATCTCGTATTTCTCTAAAAAAAAAGTTTTTCTGTTTTTACAATTATTTTCAAAAATAGTGGAAGCATTTCCAAAGTGCTACGTGTATTCCACAGCGGCGGTCGCCGAAGCGTCTGTTTTGTTTGTGATCATGGCTAATACTATCCAGTGGTAGTTGCTGGTGGGTTTGTTCGCGATAAAAGATCGCAGATTATCATTTTGAAATTAGTTATATCCTCAGCTGCGCCCCCTTTCCCCTCACTCCCCGGATAGGTGCGCAACGCTGCTCAGAATATAACAGAAGAGCGTGGTCTATAACACTTATTTTCAAAAGTGAAAAAAAATTGTATTTTTAAATATAAATCAAACATAAATAGACCGAATGTTACAGGTATCTGAAATAACATTTGTTTTCTTATTTCTTCCATACATTCGTTCGTATCGCCTTTTGTAAAAACAGATCATACTTATGTTATCACTTTGTCTTCCCATCCGTCTGTCTGTGGACACCACTTCTTTTCAACTGTTAGTCCGATTTGAAAAAGTATTTTTGCATTGGGATGCTTGAAATGGCAGGTATAATTCTTGTACTCCGGTTGTTGTTGTTTTCGATGCACAACTTCGTCGCAAAGGGCGCTTAAATGCAGATGACATTGAATTCAAAATATATTTTGTGCCACACATTTGCTTCTAATTCGGTTATTTCTTTTTTTTTCGATGCCATTAATATCGAAGTTAATTTTAGGTAATAGTCTCTTTTTTTAGGTAATGCATAGATTTTCTGCTAGGGTACGTTAAGTTAAATTTTGTTTCCCTAATATCTCTGCTTCTAAAACTCTGAAACAGCTCCTGATGGGAAATGTTTTGTATATATATACATATATATATATATAT